>BGKB01000045.1:77057-151644 GCA_003116975.1 Aurantiochytrium sp. KH105
GCTTTGCTTCTCTCTTGTTAATCGGTCATCTTTCCTTGTTGGCTTGTTTTACTTGCTTGGCTTGCTTACCTATCTGACTCACATAAGGCCGGAAGCTTAATCGCTCTTCAATCTTGAGAAACCGAAACAATCAATAGGCCTATGCCATTCCTTTGCGTGCGTGTGAATTTCCGCAATTATCGATCAACTTTCAGAAAGCAACTAGGCCTAGGCCTAGGCCTAGGCTAGCCAAAGGTGTTCACATTTTACATTTTATTATAATTTCGATTCAATTTCGTCATCATCGAAGGGAAGGAAGGGATCATGAAATTTCACTCTGAAGAGGCAGGACCGTGAGCGTCTCCGCCCCGACCGCCTTCAGGCGTTTCACCCTCGCCAGGACCAGTGGGGTGTTTGTCTTTTTCGCCTTTGTCATCACTTTCTTTATCGCCGTCATCGTCGTGACCATGGCCGTGGCCATGTGAATGACAGCCACATCCAGTATTTTTCCTCGTCTTCTTCAAATGACTTGGTGCTCTTCGGCCAGCAAACTCGGGGTGCCGTTTCCTAAACTCGTCCTCTTCGTCGCTGTCGTCGGATTCGCTATCGCTCTCGTCAAAGGCCTTGGGCTTGTGATAGATGCAGCACCGGTTCGACTTCTTCCTGTTCATGTGCTCGTTATTCACCACATCTTCCCGCCAGCTCACGTGCGGACGCTCCTCTTCGGCCGTCGCCGCAGGACCTTGCCCCGTCGCCGCGCCATCTCCAGCCAGCCGCAGCCGCAGCACGGCGCCGTCGCCGCTGTTCGTCGCCGTCGCCGTGCGCGTCCCGGCCCCGGCGAGGTGGCCCTGCGCGCGCTCCATCCTCCTCCGCCGCTGCTGCTGCTGCCGCCGCTGCTGCTGCCGCCGCTGCTGCTGCTGTTCCTGCACAACTCAAGTCCGCCCCGCGCCCTTCCTCGGCGTCCGGGTCCGCGCGCAGCCTGCCCGCCGCCGCGCCGCTCGCGCTCGCGCTCTCGCTCTCGGTCTGCGCGTCGCCGGCACGGCATCGGCGCGCGCTGGCGCACTCAGAACGTGTGGAACCCAGGGAACGTCCTGGCCGGGGAGAGAATCTCTACGTTCACCGACGTTCACCCGTCGTCGCAAGGGAGCGAGAAGCAGGGAAGCGAGCACGGCCGGTGCAGCCCGCTGAGCTGCCTGCAGCAACAGCAGACGGCAGACAGCAGGCGCCTGGGCCGGGAGAGCAGTCGCTCTTCGCGCGCATCGCCGCGAGGTGAAGGAAGGCGGGAGCCAGTCGGAGGAGAAGGGGGCCGAAAGAAAAGGCTGGGCCGCAGAGACCGGCCATGACGTCGCGCCAGGCGGTCTCGGTGGCGGCCTTCGTGGCGACAACGGCCGCCCTCGTGCGCTTGATTCGCACGAGGGCGCTCGCGAGAGACCCGCTGCAGTGGCTCGAAGAGGTGGACTCCACCAAGGCCCTCGCTTGGGTGGAGAAGCAAAACAAAGCCCTCCCTGTGGACGGTAAGGGTAAGACGTACGAGCGAATCCTTGAGATCCTCGACTCCAAGGAAAAGATCCCGTACGTGGGCAAGATCGGCGAGCGGTACTATAACTTCTGGAAAGACGACAAGCACGAGCGTGGTATCTGGCGCTGCACGACACTCGATGAGTACGAAAATAAGGAACCCAAGTGGGAAACGGTCATCGATGTCGACGCTCTCGCTGCGCAAGACAAGCAAAAGTGGGTCTGGAAGGGATACACCCTGTTGGACGAAGGTAATGATGTCGAGCCGGAAAGGATCCTTGTCAAGCTTTCACCCGGTGGCGGAGACGCTGTGATCGTCCGCGAGTTCGACATCAAGACGCGCAAGTTCCTGGATGCATCGCAAAAGCCCTTTGTGATCCCCGAGGCAAAGCTCCAGGTTTCATGGAAAGACCGCGATACGCTTCTCATTTGCACGGACTTTGGCCCTGGATCGCTCACTAGCTCGGGATACCCTCGCATCGTAAAAGAATGGAAGCGCGGTACGCCCTTGGCTGACGCCAAGACAGTTTTCGAAGGCAAAGAGGCAGACGTGATCATTGGCGCTGGGTACGTGCGCGAGAGACTCGGTATCGAGTTTCAAATCTCTTCGCGTGCCCCGGGATTTTACTCGAATGAGATTTACGTGCACAGCGTCACGGGTCTGAAGAACGACGATGGTAGCACCTTTGCGTTGCCAACGGTACCTCTCAAGATCCCCGTTCCCGATGATGCAGACACAAATTATTTCGCAGATCAAATTCTCGTGGACCTGCGCTCTGACTGGAAAGGTTTCAAGTCGGGTTCCTTGCTCAGCATCCCCATGGTTAAGCTTCTCGCTGCGGCAAGCCCTGAAGAGGTCCAGGCCACTGATCTGCAGCCGCTCTTCACGCCATCGGAGCGCGTTGCCTTGTCTGGCCTCACCAAGCTCAAGACGAGGCTTCTCGTGGAAATCCTTGATAACGTGCGCTCGCGGATTGACGTCTGGCGATTCGATGCAGGGGGTCGCAAGTGGGTCAAGGACAGTGTGCCCGAGGGCCAGGACGGCCGCAACGCAAGCATGAACATGATCAGCACCTGGGCTCTCGACGGCAAGCATTCGGACCTGTACTGGTCCACGACTGAGGGGTACACGATCCCTTGCACGCTTTCCCTTGTTGATGTCACGGGCACGCACCCGACCAAGGTGCTCAAGCAAGAGCCCACGCGCTACGACGCCAAGGATATCGTTGTCGAGCAATTCCAGGCTACTTCCAAGGATGGAACCCTGATTCCTTACTTTCAAGTTGGCCGCAAGTCTTCTGCCTCTGGTGCGACTGCCCGGCCAACGCTACTCTACGGCTATGGCGGCTTTGAGATTCCGCTCACGCCGGCTTATCAGACAACGACCGGTGTGAGCTGGCTCGAGAAGGGCAATGTCTACGTCTGTGCCAACATTCGCGGCGGCGGCGAGTTTGGGCCGACCTGGCACCAGGCCGCTCTCAGAGAAAATCGTAACAAGGCGTACGAAGATTTCGAAGCTGTTGCTCAAGATCTCATTCGTCGCAAGGTCACGACCGCGGCCAAACTTGGCATCATGGGCGGCTCTAACGGCGGTCTTCTTATGGGTAATATGCTCACGCGAAGCCCGGATCTCTTTGGCGCCGTGGTTTGCATGGTTCCTCTGCTTGATATGAAGCGCTACACCAAGCTTTTGGCTGGCGCGTCTTGGATCGCAGAGTATGGCGACCCTGATACGTCTGATTGGGATTTCTTGCAAAACTATTCTCCCTACCACAAGCTCAAGGCGGGCACAAAGTACCCGCCTGTCTTGTTTACGACTTCGACACGTGACGACCGCGTTGCCCCTGCGCACTCGCGCAAGATGGCCAAGAAGATGATGGATATGGGCATCAAGGACGTTTTCCACTACGAGAATGTGGAGGGTGGTCACGGTGGTGCGTCAACCAATGCGCAGCGCGCGTACATGTGGACCCTTTGCTACCAGTTCCTGGATAAGTACCTTGTGGACAAGGGTTCCAACCTGTAAGTATCCCAATCGGCTGATTGGTCCATCGGTCCATCGATTGGACGGATTGGTCGAGAGGAAATTGAAAGTTGCTCTTTCATAATTAGCAAAACAAGATCTTGGCCTTTTTTCTTTTATAGCCGCAATAACAGCATCGAACGAATCTTTTTATCATTCCTCTCAGCATGTTGAAACAAATCGGACCAGGCCCTGGATTTTCTGCCAAGGCCGAGACAGGCAGGTGGGAAAGTGAAACAGTTTATTTTTGACTTGGAACGGAAGATAAGGCCCGTTACGCTATGTAGCATGCTCTGGATCATACCAGTGTCGCGGCATACCGGCGCGCTCGCGGGCAACGCCATGAAAGGGCGGTTTGAGCTGGCCATGAAACTTGCGAAGAACGATATCCTTAAAACGCGCATCGCAAGCTGCGTCCTGCTGTTCATGGCCCGGGGCGGTACTCACTGCGCCAATTTCGTCCACCTCACCAGTCACCACGAAACGAAACCAGCGAATACCCTTGCCAACGTGGGAAATTTCCTCTGTGAAAATTGCCTCGAGCATATCGGCGGACTCTGGATCGTCGCGATCGTTGAACTTGCAGAACGTGTTGGGCGCAACGTCGAGCCCACGCGCCTCCAAAACCATGTGCTCAACCACAAGTCGGTTCTCCACAAGATCGGCGGTCTCCTTAGCCGAGTCCCAAAGGCCAGCATGCGTTGACATGGCGCCATATGCGCTGTCAAAATCATGCAGGCGGGATTCCCACATGAGAAAATGACGCGCCTCATCGTCTGCGACCTCGACCCAGTCTTCGTAAAATTCCCGGGGAAAGTCAACGCCTTGCGCGCCACCAAAACCGAAGCGAGCCACCATATCCCATGAGAGATCTACAGCCATGGACTCGATGTGCGCCAAGGCGTGCACCATTTTGATGCGGTTCTCCAATGATCCTCCACCGCCACGCTTTGGCACAGCGCGAGCGTCAACAGTTTCTACATCCCGGCCAGGTTCCTCAGGCACAGCCTGCGACGTTTCTCCGTCGAGAGGCATGAGCCCATCGCGAAAGAGACGAGCGGCAGTCAGGGTCAGCGACGCCTTGCGACGCGGATTGGCCTCCTCAAGGCATCGAATCGCCGCGGCGCGAAGGCTGAGACCTTCGAGTGCCTTGACATCCTCGGGGAGATCAATCAAGTGCTCCCAGCGCTTGCGGAATGGCTCGAGTTCGCGCGTGGGGAAACCGTCGAGGATTTGCGGCTCGCGCCGTCGAGTCAATTTCTGTTGCTGTTTTTGTTTCTGCTTTTGTTTCTGTTTAAGCTTTTGCTTCAGCGCTTGCTCTCGTTGCTGCTGCTTTTCGCGGACCTTTTCGCTCTCGCCTGTCTTGGACTGCCCGTCGTTGCCTCTCTCGCCTTGCGAGCCGTAGCGCAGCTGGACCGCGAAGAGCGCCTCCCGCGCCGACGAGTCCTCCAGGACGCCCATTCTCCGCTGCGGACCGTATTGTGAAAGCGCCCAGACCAGCTAGCCTACGTTTGCGTTTTTGCGTGCACGTGGAAAAGAGGGCAACTTGTCCTCCTCCTGCTCCTTCTTCTTCTTCTTCTTCTTCTTCTTCTTCACGGCCAGGTCTCCCTGCCGCTACGGCCTGCGCTCTTTTCTGCTTTGCGCCCTCCGATCTCGCTCCCCGCGTCCCTTTCCCTCCGAGCTTATTCATTTATCGACGGCGGCCGGTGGTCCGCCCTCGAGCGAGCCCTATGCGTTCGCTCATGGACGAAGAGACGCTTCCTTTGTGTCCCGCCAAAAATCCGTTCTGCGCCGGCCGGGGGCGGCGGCTCAGCTCTTGTGCGCGAGTGCTCTCGAGGTTATCACATGATCTTCAGAAGATTATGATCGCATTGTGAATGGGGATTGCGCTGCTGCAGGCAGGCACGGTGAGATAAAGGGAAAAAGGAAAAAGGAAAAGGAAGGAGTCCTGAGGACGGACTACTTTTATTTTCGGCACAGCAGAGACGATCGCGAGGCGGCACGCACGCACGCAGCGCGTGGCACTTGCTGTGTCGTGCGTCCAGCTTGCGCTGTACTTTAAAACGTAGGCTTGCGCAACCAACTTCCGCGTTTGCGCGCACACGCGTGCGTGTATGTGAGCGGCGCCTTTGTGTGCTCTGCACTTTCTCGCGCAAGAGACGCTCTAGACTTTTCTATTTCGTGTCCGGCGGCATAGACTCCCGCAAGCAAGAGGACATAGAGAGCGTCAAGGTCGAGGAGCACTCGTGCACGTCAATCGATTGCTGAAAAGGAGCGCGAGCCGAGAAACCATGCCCGAGGATACGACGCGCGAGTGCGTCAAAGTGGTAGTGCGATGTCGTCCTCCAAACAAGAAGGAAATCGCCGAGAAGCGCAAGAGTATCGTGAAAATGAACACCGAAACAGGATATGTCACCCTCGAGAATCCTCGTCAGGAAGGCAGCACCAAAGGATTCACCTTTGATGCTGTCTACGACAAAGACTCCACGCAGCGAATGGTCTATGACGAAACGGCCTTTCCCCTTGTGGAGAGCGTCTTGGAGGGATTCAATGGAACAATCTTCGCCTACGGCCAAACTGGGTGCGGAAAAACGTGGACCATGTCCGGAATGGAAGACCCAGATCCTGGTTCGCTCCTCATCGAGGAGCGCGGTAAGCTACGCGGCATCATTCCAAACTCATTTGAGCACATTTTCAACACAATCAAGCTCAGACACGCATCAGAAGAAGAGGGAACGGAGAAAACCTGCGAATTTCTCGTGCGGGCCACCTATTTGGAAATCTACAACGAGGAAATCCGGGATCTCATGTCTCCGGACCCCAAAAAGAAACTCGAACTCAAAGAATCACCTGAGAAGGGCGTCTACGTCCGCGATCTCATGTATGAGGTTGTTGACAACCGAGATCAGATCGATGCCGTGCTCGCTCGGGGCAACAACAATCGTACAGTCGGAGCGACGCTCATGAACAGCGTCTCATCGCGCTCGCACTCAATCTTTAGCATTGTCATCGAGGTCAATGAGACCGATGCTGCGGGAAACAACCATATTCGCGCTGGAAAACTGAATCTTGTCGACCTTGCCGGAAGCGAGCGGCAAAGTAAGACGGGCGCCAGCGGGGATCGTCTCCGCGAAGGCTGCAAAATCAATCTCTCCCTCTCTGCACTGGGCAATGTGATCTCCGCTCTGGTCGACGGCAAAGGTCGACATATCCCCTACAGAGATTCTAAGCTCACTCGATTGCTGCAAGACTCGCTGGGTGGAAACACAAAGACAGTTATGATCAGTGCAATCAGTCCAGCTGACTACAATTACGAGGAGACGCTGTCTACGCTGCGATACGCAAACCGTGCAAAGAACATCAAGAACAAGCCTGTCATCAACGAAGATCCCAAAGATACTCTTTTGCGCCAGTACAAAGACGAGATTCTCAAGCTGAAACGTATGCTCGAAATGCAAATGAATGCCACAAATCCGGCACATTTCTCCGCGCCCGCGATCGAGTACGCAGTCACACATGCCGTCGAGCAACCCGGGGACAGCAGCCGCGGCGGCGGCAGCAGCAGCAGCAACAGTGGTAGCAACAAAAACAGCAACAGTAAAAACAATGACCCGGATGCCCAAGTAGAGACCAAGGTGGTGGAAGTCGAGAAAGTCGTCGAGAAGGTTGTGCCTGACAAACTCGTAGAGGCCGAAAACCGCGCATTGCAGGACTACAGCGACGCTGTTGTCGAGCAAAGAAACAGACTGGGCGAAGAACTCGATCGCAAAGAAGTCGAAATGGAACGTCAGCAACGAGAGCGCGAAGGACTTGAAAAGAAGCTTCGCAGGCTCGAAAGTCACGTCCTCGGTCAGGACAAAAACGTCAAGGAGGACGAGCTTCGCAAAGAAAAGGTGATCGAGGCACGCAAGCAGCGAGAGCTTCGCAAAGCCCAGCTCAAGCTCAAAGAGCAGCAACGCAAGGAAGCCGAGTTGCGGCAGGCCAAGGAGCGCGCAGAAGAGGAAAAGCGACTCATCGAGGAAGAATTCAAAAATGCTCAGGGAACTGCTGAGGCCAAACAAAAGGCTCTCCGCGCTCTCAAGCGAAGCATGGCGTCCAAAATGGAAAAGGTTCGGCTCGAAATGCAAGAACTCGAAGAGGAGTTCCAGGACGAGCGTGAGTCGCTGCTGGAGACTATTCGCGAGCAAACACGCGACATCAAACGTCTCGAGCAGGTCATCGAGCTCTTTCTGCCAGCTACTGAACGTTCCAAACTATGGGAGCTTTCCCTCTGGGACGACGAGACTGCCGAGTGGAAACTTCCAAAGCTGCGGCCGCGAAAAGGCTTCAAGCCACTCCGTTTACCCGATGTCAAGAATAAGCACAGCGCCTTGGATGACGACGAGCACGAACTCGAAGGCGGCATCGAAGTTGAAGGGCCGCCAGCACGATCGTCAGACAAAAGACGCAAATCGAAGTCGTCCACGAAACAGTCACGCGGCAAGCGTCTCTCCTTGGATGGACTCTCCGCAGTTGACCCACAAGGACGAGGAACGGTAGAGATGCCTCCCATCCATGGACCAGAAGAGCTGAGTCCCACGGAACTCGCCGAACGCAAAGCCGAAAGACGGCGCGAACGACGCAGACTTCGCAGACTGCTTCGAGAGGAGCGTCAACAAGCAGGTGGCGAGTATGGCGAATCGAATCCTGTCGACCGCGAAGATGACGAAGAGGATGATAACGAAGACGACGACGACGGAGAAGAAGAAGAGGAGGAAGAATCGTCCTCGTCGTTAGTGTTGCACGACCTGAGCCCTCGCAACAGTACGAGCACCACCCACGATGCCTCGGAAGCTCCTCAAGGCCAACCTCGACTACACAGTCGAAGGCGAGGACGTCGTAAGTCTTCCACATCCACCGCCTCAGAGGGCGGCAGCGCCAAGGACGAGCCAGACGAGCGTCGCGATATTGATCATGAGAAGCGCCGTCGCCCCAAGTCGCGTGCCTCCAAGCGAGCATCCTCGTCATCTGCAGCCCCAACATCCAAGAATTTGGTCGGTAGCATCGGACACAACAAGGTCGATAGCGGTGTTCTTGACAATGACACACTGCAACCTCTCGACTGGACTACGGAAGATCTTCCCGTTGACGGCGACTTTGGAAGCGCAGGATATGGCGACCGCTGCCAATCTCGCCAGGGAAGGCGCCCAAAGACACCAGGCAAGAATACTGTGCAACCTGCAAGTGGTGGCCTTCACGCTTGCGACGCACCTCGTCAATTGGCGCCCCTGTAAACTATTGAAACGTTTGGCAAGGTCAATCTATTTTGTCTTTTTTGGTAAGTACAATTTTATCTGGTTGGCCTCTTCTGTTTCGCTCCGCTGCACCAGCAATAAGAATGACGACATCAATAAGTCGCGAAAGTAGCGATTACAAGCTACAGCATTCATTGCACAATCAACATCAATCATGACATAACAACACCATCATGAAAGAACAAGCAACTTCAACAAGCAAGCAAGCAAGCAAGCAAGCAAATGCAACAACGATTTTACGAAAATGTGGTGTCCCCGCTTATCTTACATTACGTATCGAAGTCAAAAATATCATCCATCCCTCAGAAGATCAGCCAAAGAAAAGCTGGCTGACGTGCTCCACACACGTTGAGCCCCCGAGCTTTCGACTGCGAGCAAGACAACCTCCAAGACGTCGAGATGATCGTCGCCCGAGACTTGATCGGCTTTCAAAAGCATCGAATACGTGACCACATTGACCTGCTCGCCTTGAGGAGGCACCTCGGGAATGAGCACCGAAAGCGCGCCATCCCAAAGCAGATGCTCGCTGACTGGGCCAGGGCGCACGTACAGCGAAATGGAAAGGTCGCGAAGTACCTCAGTCTCCGATCGATTTTGCACGGTTATGGAGATTTCGCTGCCCCCCTTGGTTTGACTCACGCTAAGTGCCAAAAGACCAGAATTGAGTCTGTCCGCAGCAGCAGGCGCAAGCACGGCTGTCGCCAAATCAACACGGCCCTTGCGGCTCGAGTCTGTGCTCATGATCCATTCGACGCGCACCTTTTCATCCACCCAGGCTAGCACGTCCTCAATCGGGCGATCGCTCTCTTTCTCAACGCGAATGGCGAGACGATGTACCGAAAAGGGCCCAGCCTGAACCTGCGCTGGGCTAGCCCCCCTACTTTTTGTCCAAGACGTCGACGCTTCGTCCGTTGCCACAGCGCGCAATTCGAAAGACTGAGATGCATCATTCTTGACGTCGAGAAGTACGAGAAACGACGAGCGATCGTTGGCTCGGACGGGATCGGGAAGAATGTCAATGCTGATGACCTGCATGCTGGGCTGCACATGCAGATCAAACGACATTGCGTAGCGACGCTCAAAATCGAGGTCCGCGGCGCTGTACGTGATTTCCACGGAGGCGTTTTTACATCCTCGACATGCGCGGAGCACAAGCTGAAAGCGCTGAGGTGCAGAAAGCTCGCCATTCAGGGACTCCAGGGCGCTCTGCAACTTTCGATTCGTTTCCTCGAGCTGCAAGACCACCCGATTCACCTTGGGACGTTGTGACAACAGCTTGGATGAAGATGTGATGAGATAGTCTGCGGCGGAAGAAGCCGAAGAGAACTCGCTCGATGCATCGGAGTCACGAGCCTCGCTGTCTTCAAACGCAAAGAGACCCAAAAGAGATGCGGCGCTGGAGCTTGCGTACGTCTCGGGCACCAGGTTTCGACGATAGATCTCTGCATTCGGAGCCTCAAAAGCTACCGAGGCCGTGAGTTCAATATCTGTAATGTGCACGCCCGAGGTTCCGTGCATTTCGCATTCGATCGGGAGCAGCTCGCCCTCAAAAAGCTCCGTCGGGCTTCGCAAGGCCACAGACTGGCGGTGAGTGAGATGCTCAAAGGCGAGGCACGGCATGACAGGGACGATGAGCACATTGAAAGAATCTGCAATGGCGTGGTGACTCTTGAGTCCGAGAGCAGAGACGTTGCAGCCGCGAATCGAGTACTGCCCGCACGCGAGTGGGCGCGCAGACAGCGAGACCCGGTGACCCTTTTCGTGCGGGCGAAGTCGCAATGAAGCGCGATGACACTCGACATTGTCTTTTGGATCGACATCGAGAGAAATAGAGTCTACTCGTACTGGAAAGGCCATAGGATTAGAGAGAGTGACCAAAACGCTAAAGATTTCGTTTTGCGGCCAAGTCTTGTCCAATTTGGTGCCCTGGTTACTCTGCGCAGCGAAAGGCGAATAAAACAAAGAGGCTGGCGCTGGGGCAGCAGAGCTCCCGCGTCGCCTTGTTCGTTTGTGTAGTTCAAGCGGCGGCGGCGCATCGATGAGCACCATGGCCTCAATGGCTGGAAAGGGGCATGGCTTGTGCAGGTATGTGAAACCGCCCGAACCAACGCAAGAGAGAATGACCTCGCTCAATTCGGTTTGGTTCGCCTTGTCATGATTGTTTTGCAAGAGCTGTAGAAGCTGAAGTGTGTAGTCGATCGCCAGCTGGCCACGGCCAGCGTTTTGCGCTGCGTCCACGAGAATCTGCAACATTGTCCGCTTCAAAGCGACCCAGGCGACGTGGTCGCAAGCCAAGGACCTCTTCTTTTGCTCTGAGAGGTCTGCGCCCTCGAGCACATCGGAATCGTCGTTACCGATGGAAAAACGCGGCAAAATGCCAAGACGCTCCCCGGCGAGCTGATATAGAACGAGGCCGTCAGTCCAATCATACTCGTGCGCTGCAGCCTGCTGAAGCATGAACGATGCCTTGCGAGGATAACCTCGATGTTCAAAGATCATGGCGCTCTGGAGACAAACGTCGCGGAACAAAAGCGAAGCAGCCCGCATTGCGACCTCTTCGTCTTCTAGCTCAGACTCTAGATTTCTCTCGCTTGAAAAGCTGTTGTCACGGGACGAGGGAGTGGACCCAATACCAGCGCCAGCACCAGCACCTTTGCCAGACCCAGCGCTTGCAATCGCCTTGCCAAAAGACCTGAGGCCATTGCTCCCGTTTGAGCTTGCGGACTCTGGATCCCGCGACCTCTTTTTGTGGACGATAGACTTGGTATGCGCATTTTGCAGTTGGATGGCTGCCTTACTTGACAGGGAGGCGAGGACTTTGACAGAGTCGGCCGGGGAATATGCGGCGAGTTTGAGGGCAACATCGGATTCAAGGGGCCAGAAGTGTGGATACTTGGCGTACAGGGCAGAAGCCTTGCGCAAGGCTTCTGCGACATCGGATAGAAATCGGGGCTCCTCGTCTGGGAAAAGTCGAGCAAGGTAAAGCGCAGAAGCACTGCCTTCGAGAGCTACGGCATGCCAAATAGCGTCGGCAGCAGAGGCACAACTGCGAATCGCAGCATTATGCAATTCAAGGGCGTCCTGAGGAGACCCTGCAAGAAGGGCGTATCCTGCAATCCAAGCCCTAATCCGGCCTGCCATGCGCGCGCGCGTTTTCTGGTCGTTAAGACGGTGCGAGACCGCGTCGTCCCCGGGATAAGTAGTGCCGTGCATGACCATGTTGAGAAAGGAGTCCGACTCTACGGTTGCGTTTGCAGCCGTAAGCTGCGGGAGCGGCTTGGACTTGTTCTCGACGTGAGAGACCATCGCGCGGCCTTCGCTAATAATTTTGTCGTATTTTTCGAGAAGCGTAGTGGAAAGATTACAGAGGATCATCTCCATACGCAGATCATAATTGGAACTTCCGTCCTCGTAGGTCTTTTCTGCGTCAAAGATCTCCATGCCTCGACCCAGAAGCGCGGCGAGGGCATCCTGATCAAGGCTTTGCGAGTCCGTCATATTGAAAGCGCACCATCTTGATAGTGTCCCCTGTGGATATTGGCGGACGGTCGCTTCGAATTCCTCGAGTGCTGCATCGATATTGGTGACCTTGGGCCAATCGCAAATACCGATAACTGCAGAAACGCGCCGATGGGGCTGCAGGTTATGCCAGCCAAGCTCTCCCAGGGACTGGCCTGCATCATCATCTGCTGCGCCTTGCACGACAAACTTGAAACGCAGCACGCCATCTTGCCAGCTACGCCAGGCAAGAGCTTCGGATTCGCGAGACCCGGCGTACGGCGTGACCAATCTCGTCGACAGCTTTGTGAATCTACACAGCGTCGCAAAGTACGAACCAAATTTGCTCACGCTGATGGGCCCTACAGGCACAACCAGGACGCGTATACATGCATGTCGAACGAGGTTTTGACCCAGCACAGATCCAGGGGCAAGCTTGACGCCCAAGTCCAAGTTTTCTACATCTGCTTGTGCAGTATTATTGCCCCTTGCTCCAGTACCCTGACTTGGGCTTGTGCTGCCGCCTTTGCCGGCCTCACCACCTGGCGCCGCGCCTCCTGCGGCGCCGCGGGCCGTCGTGTTCACGGTTGCCTTGCGAGCTCGTCCGAACCCAAGCGACTCCATTTGCGCTTGTTCGCAAGGAGCGAGCGAGCTTTGCCACGCGGGGCTGGGGAGGCGCGAGCCCGGCGGGACTCGCCGCTCTAGCTGGTCTGCTGCTGTGCAAGCTGTCGCGAAGGCGTCCGCGTGGAGCCTTTGTCGATCGCCACTCTATATGTGTCAGTCTGCGCTGTCTGGTTGTCAAGGTCGAGTGAAGGTTGTGCGAGGTTGTGCTAGTAGGCCTAGTAGTATCCTTTCCTGCTTTCCTGGATCCTTTCTAACCATCAACGTCGCGAGCAGCGGGCGACCACGTGTCGCGCGAGAAGAGCGTCGCGTTCGTCTGGGCGCGCGCTAGGTGTGCGCTTGTGGCCTGATGGACTCTACCCAGGATGAGCCAGCGCAACATGCTGAGACTGAGAGCCCGGAAGAGGCGACACAGAAAGTCTCTGCGACAAAGCGTGGCCGTGCTCCATTGAATGAATACCATGACGATCTGCAGGCGTGCGTGCGCCACGCTCCTTTGCACGTACGAAAGATCGCAGCTGCAATTCCTCCTGCGCGAGCTTTATCCTTTCTTGAGCACCTTTATTAAAGTCATGAGTAAGATGCGGACAAGGAAGTTCAACCTGGCAGTTTTCGACATGAACAAGCTCCTACGGGTGGGGGCTCAATACAGCTGCAAGCGGACTGACGCACTTGGGGTCTCAAAATGATTCCTCAGTAGTGGGCCCTGACACGGCCCAACGTACAGAGAGGCAAGTGCCCGATCAACTCGTTTCCGATTGTCGAAACCCTGAAAGAATTGAGCAAGGTGCAGTGTTGTCCCTAACTCGCACAGCTGACGTGCACAGGCTGTCGGGAAATCGATTTCTTGAGGCCACCAAACAATTCTGCACTCGCGCCGAGCTCGATCAGCTTGGTGACCTCGCGAAAGACTTCATCGGAAGCCCAGCAAAGATGTTGTACCGTGGTGATCCAGATTGGCTCCTCGCTGTCTGTTCTGGCATCGAATCTCATGGCCTCCGCCTCTGCTTCGCTGAAGGAAATTGTTATGGAATTGCACTGCCTTCACTCACCGAGGCGATGAAGGTCGCAGCGTGCTTTGAGGCTTCTGCAGCCGAAATTCAGAAGAGTGATTATCTCGGCTTCTGGCAAAGTGGTACGCAAGCAGCACGTCGTCGGTTTGCCGCATGGTTTCCTCACCTCGCAATCATGCAACACGACAGGGACTCATCCGAGCCTGCGATTTCGCTGTAAACTGGTCTTTACCTGAAGGCTGCGCGACCTCTCCTTCCCTGCAGGCGGGATCCAAATCAAGCAACTCGCGACATTATGATCAAGCGAAAGGAGATGTCAATGAACAGAAACAAGTGTCCCGCTTGCAGGGGTAGTCCATGCTCTCCTCTGCTGGGGGTGCCCCCCTTGGGTAAAGTTCCGCCTACGCAATTGCTATGATTGCAGAATGTCGCGTTGCACGAAAGAAGACTACTGCGCAGAAGCATCGTGCTGCTCAGCAAGGGTATGACGGCTTCCTGATGGCCGGAGCGGTGCTCGATAGTGACGACGATGATTCTCATAACTCTGAAAATGGCGATGTGTCTCTCGCCAGCGGCGATGATGAGCTAGATCAACTCGAGGCGAAATGGCCTCTTACAGGGGAAACGAAACGACAACACCGAGCACTTACTTCGATGATCGGCCTATCTCTTCAATACCTGGCGGTTCGACAGGGAAGTATTACTCGCTTTGGGCGTCTCAGCGGCACAATGCGTATGCCCTGTACGCCAGAGAGAAACGATTCCGAATGCGATCCGGCCTCCCGATGTGTACTTTGCTTGCAATCACTATGTGGTACCTCGGATCACCAGTAAAAGGTTTCAGGTTTAAAAATACATCGACTGTCAACCAGAGTGAGACGACAACCGAGAACCGCAGTGTGCTTCCTGAGTGATTTCATAAATCGTATTCCAAAATTTTATCGTATTGACGAATGGTATTGTAAGCTTATGCTCCAAACTAAGCTCCTCGCTTACTTGCAGCGACGCAGGGGCAGATCTAAGAGCAACTAGGCTCAGGCTTAGGCCTAGGCTTGTCTTTGAAGCATTTTTTTTTTCTGAAGATACACATTTCTCCTCGCACCATCACGAGCTGTTATCGAACGGCTCTGTGACTTGAATGCTCTCGCGTCAAAGTGCTTGTCGCAAGTTTGGGGCCGTCGGCCACACTTCGACTTCGACTTTGTCAATTTCCAAAAAAATTGCTGGGAAGAGAATCCTGAATTTTTGCGAACTCATCCGGCGAATCACGCGCCGTAAATTCTCGCCTGCATGTAGGCCTATGCCACTCCTGTATACCGCTCGAGCGTTCTTCATCGTGAATTCGCAGTAGGAAGCAGGCTCATGCTGTAAATTAATTTTTTTTATTATAAATCTCAAGTTTCTTTACGCCATCTTCAAACCGATCAAGCGACGAAAGTCTTGGACGGAGGCTTGACAGATTTATTTATTTATTTATTTTGTAAAAACGAAAAGTAAAAATATGAAAACACCCGAGCCACACGCATTTTTTTTTCGCGCAAGCACTGCTTGGAGAACGATCCAGTTCGACCAGCCGACTGGCCAACCCTCTTCTGACGAAAGGGTCTTCGTTTCGATCTATCGAGGCAAGGCTGAGCGGAAGTACAATTTTGTATACATTATTGTCAACAAGTCGTTGACGCTCTTCAACGGTCATACGCAACCAGTTCGTGCGTCCACCAGTGCACACACTCATTGTGACGCTGCAATACAAGCACACGCACACGACAGCGTTTTGCTTGGCAACAGGTCGAATTCGGCAGACCTCCTTCGCTGCAGGTCTGTCAAGGACGTGCGCGCGCAGACGAGGAGCGCGTGCACGCCGAGAAGTAGCGGCGAGTAAGTGGCGCCACGCAGGCGAGCTGCACTTTCGCCTCGCTGCAGCCCTTTGCTGACCGAGGCGGATCCTTCAAGGAAAGGACAGTGCCGCGTCGCTCGTGGTGCTCTGCATTGCAGCAGAGAGCTCGCAGAGAAAGGGAGAGAAAAGACCAACCCGTCTGTGCGCAAACGGAAAGAGAACCATGGCTGATGGCGTGAGCATCAAGGTCTGTGTGCGGTGCAGACCGTTCACGAAAGATGATCAGCTCGGTGTAAAGATGACGCAAGTCGACGAGGAGAACGGCGAGGTGGAGCTGCTCAATTCAAAGTACTCTACAACACGTTTTGGATTCTCGTACTCGTGGTGGTCTGCCTACGGCTACAACCGGCACATTACCGGCCCTGAGGGAAAGGGTGAGCCGTCCCCCGAAGACCTTGCCGCTGCAGAGGAAATGACCCTGGTGAATCAGGAGCAAGCGTACGCCACGGTGGGTACCAAAGTGTACAATGATCTCATGTCGGGCAACTCTGTGGTGCTTTTCGCCTACGGTTTGTCTGGTTCCGGTAAGACTTTCACAGTCTTTGGCCCCGACGCCCCAGACATTCCTGAGGCATGGTACAAGCACTCCGAGCCGCACCCACTTTGGGGCATCTTCCCGCAGCTCGCGTACGAGGTGTTCAAGAAAAAGGAGGATGGCTGGAAGGTGACAATGAAGTACTTCCAGAACGTAGTTGACACTGTACGTGACCTCATGTCGCCCATGGCCAAGGAAATGTCGTACAAGACGGGCATGAAGAAGGACAAGGACGGTTTTATGGACATTGACTGGTGCGAGTCCGCCGTCCTCGAGACCTGGGACGATCTGCGCAAAGCCTTCATGGCGGCAAACGCTCGCAAGGCCATTGCTCCAACACAATTTAATCACCAGTCTACCCGCGGACATTGTATCATGACACTTGAGGTGGAAATGCCGCACCCGACCGTCAAGGGAACGAAGCAGCGCGGACGAGTGTACGTATGCGATTTGGCCGGTACCGAGCCTGCAGGTGACATTGTTTACGCCAATTACAAGAAGGTCGTGTACGAGAACGGTGACATTGAACACAAGTACCTCGGACCGCATCCGGACCAGAGCAAGACGAAGCAGTTGCAGGATCAAGGCAAGAAGATTAACCTGTCGCTCTCGGAGATGGCAAACTTTTTCCTCAAGATGGCCAAGGCGGTGCAGGAGAAGAAGCTGAAGCCAGGTCAGTCGATTCCCGGCTGCAACACGTACTTTTTGTCCAAGTTTCTCAAGGACACCATTCTCATTAGTCGCTCGTACCTGTTTACGGCCATTCGCCCCGAGGTTTCGTACCTGAATTACACCTTTGCAACGCTGCAGTTCGCCAAGAACGCCTCTGTGATCAAGCTGCAGCCCAAGAAGGCGACCTCGGCGCAGTCGAAGCGCGAGATGCAGCTCATGGAGGAGTTGGAAAAGATGAAGTCCATGATCGAGGAGCTCAAGAAGAGCGGTGGCGGCGGCGGCGGCGGCTTGGACATGGAGGAAATGAATCGCATGCTCGCAGACAAGCAGGCGCAGCTTGTGAGCGAGATGAAAGGCGAGGCAGACAAGACCAAGCAACAGGAAATGGAAAAGCAGAAGCAACAGTACTCGAGCCGTGGCATTGCTCTCAGTTGGTTCGAGCCCGAGCCCGCGCATCCACATCTTGTCAATCTCGACGAGGACAGCTTCCGCGACCGTCGCTTCCTCTTCATCTTCGAGAAAGAGTCCACTGTGTTTGGTCGCAACAAGGGCGACATTCAGCCGCTCAACATGGACATGGTCGACGAGCATTGTACCTTTGAGAAGAAAGGCCCAGAGGAGGTGTACCTTGTGGGCGGCGAGGGATCGGTGTACCACAACGGTAAGATGCTCGAAAAGGGCGAGCGCATCAAGCTGGAAAAGTTTGATCGTGTTGTGATTGGCACGGACATCATGCTCTTCCGCTACCGCTTCTCTGCGGACGACTCTGTGGATGACGAACCAGACGCACGCAGCGCGATCCAAGAGTACCACCAGGCAGCTCGCGCTAAGGATAGTGCCTACCAGGAGCAAGCGCGCAAACTCGAGGAGGACAAGCGCAAGCTGCAGGAGGAGCTGGAACGCATGAAGCGCGAGGGCAGTTCCGATGAGGACATTGACTCTAAGAAGCAGGCCATGGAGGCATGGAAGGCCATTGATGAGACTATGCTCAATACCGTGCCGATTCTACGTCAAATGGAGCACATGTGTGCCCAAGTGGGTCGCGATATGCTCGAGTTCAAGTTGAGTCTGCAACATCCTCGAGAGAAGCTTGTCCCCGATGTAAAGGTCCAAGTCACGGACACGGAGACGAACACTGTCGTCTTTCTCGATCCATTCGAGATTCAGGATAACATGAACATCCTCAAGGATCAGATTCAGCAGCTCAAGTGGAAGGAGGAGCCGTACGAGGTTCCGGCTGACGAGGAGATTGTCAAGATGCTCTTTGACAGCTCGTACCAGATTGGAACCTGCACCAACTTTCTTCTGCACTGTACGCTGTGCATGGAGACGGACGAGGATGAAAGCACGCTTGATTTGATGAAGTCTGTGATCCCGTACGACAAGATTGGTGAGCTCGAGGTGTTTTGGAAGCCTCTTGCTTCTCCGGACTCTGAGGAGCGCCCGGATGACATTGACGACCCCTCGGACCTTTTGGGCAAGAGCTGGACGTACAAGATTGAAATTGGTAGCCTCTCGCACCTTGCGACGCCTGTGGCGGAGGCACGCGTTGAGTTCGAGTTTTATGGACAGCGATACTCAACCGAAGCGATTTCCACTGGGGCCAAGACGCGCGAGGTGAACTTGGCCTACTCTGAAATTCTGCATGTGGAAAAGGTGGACCAGGAATTTCTTGACTACCTTGACTCTGTCGAGCTCAAATTTGAGGTCTTTATCAAGCCTTGGGAGGACTGCAAGCTGAAGCCGCTGTCAAACCGCGATCCAGTCATTTGCAGAAACCTTGGTCTCAGTCTGCCTGAGGGAGCCGAGGTCGCCGGTGACCCTATGCAGGAGATCCAGGCGCTCAAGGCCGAGAATGCTGAGCTTCGTGCGCAGCTAGATCTCTTGCGCCAGGAAAAGTATGAAGAAGCCTACAAGAAGCACGTTGCTCTGCTTGAGGAGCGCATTGCCTCGCTCGAGGCCAACGCTGGCAAGTCCAAGGCCCTGCAAAAGCTTGAGGCCGCCAAAGAAACTGACTCCGCACTCAACAACGGAGCTTACGAAGAGTAGGTTTTTACTAGATTATAGCCCCTCGTTTCTTTGTTCTCCCCCGTTCATTCTCCATTCTCTTGACGCGTTCGTGTTCACAGACATTGTGACTTGATACCTACTTTCTCGCATGTTATATGCTGATTGAGAGCGCGTGACTCACCTGAAAGAATAATACTGCACGCAGACACTTGAACTTCGGACAGCAATGGATTCAGATTCGCCTTTGCACAATGAGAGAGTCCCTTCCGGCCGTTCTCCCGCCGCAAGTGATTCTGATTTTGCACCGTACGTAGCTTGGGGACGTGGCGGCTCGCCTTGACTTCCGTCGACAAGGCCTGGTGCGCCACCAGTGAGTGTCGCGCAGCGTCAATCTTGCCAACCGACTGAGAGTCAACCCAAGTTGCTCCTGCCAGCTTCACGACCTCATCGGTCGGATCCCACCGTCGAGCTCCCCATCCGCCGGCCAGCCAATACGTGCGCTCTCCCGCTGCTGCTGGCAGAGGCCGCCGCAGCCGCCCTCTGCCTGCCCGGCGCAGCACGTGCACGCCTCGACAGCGATGCGACCGGCGAGCAGCGCGTGCACGTGCCGGCCGAGCCCTTGAAATGGCACGCGCGGCCGGCGAAAGTGAAGCTTTCTGCGGCCGACAGTCAAGCTTTCCGCGGCCGCAGTACTTGTTCCTGCTTTCTTGCCGCAGTCCCGCTGTTGCTGCTACCTCGCCGAGCAGAGCGCGAGCAGCTCGGGTGTGAGTGCACAAAGACAGTGCGCGCGAGCAGAGCAAAACAAAGCAGAGCAGAGCAGAGCAGAGCAGAGCAGAGCAGAGCTGCGCAAAGCAGAGCGACTGGCGCGCGCGCGACGGGCGGGCGACAGACCGGCAGCAGCAGCGGCGGCAGCAGCGGCGGCGGCAGCGGCGGCAGCAGCAGCAGCAAGATGTGGGCATGCGGCAAGCGCGCCGCTGCGCGGACGTCGCGGCGGCGGCGCTCAGAAATGGCGCTCAAGACCGAGGCGACGCTGGGCGGCGCACGCGCCGTGGCCGCGGCCGAGGCGGCTGCAGAGGGCGCGCCGCGCGCGCCGTGGTCGCTCAACGGAAGACCCGTGTTCAAACAACCGCTCGAAGACGAAGCGGAGCTTGATGAGGTCGCGTGCAATGGGTACGGCCGACCCTGCAACGAAGAAGCGCCGTACGTAGTGTGCGGCGCGAGCGCCGTCCACGGCCACGAGCCGATCGCTCACATGGCGAGCCGTCTTGAGTCGCTCAAGGCGTACATTGACGCGGAGGACACTGACGCAACTGAGCTTGCCGTGGACCTGCCCAAATTCTTAGTCATGGTCTGGCGGTACCAGTCCTTCCTCGGCTCGGACCACTACGGCATTATTCAAATCTTTCGTCGGAACGACGACGCGATTGGCGCCATGAGCGCCGATGCAGTCGCACTTTTGCGCAGTCTTGTTCAGACTGGCGACATGAGCGCGCTGCGAGTCCGTGCCGAACTCCAAGACCCTTCACCAACGCTACGCGCCGTGTCCTATGCGCTCGGCGCCGAAGAATCGGTCCACATTGCAGAACGCTTGACGTGCTCGGCCTTTCATGGGTCTAATTATGTCGAAATAGACTACGACATTGCAAGCAACACAATGGCGTCGCTTTTACGTGGCACCTTTATGAGCGCTGCGAGTACCTCAACCTTTGATACGATCTGGACCCTTTCGACGTCTGCAGAGAACGCCGATGAAGGCGATGAGGAGGGCAAATCGATTGAAGACGGCGTGCCGTTGGCGTCGGTGCGCTGGTATTACACCGACCTAGAAGAGATCATTGTCGATCTTGACGAAGACATGAAACCACTCGTGCCGGGCTGGGGAAATACAGTCAATCCGCAAGCCGGTCGCAGCCCTGCCCCTCCTCTTAATCTCCCTGCTGACGCGTGGGACGAGCACTTGCCCGCGTACGCCAAGACATCATTGAGGGCTGGCCCAATCACTGCCTTTGCAGGAGAAGAGTCTGCTGCAGATGTCGACTTCGACGTCGAAGTCGATATGGATGAGGACGCAGACGAGGACGCGCCCACCGGTGAGGTAATGAACGATAACGAGCCTTCTGATGCCGAGTTGGTCTCGGCTCCGCGAAATACATACGGCGAGCCTGACTTCTCTGCGTTCAAAGTGCGTGGACCGGGATACATGCGCGAAGCTGAGGTGGTCAATCGAAAGCTCAAAGTGCCTTCCGAATCTCCTCTTTATGTTATTGCAGGAGCACACGTGTTCAAGTCCAAATCAAACTTGAACCATGTGGCTGATAAGGTTGCCTCGCTCAAGTCGTTTTTGAAAAAGTACCGAAAGTCCGCAGGATCCTCCGAATTTCCGCTCTTTCTCATCGTATGCTGGGTCTTCAAGTCCACATGGACGGGCGAGTACACTTCGGTTGTGCACGTATTCCGCCGAGATGAGGAGGTCATTGCTTCGCTGTCGCCAGGCGTCCGGAGCGCATTTGCTTCCTTTGTGCAGGGCAACGAGAAAATGCGCATGGAGCGACTCAAATTGCTGGCCAAGGTCCGCGGCGGCTCCGCCTCGGTGAGAAAGACGATTAGTTCGCTGAACCTCGACCGACCCGTGCTTCTCGCGAAAAAGTTGCGAACGCAGTTTTTCCAGGGCGAAAATTACCTCGAGTACGACCACGATGTCAGCAGCAGCACCACGGCATCAATTTTGAACAACACAGTCACCAAGGCAAGCTCGAGCCTCATCATTGACACGTGCTGGGTTACGGAAGCCAAGCATGAACGCGAGTTGCCGGAACGTTTCTTTTGTGGTGTGCGCTGGAACTATGTTAACTTGAACAAGAGCACTATCACCTTGGATAAAAACTACAGACCGGTGAGCAGTCCATAATTCGGGGCACCCTTCGTATTTTCTTTCATTTCGTATTTTCTGTTGTTGTACTTTCTCCCTTTATTTTCGGGTTATGTTCAATCCTTGATTTTACCCAAGATTTTCATTTGATGTCATCTGGTCCCATCTCATCTCGTCTCGCCTCATCTTTTTTTATTTTGTTTAGTCTTCTCTGATCTTCTCTTCTCTCAGCTTGTCCTAGGCCTAGACTCGACTCGACATGGTGTACGTTTGGGTGCGCTGGCAAAAAGGCCGTCGATGAGCTTGCTTCCAAGCGCATCATCGTCAGTCCCGAACTTTTCGCGAGTACGCCGGGTCGGCCGCTCCCGCTGTCGTGGACTCAACGCCGTGACGTTGGGACTGGAGACGACCACGCGGGCGCGCCGGAATCAGTAGGCCTATGACCTGCTCTCCGCATTTAAAAAAAAACTATGTGCGTCTTGCTGTGCGCAGCCAGCTAGCTAGCATGCGTTGGCCCCCAACCAGTGGCACGAACGGCACGCCCGGGTCCCGAAAGACGTGCGGCATTAAAATGGCCCACAGCAGGCGGACACAATCGAAATCGCTCTCCATCACCACAAGATGAAGAAATGGGATCATTTATATATACATGGGACCGGTCCCACCTGGCGGAATTCGTGTTCCGCGTGTCGGACGATTCATCGTGCTCGTTCTTGCGCGCGCACCTGCGAGCTCGCGCAGTATAGACGAAAAAGGGCGAGGCGCAAGGAAAGCCGAGGCGCTGGCGCAAGGCTCCCAATCTCCTCGTTTGGGACTTTCGAGGCCGCTCATGCTGGGTGCGTGAGACAGGAAAAGAAAATATGGAGAGCAAAGCTTTGCAGATCGCACTTCTCCCAAAAAAAGTCACGTTGCTTGTGGCACTTGGTCACTTGGCTTTCTTTGCGCTCACCAAGCGAATTGAATTCAGAACACATCGGTGAGCAAACAGCCGCAAATCAAGACAAAGACGCTGACCTGATACCAAAGCAGACACGAAACGTGGCCCTGCTAGAAACAACCTGAAGGCGAGGACCAAGCGAACCCAGCGCGGCGATTCGCTCGCTCAACATCGGCTTTGGCCTTGTCACGAGGAAGTAGGACAAACATGCAAGATGGTCAGCAAAAGGACGAGCACGCGTTGCAAGTAGGAAGTGACAATGGCGCGATACAGGGTGAAGTGGTCAACGCCGTTGTACACTTGAGCAGGAAGAAGAGCACTCGTACCAGCTTGAAGAAGAGTGGACGCGCAAGGTCCAAAAAGCGGCGCAAGATGCTGCGCACCATATCTGGTATTCGAGCCTTTGCTACACTTTGGATCGTCCTGGGACACTTTCAAGACACCAATTTCCGGTTTAACCACGACACAACCTTTTTGCTTGTCTTGAGTCGCGGCTTTGTCGCTGTTGGTGTCTACATTGTCCTCAGCGGGTTCATGACGCACTATGCATACCAAGCAAGACGATATGATACATGGCGTGCGTGGTGCGCATTTTATCTCCGCCGCGTGGGACGCGTCTTATTCACCTATGAAGTATCCTGTCTTCTGGGTCTCTGCGACCCGCTCTTTACGCGACACGACGCTCTCATCACCAAGCATCCTCTTCAAGTCGTTTCGGTGTGCCTGTTGGTCCAGTCGTGGTTTGAGATCCCTTCGCAGGAAGGCTTCTCGCGCGACTTTCCAAACTCTCCAAACGCTGGTGGCTGGACAATTTCCACGCTTCTCTTCGCCTGGTTACTCTATCCACTTATGAATGCATTCATGCGCCGCTTTAATCAGGCCACGGGAAATGCGCTGGGTGCCAAATTAGGCCTGGCAGCTCTCATGTATGCACTTGGTATGCTTCCGTGCATCCTCATGTACGTCACGCAAGCAGGTGTGATTTCCAATCAGCAATTCGAGCTCCTGTACAAATTTCCAATTTTGAGACTTCCGGACTTTGTCATTGGGGTCATCCTCGCTGAATTGGTCAACGATCCTCGGGTCGCATCAAAACAGAGATTGTGGCGCTACCTCCCCGACACGCTGACCCTCGGATTCGCACTCTTTGTGTGTCTCTGCCCGCTCGAGTCTTCTCCTCTCACGGGTCTTCCCGAGGGCGTGGAACAGCCGCTTATTCGTGAAAATGCCGAAGCTTTTCTTATTTCAGGCTTGTCTCCGATCATGGCAGCCATGCTTCTTGGCTATGGAATCAACTCAGGTCGTACGGACCTTGGGTTCTCATTTTCGGGCCTTCTTGAATATCGCGCGGTCGAGATTATTGGCGGATTTTCCTTTGCGGTGTACTGCTTTCAGTTCACAATCTTCTTCATGATCGAACAGTGGCAATACAACCAGACGGGTATCGATTCTATCGCGATAATCCCGCATCTGGGGGCCGTCGCGGTGCCCGCGCGACTTGTGGCAGGATACTTGCTTCCGTACTTGCTCATTCTCTTTCTTTTTGCAGGGGCATGGACACTATGGGCCGAGCAGCCTGTAGCTGCGCGTCTGGCAGCCTTTTCGAAGCGTCATTTCGAGGGTCCAATCATCATGCGCCAACCATCGACGTCCCTCCAAGATCGAGTTTCATCCTCTCGCATGGGCGTAGCATCTCTCGACCTTGTCGTGCCTCCAAAGGCTGCTGTGGAATCGTACCGCGCGAGACGCTCCCTCACGGCTCAAGCGCCTGCATTGAATTCTGTTCCAAGTGCAAGATACTTTGTGAGCTCGCACGTGGAAGCCCAGATCGAAGCCGAAGACATTGAAGATGCACAGCGTGTCCCCTTCGAAGGAGAAGAGCATGATAGCATTGAAGTTGTTGACAGCGAGGAGGATGAAGATGCAGATGATGAGAACGAGGATGAGGATGAGGATGATGAAGACGGCGAGAATGACATTGATGATTTCATGAGCTTTGGCACCTCAAGAGTTGGATCCGAGGCAGGCTTAGCTTCAGAGCGGACCCTGACGAGCGCAGCCTTTCAGTCTGATGGCGAAGACGATGAGGATAACAGCGCATCAATAAAAGGGACGGGGGGAAGTCGAAATGCTGATCCCGACGCTGGTCGCACATCAGGAGCAAAGATGGGATGGGCCTTTTCGACGTGCGCTTGAACACGTTATTGGGAGGAAGAATCCTAGTTCGTGAGCGTTCCCCCACAGATTTTTCATTTGCAATGAGAGGACGAGATGACGAGCTGCTGATGGTTTTCTTTTCAGTATGGCTGCATTGATGGAACCAACAAGAAATGGGATGAATGAAATGAAGAAATGGATAAATGCATGGGTGTATGGACGAGTGAGTGAAATTGACATTGAGCTGCTAGGTTAAGGCAGGAAGCGGGTAGATATACGTCGGTAGTAGAGAGGCAAACACATCGATCGGTTTGGCATCCATTCATAACAGAGTGAAGTTAGTATTCATGTTGGATGTTATGTTCGCTTGAGTGTTCGTGCGCGCGGACATCTTAGTACTTGTATTCCGCCACACAGAATTTAGTCGTCGCCGTCGTCGGCGGCGTCGAGAAGGAAGTCGAAGACCTTGGCAAGACGCGATCCCTTGGGGAAGGGGTTGAAACTGTCTGCGTACAGTTTGGAGAACGACACGACGAGATCGACGACGCCATAGACAACACGCTCAACGATCTCGTCAAGTTCCTTGGTGCTTGCACCAAGTGCACGCATGATGCCCCAGGTGAATCCAAAGTGCATGAAAAAGAGCGAGATGAGGATAACTGCCGGGTACAAAGCCCAAGGAAACTTGTGCTCTAGGAAGACGATACTGAGCAAGTTGATGCCGCCCAGGAGACCGATGACAGTCGCAATGGTGACGCCATGCATGACAAGCGCAAGGTAGGCGCCGCGCTTGCCAGCGCTCCAGTTCGCGGAGTCCGGGGTGTCGGGAAGCACGTCTTCCACGTCGCCCTTCAAAAGCGCTGTGGCGGTGGCTTGCAGGGACATTCGCTTGCCGCTTTTCCGCGAGGACCTGCGCCGACTTAGTCGCCGCTCCTTACCACTCTTCGGTTTGAGCGGCTCTGCGACGACCTCCGCGGTCTCCTCGCTTCCTGCTGCTTGGACTTCCTCAGCAAAGTCGTCGGCCGAGCTGCGCCGCAGCCGCGAGCGCAGCTTCCGATCGCGTCCCATCCTGTCTTCACGTTGTCCCGCTTGCGTGCGTGCTTGTTTGCTTGCTTGCTTGCTCGCGACGTCGCCGAGCTCGTCTCCCGTTCCAGGTCTGCGGCTGCCTCGTCTCCCGCGCGCCCTGCGCCTACGTACCTACCGCTACGGAATTCCAGCACCGCCCTAAAGCCATGATGGCATGGCATGGCGCGGCACGTGCACGCGCTCACTTTCAAGGTAGGTAGGTGGTAGGTAGTAGGCCTACCAGCGGTAGAACTAGCAGCAGCTGATGTCAATGGCCATGTGGATGGGCCTAGGCCTAGTACTACTAGCTAGTGGTGAGCTGATCCTTGGATCGACGGCGGGTGAAGAGTTGTGTAGCAACTGCAACTGCTGCGTTCGCGCGGTGCCTTGCAGATAGTCTGCGAGCGGCTTTCACGACAGGAATGGCGAGTGGAGGCTAGAAGGTTCATTCAAGACGCGCGCAGACCAGGCTGACGTGCCCGTTCTATTGGCGGGGGGAGGGCAAACTTGTCCTGTTGGACAAATGCGTCAGTACACGTAGTGTGTTTGCTATGCTGGATCGAAAGCCAAGAAAGAAGAAACTTTTCTCTTTCTCTCAGAACTCACACCAAAGAGAAGAGCATAAAGACCTCCCTTGAGTAGAAGTTCCACCAATGGCCTCTATTTCGCATGTTAGCTGGCCATGTCTGAGAAGTCTCAATTCCTGTATTCATGACAACACGACAATGAAAGCATGTCGTCCTCAGCTTGAGAGACACATGATTCTGACTCAAAAGTGCAGACACTTCTCTCTTCACGCACGTAAAAGTCACCTCATCTCAGATGACTGACTTATTCTGGTATCGAGGCTGTGAGAATGGGCGGAACTTCTTATCTCTCTCTACTGATGATGGCGGGATCTGCTTTCGAACGCATCATGCAGCTCTAGATGTTCGCCACTGTCTCCGCGCGCCTCGCTTCGGTGCCTCTAGCCACGGCGAACCGTCGCGTCATGTAAAGGGGACACATTATCTGCTCGATACCATCCAATCTGGACGGATCGGTGGGGAAGTTCGATACTATAAGAATAAAGCCTCGCCTCGAAAAGAACGAGCAAGCATGTTCTCGAAGCAAGAGTCCTCGCAAAGGAGGAGGCGAGGAGCGGATGAGAGCAACTTAATTGTTAAAAAAAAAAGGTATGAAGACGTTAATGTGAGCGAAAGGTGCCCAAGAAAAAACGCACCAAAGCCGAAAACCTATCCTTGTTTGTTGGGTCTTACAATTTTTTTGGTTGAACGAGCTCTGAGACAGATGTGACGTTCGTGAACCTATGGAGTTGCGTGTACCTGCGAAACGTCTCCCCAATAATCCTGCCCCACTCCGTGCAGACCTCGGAGGTAAAAGCTGCTCGATTGACATCTGTGCGAATGACAGAGACGTCCTCGCTTTCCCACGGTACGCTCTGCTTTTTTGAGACATCCTTGACCGGATCATAATTGTGAGACGCGAAATCATTGAAATGCGCACCGACATAATAATGCATCCTGTCCTTGACGGAGAAGATTGCATCCGCAGAGATGAGCGGAAGGCTGCCGAGGAAAGCATCTTGCAAAAGTGGAGGGCCGGAAATGTACTTTTTGTCCTTGAACTCCCACTTGGTTTCGGGCCCTCCGCAGAGGATGCCAAGGACGCGGCGCAGGGCGAAATCAGCTGCCTTGGACATGATCTGGTAGCCAGGCACAAAGACCATGAACCATTGAGAAATGGCGCCATCTTGCATCCCGGCCGACACAATCTCGATGTCGCGAGGGATGAAGTCGCGAAAGTGCCCATGCCACTCTGAGTCCAAGTCTGAGTAGACACCACCGAACTTGAGCATGACCAAGTAGCGCCAAATGTCGGATTTAATTGCACCTGTCGCAATCATGTTGTAAAGAGGCCGAATTGGCGCGAACTCGCTCCTCCAGAGAAACATGTCAATGTCGTCGTCATCGAAGAAGTAGATGTCATACTCGGGATTTTGCGCCTGCAGATGAGCAAGATTATCGCAAATGGGCTTGGCCACAAGTCTTGTTGCTCCAGAGAAGAATATTTGCCGGGGAATCTTGCTCTTTGGTAGCGGCTTCGTGACTCGCGCCTTCATGTGAAAGGGAATCTGGGTCATGCCCGGGTTGCAAATGAGCCTTGGCATGGACTCGTTGACCTCTGGTGAAGATCGACCTTCAAGTGCAGCCACTAGCTCCTTGTAGGCCTCTGTCTCGGTCAGATGGTCCAAGCCTTGTGGGCTGACTCGGCCCAACTCGTCTGTCAACGTCTTTGCCAAAGATCCGAAGCTTAAGCAAGAGCTGTCCAAGCACGCTTGTGGTCCGTCTTGCAGAAGATACGTGGTGCGCACGAAATGAAAATTCAACATGACAGACGCTGTTACAAAGGCGAGAACTAGCACCGCCCATCGTCGCCCGGCCAGCTTGGGTTGCACCCCGTAAATGCCGTTGTTCCACGCGTTGGCGCGAGCGCCCATCGCGCGGGCCATGCTTCTTGTTTGCGTGCCGATCAGTGAAAAGGCTCAGGCGCGCACGCGGCTGCTGCTGCTGCTCCGCCTGCTGCTGCCCGCGTGGACACTGCCGCAGCGATTCCGGTCTGCTGACCTGGCTGCTGCGCTTCTGCGCTTGGCCAGGCCTTCCGTTCCCGCTCTGCTCTGCTGGTCTGCTTTGGTCAGCGCTGGTCTGCTCTGGTCGGCGCTGCTCTGCTCGGTCTCCTGCGCCCAAGGCGCTGCCGCACGCGCCTCTGCCGCCCGGCCGCGCCGCGTGGTGCACCTGCACACCGCGTCACTAGAGATGCCAAGTAGGGCGCCGCCGGCTGGACAAGTCGCGCTGTTCGCACACACAACAATGACTCTAAATGTAAGACAACACAACGTGACGCAATCTGCATGGCCAGCCAGCCCCCGGGGACAAATCGACAAACAGCCACCAACAAACAGGCATCCATGCCCGCAAAACTAGCGAAAGCAAACAAACAACAGCAGCAACCAAACAAACAATAGTAGCAGCCTCGGAGTTTGCACCTGCACCATGGCACGCGCAAAGTGATCGCTGGCCGACGGCGGAGGCACTCCCAGGTTCAGTTCGCCTCGCACGGCCGGCAGGCTACTGGCCCGAGGCCAGCTGCAGCTGCAGCTGCAGCGCGTCGCCAATGGTCGTTGGCCCGGAGGTGGACGCGGCCTCGAAACTCGTAGGGCGCGGGTCTGTCTGGACTGACATTTGTGCGCGGAGAATGGCTTTTCGAGCGGGCAGCCAGCCGCCAGCTCGCGTGTCCAGAGCTGAAGCAGCTTTTGGCATTGTGCACACCATCACAACAGACTAACCAACTTACAAGGAAACAAACAGACGTGCGGCCGCTGCCACTGCCACTGCCACGTGCACCCGGATTAGGTGTATGAAGGGCTCGGCCCTACTTGCGCGTTTGATTTGATTGCGTGCTTCCGTGTGCGCGAGCTCGCTTGCTTCGTGCACGCGTTGGACGTAGAGGTCAGACCATCGCGGCTGTCGGTCTGGCTGTCAGTTTCTCTCTGTGCCTGTCATCAAACGTCTATCTGTGTGCCCCCATGCCGCCAGGGCCAGCCAGGACCTTGCTTGTGCCAACTTGGAGGATGTTTGCGGGTCGAGGGGCGTTTGTCCGGGACCGGCCCACGAAGGGGATCGCTGTCGACCTCTGCGGCTCGGCGGGTGTCCACTTTCACCTCAGGAGGGAACTAGCCGCCCAGCTTCGCGCGAGGCGAGGCGAGGCGAGGCGAGGCGACGCCATCATTGCGAGTTCCTCTAGGAGCTGCCTCGAGGCTATATCTTTCAAGTTGTTTGCTCTTTTCTCTTCGCCCAGGCGGAGGTCGGCCCTGCAAGAGGTCGTCACTGGTGCCCCTTCGAGAGGTCCTGCAACACGCACACGCTGACGACAAAGAGTTTACAGTTAGGCCTAGTGTCACCCCAAGGTCCATTGCAGTATTCTCTGGACAACATCAACGACAATAATAATGGCAAGACTCGTTCACCGTCGAGCGAGAAAGAGACGATGCGCGGCGGAGATGGAGGGGCGCGGCCAGGCGCAGAGACGAGGACAGACGCGGAAGCAGAGTCGGAGGGCGCTGGTCTAGGCGTGCTTCCCGCTTCTGAAGAGGCCGCGGTGCAGGGCACGCACGGCGGCGGCGACCGAAATGCGTCGCGACGCCAAGACCCCGCGCAGAGATCCAACCGCGTCGTTCGCGGCAAGGCCGCCGCCGCCGCTGCCGCCGCCGACGGCGACGAAAGTGCAGACAAGGAATCGAACTTGAGCGAGGATGATAGCACCAGCGAGGAGTCGCGTCTTCTTGACGATCTCGAGGCGGCGGGTTATTTGCGCGCAAAACTAGCCGGTCTCTCGAGCTTTGATCGCATTCTCGGCGGTTTGTGCTGGGCCATCTCCGCGAGCGGAGACCAAGTCGATGTCGATCTTGCCTTCGAGGAAGACCTCGATGTCGGACGTCGCATCAAACTCGCAGAGAACGTAGTTGAAGCCTTGCGAGCAATGCGATGCCCGCATGAACTTCAGGCTCACCAAATACATGGACACGACCTGCCCGCGCTGCGGCCCATTGTGCAATGGCTTCAAAAGAGGGTCGCGACCTCGCAAGATCGCCGTGGAAAGCGCCTCCAATTGGCGGCTCAACTTCAACACCGGACGCAGTCTGCACGTCTGCTCGTTGTGTCGCCTATTTCGCCCCCGACCGCGGCAAGCCCTGCAAGTGGGGGTGGAGGGAGAAAAACTTCTTTTGTGAGCGGCAAAGCTAACGCGACAGCCGATGCGATTCGTGATGTCCACCACCGCAAAAGTCTCGTGGCGCTGAGCGTTGATGACGTTGACAAACAATTGCGTCCGGTGCGACGATTTCACATCGCCGAAAGGAAGCCAACGCAGCAGGATCTCGACTCCGGAGAAGGTTCTAATCTCGAAAAGGCGTGGGTGCGAGCTGTTCTGCTCGAGTTTGGAGAACGCGTCGCCTCGTCGGCAAATCCTTCAGGCAAAGAGGCGCCCTCTAAAGAGAGGCGCTCCGGTGGCATGGGATTTGAGGCAACGCTCGCTGCTGAGACGCAAAGGGCAAATCAGGAAGCGGCCGAAGAGCGCGAACGAGCAGCACGACGTGAAGAAGAACTTTTGCAACGCGCTGTTGCTCCGCCCTCGCCGAAGCAAAACTTCCGCGACCGAGAGTCAACGGCCTTAAAGGAGGCAAGCGTAGAGGCGCTGGAGACGCAGCTTCAGAGCGCCCAGCTAGCTCAACAAGAAGCACGCGACAAAGCACGCAAGGCAATGGAAAAGCACAATCTAGCCAAAAAAAATCTCGAAGAGATCCAGGCACGGGTCGAGGCAGCACATAAGACTAAGCGAGACCTCTCGAAACGCATCAAAGGGAGTGGAATGGCACGCGAAGATCTGACGAGACTCACGGCCGTGCTTGGCGAATTGCGCATTCTACGTCAAGATGCAGAGTCCTCGCTCGCGGAAGACGCGGCACAAACACGCGAGCTGGAAGACACACTTCGTACGAGGCGCTCCAAGAGTGAGCGGGAACGAGTGGCAATGCATGAGCAGCAAACTCGCATTGAAGACAGTATCTCGCGACTTTCAAAGCAGCGTGCAAGCCTCGCAGAAAAAACGAAAGCAAACTTCAGAGAGGCCGCAGAAAAATCGCGCAAGGCGGACGCGGTGCCCACGCGAGCAGAGCTTATCCAGTATGAGCGACGAATGTTCGAACTTTACGAGGAGTTGGCCAACAAGCTCGAGGAGAACAGACGCCATGTGACCACGTATAATACGCTGGAGACCATCTATGAGTTGCTTGAGAAAGAGTGCTCGTTGCTTGCGTCTGTGCACGAAAGTTTCCAGGCCTCGCTCGCCTCTCCTCAAAGCAAGAACGACTTTATTGAAAAGTTCAAACACGTTATTTACGGTCTCCGCGACAAACGCGATCAGATGCAAGTGAATCTCGATGCAAAGCTTGCCATGCAAGCTGACAGCGAACGTGCTCATCAAGGTCTCGTCCGTCGCCAGCGACAATACGTGGAAGCGGTCAAGCTGTTTCAGATGGAGTGCGAACGGAACGAGGCGCTCCAGCTCAAATGAGCAGTGCGCATCTGAATGTCGACGTAATGGGTGCTTGCGAGCAGACTTTTGTCAAATTTGTTTGTGATCTTTGGAACACTCTGTGCAACGCCTGTGTTTCAAAAGGAGATCAACTCGGCTGATAGAGTAATTCGAAGAGCCGGAACAAGAGAATAGGATGGCAGCGGCCACCACGAGGAAGTGAAAGACAGCAGAGGAATCGAGTTTCACAAAATGAACGGAAACACAGTAATTTTTGTTGTGAAATACAAAAGGAACAGGGAACGTCATGAATCACTGGCAGGACAAGAAAAGTTTCGGCATGGCACGGCACGGCGCGGCGCGGGATGCCGCAATGCCTTTTGAATTTCAGCTGCTTGCAGATTGCGATGGGCTTGGCGGGCCTCGTCTGCTCTCGTACAATTCATCAAGACTACTTTTTACAACAAGAAAAATCACTTCACGTGTCTGACCTCGGCAGCGAGCGATTGATTCTCGCTCATGTATGAAAAATTCCACCCACAGCATCAGTTATAAACAATTTTGTGCTCTACTGAAGTCATGGCGAGCTGCATGGCTTGGATCGGAGAGAACGGGTATCGTACGTCGAGTGCAAAGTGGGAAACGCCCGAGATCGGAGAGTGTGGCGAGTTGCGCCCAAACTGGACGATTGGACGGTGCATGTGTGCCTCCCGGTTTGATCCGCTGAGAATGACCTGCTCCTCGCACTCGTAGTCGATGAAGGTGTGATCCTCGGCAGTTGGCGACGGATCAAGCTGAAAGTTTTTCACAGAAGGATGTGTGACACGGCCTCCAAAGTCCAGAATGTGTGTTTCCATGTCGTCGTCCCAGAGCGGCTTGCGATTGTGAAAGCATAGGCAAGTGCCAAGATCAAACTCCTCAGAGGCCTGCGCCAGCCGCTTGACCCCGTCCTGCTTGTACGAGGCCACGACCTGGCAGCCGAGGTCCATGTCGGGTGAAGGCGGAATTTCGTTTTTCCAGAGGCCCGGTTCCTCCTCGGCGTTTCTTTCCTTGCCCGTGCTTGGGTCCGTGTCAGGGCCGCAACCATCAGCACGCGCCTCTGCGGCCTCAGAAAGCTTGGGAATGGCAACGAGAAGTTGCCGGGGATTCCCGACGGTGCAGTCGTATCGGATGTGCATGCTTTCCTTCTTCAGAGGAATGGCGTACTGCCGAGCTTTCAGACTCTCCGAAAGGTCGTATCCGGTGTATTCTGTGCCCCATACATTTTCGCTCTCGAGCTTGCCCAAAAGGTGGCTTGCCTTTTCCACGACACGTTGATGGTAGTTGCTGCAGTCCGCCATGGTGAAGATGAAGCTGGAGGTCTTGTGCATGAAACCGCGCGTCCGTTTTTCTGCAACAACGACGAGGCGGTTCTTGCGCAAGTCTGCAACTTGAGGCCCGTCGCTGGCGAACCCGGTCCCAGTTGCGTCTGGAACGTTGGTAAAGGTCGCTACGCCCTCATAATGAACCCTCGGATCTGTGATGCGAAGTTCCCATACTTCCGTTGGAGACGAGAAAAGCCCCTGGCCCTTCACCATGTAGTTTGTCATTGAGCATTCGAGTGTGCCGAGAGACTTTGATACGGGCGTCGTCACAAAGTCCTTGACATTGAGAACCACTTCCCTGTGTGTGCGCAAGGCCATCTCTGTCGGCCCGACGCGCGGACTGCGCAGGAGGCTCTCATTCGGGATGGCAGCGGCCATGGCTGCCGCTTGCTGCTGAGGAGACTCGCAGGAATGCAAAAGCTCATCTTCGGTGCGACTGTCGCGAGCGTTCTTCTCGTCTTCGTCGCTATTGTTGTTTTTATTGTTGTTGCTGTTCTTGTGTGGTGTGGAACCGGAACTCTTGGCTTCGCGAGAGACATTAAGCGGACTTCTGACGAACTGCGTGGCGATGCCTCGCATAATCGATGCATTTGCGCCACGGGGAGTGAATGGGCCTCTTCCATTTTTGCGTGGGGTGTGTCGGGGTGAGACAGGCGCGCAGGACTCTGCCTGGTGCAGCTGGTTGAGTTTCAGCTCCATTGACCTCTTGTTTGCGTTCTCGGCATCCTTGACTTGGCGCAGCGTCCTCCGAGGAGAAGCCGAATTATGCCGCGTGAGCCCTCGCGTATCCACATGAAAGTGTGCTGGTCCCTTTTTCATCTTGCTCGGAGCGCCATTTTTGCTGCTTCTTTGCCGCAATTCGTCCTGCTCGACGCGCTCATCGAGATCTGGGTTGCTCAAGTCCCCGCTCCCCAATCGCGCCTGCTTTTGCTCTTCATCCTGGCGCGCAAATTCCATGATTCTCCACAAGACAAGAACACCGCCCGCGCCTCAGAGCGCGAGTGGTGCGCCGTAAGCTTTCTTTCTGCACGCACGCACGCACGCACGCACGCACGCACGCACGCACGCACGCACGCACGCACGCACACAGCACGCACGCTCGCTCGCAAGCACGTAAGCTCGCACGCTCGCTCGCAAGCAAGCACGCACGCAGCTTGGTATTTGCGGCTTCCTCGTAATAGCAGTCTGCTGCTGCTGCTGCTGCTGCTGCTTCTGCCGCACGGGTTTCAGAGACGGGCCACGAGACGGGGCGCCAACTCAAGTTTCCGTGCAAAACAACTATCCCTCCAACATCGACAACACCCAGGCGGGCTTCCACACTGTGTCCGAGTCCCAGTCAATGGAGTTCGTCCGTTCGTTCGTTCTCGGCGAGCGCTCCATTCCTTCATATACCACCCTCCTCTGCTGCCCTCTCTTGTTAGTCCCTTGGGGATGACCGTTGATCGCACGCGATGTTACCTTTGTGATGCTGCCGAGACACGCGACATGGCACGGCACGACACGGCGTGGCCGCGGCAAGGCTCAGCATGGCACGGCATGGCGTGCAAGGCGTCGCGACCGGGTGCCATGCGCGCGATGCGGCGTTCTCTTCTCGCGCCATGAGGCAGCGAGGGCCTGTCTGACGACGGCACGCCGAGCCGAGCCGGGCCGAGGCCGCCTCCTGCCGTCCGTTCGATCGCCGGCGCGGCTGCCCGAAAACGAGCCCTCCCTCTGCCCCTCCCTCCTCCCTCCCTCCCTCCCTCCTCCCTCCCCGCGGTTTCCAGCAGGCACCAGCAAGCACGCACGCACGCACGCACGCACGCCGAGCAGCAAGCACAGCGAGCACAGCGAGCACAGCGAGCACAGCAAGCACAGCAAGCGCTGCAGCAGGGTCCGGGTGGTCTGGGCACGCGACCGGCAGCCCCAGCCGAGCCCAGCCACCATGTCAATACGGGGGCCTCTCGACGATGTGGACAACAGCCGCGACGCGCAGCGCGGGGGCAGAGATCGAGAAGAGCAGGCGAGAGAAGAGCACACAGCTCGCTCATGGCATGGGTCGATTGGTGACGGATGCGGATGGATGCATGCATGGATGCATGGATGGATGGATGCATGGATGATGGCAGAGAGATGGGAGGAGCCATCGCGATCACGATGTCGGCTGCGGGCGCGGGTCCCGCGGCGCCGATAACGTGCAAAGGGGAGGCTACAACTGAACAAAAGGGACCTGCGAGGCAGGCGCAATGCGATCCTTTCACGCGGCAGCGGGGCGCGTCCATCTCTCCAGGGCGCCTTGCTCTGACTCGCAGGAAGGGAGGACTGTCACGAGGATAAAGCTGCTGCTGCATGCAGCTGCAGCTAGCTGCTAATGCAGACAAGATAGGAATTCGCTCGCTAACAGTAAATGTAAACCGATTTTAACCGACGTTAACGGCGCCTAACCGTCGCCCGTTGGGATGATGAAAAGAGAATCAAGATTGGCGGGAACGAATGTATACTGGTACTAATATCTCATCTTCTTTTCGGCGGCTGCCTCACCACCCGCTCAAGCAAGAAGAACGGCAGGAAAGGAGATGGGCCGCGCGCGCACAATGGTCGTAGCTCCTTCTGGGCACAAACGCGCCGCCGAAACTGAGACCCATCGTGCTCCTCGACCAAGATCAGTCCCGGCAATGGCTTGCCGATTCCTGACGCAGCTAGTCCTAGGCGCACTGTCCCTCGCGCACTGGCAAACAATGCCTGTAGGGCTTGGCGGCGGTGATAGCGGCGAGCTTGCAGCCAATGCCTGTAGCTTTGGAGTTGCACATCCTCCCGGGTACCCCCTTCTCATAACTTTGGGACATTTCTGGCTCAAGTTCGCGGCGCATCTCCCGATACACGTCTCGCCAGCTGTTAGACTTCATGTCCTTAACGTAGGAATCGCACATCTGGGTATGCAGGTGCTAGCGGCAGCAATTTACCTCGTCGTGCGTGAGGGACTTCACGAAAGAAACACACTCATCTGCGCTCTCGCGAGCATCGCTGGAACGACAGTTTTCGCCCTTGCTCCCATTGTGTGGGAGTTCTCGAGCACATTCGAGGTCTTTGCGCTCAACAACCTCTTGTGCAGCCTTTTGCTTTATCTCGCAGCACGCATTTTCCTCTTCCAAGGCAATGGCAGCACGCACGACGTTGGCGTGAACGACTGTGTCAAAGAGTCTCAACGAGATGCACAGCGTCATCGTCTCCTCTGTTATGGCGCCCTCGTCAGTGGCCTTGCTTTGGCAAACCAGCACACATCAGTGCTCTTTGAAATACCGCTGATCGCTCTCGTTCTTTGGCATGTGTGGATGCCACGTATTCTTTGGCGCGAGACGCGATGGACTGCAATCGTATCGCTCTTTGTATATACGTTCTGGTTTTTGTGTGGCCTCGCGATGTACGCCCAGAGTATGTGGAGCGGATGGTGGACTAAAGCGCAGGGCTCGTGGGGCGATTCTGGCTCTCTTTATGGACTCGCGCGTCACTTCCTTCGTTCTGATTATGGGACCCTTCAACTTTTCCCGGGAGGAGCAAGTACCGCATCTTTAGGCGCGGATGCGCTCGCCTCAGGAAACGTCGGATGGCTCGAGAGGACCCGATTATACGGTGAGGCGCTAGCCCACGAAAGCCTGCCAGGACCTGCTGCTCTCGCCGTTGCTGGAATTGGTGCGTTGCACACCTTGGGCGCAAGCGCGACCAACTTCGAAAACCGTGTTGATCGTGTGGGTGTTGCATGGCTTTCGGCCTTTGTCTTTTCCTTGTGTGTATTTCATGCACTATCAAATATGCCCATCATCGACTCGCAGCCTCATCTTGCTGAGATTCGCAAGCGCTTCTGGCAGCAACCTCAGCTCGTGGTCGGCCTCTTTTTTGGCATTGGTGTGCGCGCATTACTTCGGAAGCTTGCTGATCTTTTTCACTGTAGAGGCGCGAAGACAAAATCCCTGCTCTCATGTCTGGCGTATCTTGCCGCGCTCTTGCTCGTGCTCGCAGGACCGACGGCAGTTTGGGCAATCGATACGTACAATAGGCTTCGAGAACGGGCGGTGTCGAATGCCGTGGGACAGATCGCGCAAGACGTTCTCGACAGTGTTCCTGAGCATGGCGTTCTGTTCACACGAGGGGACATGGAATGGACTGGCACTCAATATTTGCAGCAGTGCACGGGAGCGCGTCCCGACGTGACAGTTTTGAGCACCGACCTCATACCTATGCCATGGTTCCCCGCTCATTTGGACCGATACCCCATAATGAGCAAAGCTCATGTTGGCGATACAGCACATGATCTTGTTGCTGCGCAAGTTGCAATCGCCTTCTCGGGCCGTCCCGAAGACTGGGCCAACCTTGCACGAGCGAGCGACGGGACAGCGGCCCCAAGGCTCTTGCCCGAGGGTCTCATCCAAGTATACAGGCCTCCGGCTAGGCCTCGCAGCAACCCCTTTTGGACTTCGGCCCGCATTGATGACACCCGTCATCTTGTCAAGAAATTTGCACGGTCCGGGGATCGGAGCTACATTGGCACGTGGGAGTGGATGGCTGCGTTGCGCAGATTCCAGCGCGCAAAAGCATTTTTTGAAGCCCATGCTTCCCTCATACAGTCTCAAGAGCTCGTTCTTGCTACGCCAAACGCCACGGCAGAGCACATGCTTTCTTGCGCACGCGGGCTTCAGCGCTTGCTTGTTGATGGTCTCACAAATTGGCACGACGTGACGGATGAGGACGAGATTGCGGTGAGCGACATGAACACGGGCGTCATGCTCCTGAGGGCAGGGGAGCTTCTTCATCATCCAGGTCTCGTCTCAGAAGCCATGCATCTCTTTGCGAGCGCTCTTCGGGAAGCAAGAGCAGGCAGAGCCCCTCGCGTTGTGGGACATCCATCAAGAGCAACCATTGAAAACATCCTTGCTACCCAGGATTTACGCGGCGGCGAAGCCTATTTTTAGATCTTCCATGAGTAATTGACTCGACTCGTTGCCAACTCAGGGCGAAACATTATTATCATTATTAGCCTACATCTTGCTATGTACACACTGTCAAAACGCGCATCGGTTCGAAAAGACATTAGTGCCGAATGGTGCGAGGCTAGGAAGGGCCCCGTGTAGCGGAGAAATTCGACTTGTGGCGTGGGCCAAAGCCAAGCCGGTGGTTGCTTGCTGTGAGCGGCTCTTCACAAATCCGCAGTGCTTTACCCCCCCCCCTTTCCCCCACATAACACACAGGTGCTTCGTTCTTCTTTTTCAGAAACTCAAGCTCGAGAGCGTGTTGCAGAGTTGGGAAACTTATGCTACGTCGGTACGCGATGATCAGATTTGCTCGCTCAGAGCGCTCCCTGATATGATATATCCGCTCCGACAGACGAAGTTATTCCTCATCCTCGAGAAATGAAGATAGAAATGAAGATGGGACTCGCCGTGCGGGACCAAGTCCTCGTGTGGCAGAGGCGGGTCCCTTGTTGGGACTGCAACCCGCCCGATTTGAAGCATGCGCAGTCTTGCTCGAAGTCCAAGACCGCCTTCGATTTTCTTTGCTCGCCGGTAAAGCAGGGGTCTCCATGATTCTGCGTGCTGGGACGGTATTGTGTTTTGGCGATTCGCGTGTCGCATGGCCCTTTCCAGAGGGTGGAGAAGAGGCACGTGTGATCGATACATTTTTCCGCGCGCGAAGCCGTTTCTTGTTTACGTCTGCGGACATGATCGGAGCTTGTAGTTGTGAGAGGGCCCTGCCCGGTTTGGTGGCGAGGACGGGCTGGGGAGTTTTCATCTCGACGGGAGAGGTGGCTGAAGCAACCACGGCCGCCGTCGTGCTTGGCGTGTGAGACTTAGCTCCCCGCGTGCCATGCGGCATTCGACATGATGCTGGCGTTGGCGTTTTCACGCCCTTTCGTGTTGCTGGGGTCCGCGCTGCTGCGGCTCGATTGGGAGGAACAGGCGTTTTGCCAACAGCCTGAACAATTCGGGCTGCGGCTTGTGACGACTTGTTCACAGTTTGCGACGTCTTGGGTGCCGTTTCTGGTTGCAACGCTGTGTGCTTGCTGCTCGGTGCCATGGGACTTTTGGCGTCTTGGCCAGCAGCGATTCTCGAGGTTCTCCTCCGCCGAGAAGGCCCCTTGCCGGGGGTCGTGACCAGGCGGTTGCGGCCCTGTTCCTCTCTGCCATCGTTGCCTCGAACATCGTCAAGGTTACCGAATGGCTCGGCAAGACCATGGGAGAGCTCTTGAATTGGAATGTTAGGATTGTGCGACTGCAAAGCTTGGGCAAGCTCGAGAACCCGGTTTTCCAGTACGCAAACGCGCTGATTTGCAGCCGATTCAGCTTCGCGTGCCTGCGCAATGAGATGCTCGTAAGACTTGCGCATCTCGCCCATTTCGGTCTTGCAAGCCTCGAGTTGCTTCTTGAGCAAGTCGTTGGAGTCGAGCAACTCGCGCTCGCGCTGCGTGTGGAGTGTCGAGAGTTGGCGCTCGCGTAGGTCGATTCTTGCCTGCATGTCACGAATACGAACAGGGCCGTAATTGAGAATCTGCTGAGCGTCTGGACGGTTTTGAGGATCCTTCTCGAGCATTTTGTGCACCAAAAAGTGCAGGTCTTTCGAGTAGTGGCTCGGCATGGGACGGATGTCCTCGCCCACAATTTTTCTTGCCAGAGCAATCTGATTGTTGGCAAAAAAGGGCACGTTAAGCGTAGCCATTTGATAAACGACGCAGCCGAGGGCCCAAATGTCACTGCGCTCGTCGTAAAGGGCCTCTTCGCACATCTCTGGACTGAAGTAAAAAGGGGTGCCCACGGTGCTGTGTGCAAACCTAGACTGGGAGCTCAAGAGGCGACCGAGCCCAAGGTCTCCGACCTTGACCTGGTCGTTGGCGTCGAGAAAGACGTTTTCGGGCTTAATGTCGCGGTGCAGAATACGATGTTGATGCAAATGCTGAAGCGCTGTACAGATCTGAATCAAGACCTGCCAGATGAAGTCCTCGTCAAATCGGGTCCCCTGGATTTTGTGCGTTTTGATCCGCCTGTGCAGATCTCCGCCGCCGCAGAACTCCATCACCATGTTCAGACAGCCTCCCTCGATGAAAGAGCTGTGGTGTTTAACAATGTTGTCGTGATCTTCAAGCTCAATCATGAAATGCGCCTCATTAATGGTCTCCATCTGCTGGGCCTGGGTGAGACCGTTAAGGTTGACTTGCTTCAAGACGTACATGTTGTTGTCGTCTTCGTTCGTACTTGCAATTTTGTACACCGTGCCGAAGGTCCCGTTCCCGATTTGTTCGAGAACCTGGAAACCTTGCACGGGCACCTGACGCTCGCGCTCAATGAGGAACTTCCCGTCATCATCGTGCAGCTCCGAGTCCCGCTCCATTCCGAAGCGCGGCGACGGAGACGGTGATCGCGGAGTTAGCAGCGGCTCAGAGACAAACGTGCTTCGGCCCTCATCTTCCGCACAGGAAGCATCGGCGAGGTAATTGTCGGTAAAGTCGCGGCTTCCGTCTGATTGCCCATCCCACGATGGCGTCATTGGGCTTACTTGCGAGTTGCCCTCGGAGCGCGGGGCCAGTGCACGTCGCACAGGGCGCGCACGCGGGTCTCCCCTCGCCGGTGTTGTGTTTTCTTTGCCACTGTGGCCAAGAGGTGCGTCCAAGTCGAGCTCGTTGTTCATGCGCTCCACTTGGGACTGTGCTGCGTCGAGCGCCTCAAAAAGCGCCTCCTCATCGTCGTCGTCGCCGTTGCTGTGTGCTGCGTCGTCCTGTGCATCGTTCTCGTTGTCAAGTTTGTGCGGAAACTCATCAAAGACGTTGAATGGATGAGTTTTAGGCATCCCAAATTGCGACCCCGCCACGGGCGCAAGGTTGAGCTCGTCGAGCACAAGCTCTTCGTGGCGCTCGTCGTCGCACGACGACGTCCACGCCAGCTCGTCTTCGTCGCTCATTGCGGCCGTCCCGGATTTCTTCTTTCTCGCTTTTGCGCTCTTCTTCTGTCTTGTTTTGTCTTGTCTTCTCCTAGAACAAGCAAGGCTTGCTGTTGCACGTTTGCAAAAAGTCCTGTAAGGCGCACTGCTAATGTCTCTTTTCTGCTCGTCGTCGTCGCTTCAATACTGGTTTGCTTTCTGGGCTAGCTGACCGGGCGGGCTGGTCCCTGCTTCGCTATAGGAGCGCGCCCAGGCTCGGCAAAATTGCGCACCGTGACAACTCGCGCTTGCCTGCACGTGGCGCGCTGCGGCGCAAGAAATCGAACGTTGGCGGCGCCAAAGCAAAAACCGCCTGAGACCGCGCGAAGCAGCCCCCGGCGTCCAGCGTAACGATACTCTCCCCGAGAAGAGGCGGCTGCGAGTGCGCGCGAGACGCGTCGCTCGTCCTCCGAGATCTGTACTCGAGGGGCTGGGACGATTCGCGACCCGCGCGACTCGGCTCTCGTCGGTCTGCCTCGGCTCTCTCTGCCTGGGCTCGGCTTGGGCTTGGGCTCGCGACGCGGGACTGCCGAGGCTGGCTGGCTGGCCGCGGAGAGACTGCAAGGAGGCCGGCCTGCAACGTGAAGATCAACAGTTACTTGAGTCGAATGTCGCGCCCCCCCCTTTCTCTCCCAAGAGCGACAGAGAGGGGAGTCTCGCTCGTGCTCGTGCTCGTACGCGGCGGTTTTTTGCGAGCCCCGAAAATGATTTGAGGTGCTGCGCAACGCAAATTTGCGACCCCCTGCGCTCTGCGCCAAAACCGACCGAGTCGCGGCGGCGCGGAGACGCGCTCGCGCGGCGGGCCTAGCCGGCATGGAGGACCTCTCGGCGCTCGTCGCGGCGCTGGAGGACACGGCGAAGGGATCTGATAAGGCTGAGGACGTTGTAAAGGCCACGGAAGAAGGTCAAAGCGAGAGAGAGGGCCGCCATGAGGACGATGAGCGGCGCCATCGAAGACCATCTTATCGCGATGGAGAACGAGAGCGACAGCAAGCCACACGAACTGAACGAGAAAGCGTCGAAATTGAGGACGCTAAAGTTAGATCTTCTACTCAATGCTCCGTGAGTGATGAAGAAGACGACGAGAGTGTTAAGGAAGAGGATGAAGATGAAGATGAAGATGAAGATGAAGATGAAGATGAAGATGAGGAGGACCACGCAGGACAGGTCTCTTCGCTGCGAAAGTATCAGCGCAGGCTGCTCAAGAAAGCCGAGCGGGGCATTGCAAGAAGAGAACACACGCTCGTCTACCTTCCGACAGGTGGCGGCAAGACAATGCTTGCGGGGCATCTTGTGAGACGCTTTATTCGACCCCGCAGGATTGACGCTTCTCACGCCCTATTCGTCGTGAATCGCAATGCTCTCGTGGATCAGACCGCGCGAAGCATGGAAGCGTGTGGGCTGGCAAGTCACGAATTTGGTTTCATCAAGGCCGGCTACAAACGTACGCCGCGAACGCCTCTTCAGATTGCATCCATTCAAACCCTCTTCAGCAAGGCTGAGCTCCGCAAGATTGACGCCGACGCAAGCGATGCACTCGCATCGATCCGGCTCATTGTCGTCGACGAAGCGCACTGCATGCTGGCCAACCAGTACTCTCAACTGCTCGATCGGTTCCACGATGCCATCGTTGTCGGACTCACTGCAACTCCATTCCGCATGCGAGACGACGAGGCCCTGAGCGCTGTGTTTCCGCGGCTTGCACGCGGACCGTCCGTATCGCGCATGATTCGCAAAGGCTATCTAGTGCCACCCGTCGTCATGTCACCTTCGACAGCACCTGGCAGAAAACTTACCGGCAAGGTTGCTCAAATGGAGGAGACAGTAGAGTCTGCTTTGCAACGATGGCTAACGTGCTGCAAAGACACCATGACAATTGTGTTTTGCACGACCGTGAAACAGTCCAAAATGTGCGTCTCAAAGTTCCTTGATGCAGGGATTGCCGCAGAGCACCTCGACGGGACTACATCGGAGAAACATAGACAGCGTGTATTTAACCTTGCGCAAAATGGGGAGCTTCGCGTGCTGTCCTCGGTAGGCGTTCTCTCCGAGGGCTTTGACCTTCCGTGCATCGAAACTGTGATATTGTTGCGCCCGACCGAATCGCGCGGTCTTTACGTGCAGCAAGTTGGCCGAGGCCTGCGGCCCTTTTCTGGCAAGAAGCGCTGCATTGTTCTCGATGAAGTGGGCAATACCTACCGCCACGGGCCAGTGGATGGTCCTCGTGGATTTGAGTGGGAGAATAATGCGCCGAGTGCCGAGAGTGATGATGCCAAGGCCCATCGCAAGGCCGAAGCTCTCGCGCAAAGACTTTTACGGGGCTGCGGGACCGCCAAGTGCGCGGCGCTTTTGCATCGTGCGGATAAGCGGAAATACTGTCTATTGTGCGAGGACAAGCATCGCGCTCGTGCACACGCCAAACGTCAGTCTGAGAATTCCACAAGAGCCGACGATCTGGCCGATGAGTTGGCCTCTGGTCTTTCGATAAAGACCAATAAACCAGCTTCCTCTTCAGGCCTCGTTGCCAAGTCTTCAACAAAAGCAACAACAACAACAACAAGCAAAGCTGCCAATAAAGGAGATGAGCGCGTCGACACAACGGCGGGTAAAGATGTATCAACATCCAAAAAGAGTTACACTCGTGAGCCTCTGTCGCTAAAGCAACCAACAACGTCGTCCTGAGCCCTCCCCAGACCAAAATGATAGTAGAGTGATTGATGATAATGATGACAGTGGAAAGGACGATACACGAGAGGATTCCTTATTGTTTCTATGTCATACTGAGATTCATCTGCTGAGCAAATACCCCTCTGCTATGTCACCGAGCCACTGAAAAGTTTGAGCGGAGTTTGGCGAGAGTTCTTGCGTGCCGACCCTTGATGGGCGCATCTCTTGGAAGTTGTGCGTGCAATGCCTCGGCGGTGTCCCTCTCGCCCTGGGCGAGAAACCACTGCGCCATTTCGACAAGCTCGCGAGCGTTTGCACCATCACTGAGGGGAAACCGCCTTGCAAAAAGATCGAGGACTAGTTCCTTGGGTGGATTTACCTTTTGTAGCGCCCATTTGAGAGTCCAAAAGAGCTCAAAATCACCTTCGGCGAGCGCAAGGAGCTCTGCAAACCCTTTGCTGCCACCCATGTCGGCAAGAAGTTGCATTGCGTCGTCAGGGCGCAAATCTACAAGCCATCCTTGCAAACGATCAAAATCAGTCACTGTGAAGCCATCATGAAGAACATCTTGCGCAAATGCAACGATGGCTTTGGCGTCGGATATGGAGTCTGCGTTCACGCAGTACACGCTGAGACCAAGACTTTGTCCCGGGTCGTCAAGATGTCCTGCTACACAAGTCCTTACGCGCTCGTCAGACGCAATAAAAGCTTCGAGCGTGTACGGATCCACTGCGCAGGAGATACAGCCCGCATCTCCGTGTCTATCGAGGCCCGGGACGCCCGCGTGCCATGCCATGGCATCGTGTATTGAGTCTTGCATCTTGTCTGCTACAAGGACAAGAGCCTGGCGTTCAGTGCCTGCACCAATGAGATCGCAGAGCGCGCAGGCAGCGCGTGAGTTGAGAAGAACGGTACGAGGTTGCGGGGCCGCGTCCAGTACGGCGCGAGCTCTTGGATCCTCTAGTATACTTCCAGGTGCATGTGTCGTAAAGTCGAGTTCCACGCTCGCTGTATTCGGCACAGTCGAAAGGTCATCATTTCGATTGGAAAGTCTGCGAGGCCACGTGGTGCAAGTTGCCACCTGATGCAGTCCCTGGGAGTTAGTCGCACAGACATCAGCGGGGAGCGAATCGAGCACGTAATTGCATACGGCCACGATGGGGCCGCACGACAAGTCAACATTTCGATTGCTACCTCGAAGCCCAAGGGAGTGGTACGCAGTGGTGCCAGCTCGACGCAGATCAATGACCGCAAAATCGAGCCAGCCTTGCCTCACGAGCTCGCATACGTCGGAGCGTGTCATTAGCTGGTCCATGGCCCCGCTATGAAAGTCTGACATGATGACGCATGCTCGCGGCGTCGGTGTGGAGCTGCCTTCGTGTGCGGTAGAAAGTTTTCGTCGCAGTGCGCGAGCAAGGCGCACGGCAAAGGTGCCATGGCCCGATCCAAGGTCGAGAATGTGCACCTTAGAACACTTCATGTTATGGTCTTGACGCCGACAGAACTCAACAATAACTCGCGCGTAGCGGTCGGCGAGAAAAGAAGAGGACGTTATACCGCAGGGAACCTGATTTGTCGTCCACGGGTCGAGCCCAGAGGTTTCATAGAAGCGCTCATTGGTGTCCCACAAGCAGCTCTGCGAGAAAAGGACGCCTTCTTCCATGGGAGCAAATGCACCCGAAGTCTCGCATTGTCTCCGTCTACGTCTCTGACGTCCACTCAGGGCACGCGGTGGACCACACGCGGTCCCTGCAGCCTCTTCGACGCGTTTTCGCTTAAAGAGGCGGCCGGTGTCTTGGTGGTCGTCCGTGGAGAGGAGGACGAGGATGTCCTTGGCGCCACAGGCCGCAAGCTCGCGTTGGAGCTGCGCTCTCTCGCGAGGTGTTGCGCAGTCGTATGTGACTGCAAGCTTTCGAGCGAGGGGACGTAAGAGCTCGCTTGGCACCAAGCGCTTGGTGTCCATTTGTCCTTCGGAGCCCGAGCTCTTGGAAAGCAACGTCGACGCCGCCATGTCGGCAACGCGCTGCCGCACAATGGCGTCTCGCTGTGCGCGCAGGAGCAAAAAGACGACGGCGAGAGGGAGCCTTTGCGGGGGCCCGAATGTCTTGCGCGCTAGCTGCAGGAGTGCTGCAAGCACGCGTTCGAGAGCATCATCTTTGGCCATTGATGAGCGATGTTTCAGGTTTGGTCTTGTAGCGGATTGACGACCGCATACTTCGACCCTTCGACTTCGTTCGACCCATGGCTTGGTCAATCGACCAAGACTTTGACCATGTCATGGGTCTTGCCGTGCGAGCCGCTGGCCAGCTCGACTCACAATGAAGCATACAAGGTAGAGGACGTAATTGGTGTTGGACATTTTATACGATTCGATGCGTGATGTGTGCTGAAGCATTCACCACCACATTATTGGTGCTTGTGGCCTCTCGCACATCATGCATAACTTTGCTTGCTGCAAGGGCCTCACCACGAGGAAGAAGACTAACGCTGACTATCCAGGTAAGGAAGGCGTGGTATATTCAAATGTGCAAAACGGGGTTGGCAAAGGGAGCGCAGGCAAGAATAACGGCATGTGCGTAGTACTGTGTGCGGTCAATCTGGCCCATCGTGAGCGTGCCGACGGTGCCACCCTTTTGCTTTTGATTGGTCGTTCCATGGACAATGTCGTCAGCCCGGCCGAGTTCGATTCCCTTGCGCACGAGTGATGCAAGCGCGGGAGGGATGTTAAAGGTGGCAGTCCGCGTGCAGTTTGACTCGCCGGAAGGCGAAATAATGGCGATCCAGGCAAAACACTCGACGACGCCATTTGCAACATCATCAAAGAGACCGCCCTCGATGCCGACAGCATAGGCGCCTGGGTTCTTGGTGCGACAATACTCGGCCCGATTCATGGCTCCCTTGCGAGTTTCTGCGTCGCCCATGGGCTGGTCATTGACACCCGAAGGAGCATCAATTCCGCGAAACTCGAAACGCTTCTCCAGCCCATCAAAGGCGGACAAGAACCCCGCCTTAGCAGCATTGACCTTGACCGGATTGCGACTGCCTACGATGACGCGCGTGGTCCGCGGCTTGCCCGGCTCTCCGAGCGAGCGGCGGAGCTGGAAAAGGTGCGAAAAGTAATTGTAGTAAAAGGTAGACTCGGAGATTTTGGGCACGAGGAGAGGCTTGAACTTGGTGAGCGTTTTGTCAAGGGACTCGGCGCGAACTGCAGCATCCCGGTCGCATACGTCCGCCAAGCTGAATGTAAAAGACGAGGATGTTTCTGGGTGTGGGTCGCGAAAGACGGCAAGATCAACCTTGCCACCAGGACGTGTCAGCTTTTCAATCATGCCAAGGACAGACTGCTTTTTGGAAAGAACAGCGCGGCGCCACGCCTTGGTGCTGGGCAATGCCTTGGCTGCAGAGAATCCGAAAACGCGCAGCTCCTCAGGCAGGGAGAACTTGAGCGGAGCCGTGTCGTCGTCATCCGGGTCGATGAGTGAGCGCGGTTCCATCTTGAACTTGTATTCAAGGAGCTTGGAAAACGCAAAGGCAAAGTCTTGGCGGAAACGCGTCGCGTCGGAGGCATAGAGCTCGATCCAAGCGCGCTCTCGCGGCATTCCTTGCTGTTCTCGAGAGACCTGCTTGACGAAAAAGGAGTTGTCGAACGGCGCGTCGCAGTCGACAAGGCATTTGAGCACGACCTTTTCCTGCGTCGAGAAAGACCGCAGATCCACATACGGCAACTCCTCAGCACGCCCGGGCCGCCAGGCAGCGCGAGGGCCACCAAGTTCTTCTACAGCGAGAACCCCGGCGAGGGTGTCGACGTCGTCACTGGAAAGTCCGTGCGCAGCGAAGCGGGCATGGACGGGGTCCAGGAGCGCGCGCGCTTGTTGCGCGAGCTTCTTGGCTCGCGTGCGGCGCTCGGCAGCTTCCGTGCTGTTTTCTTCGCCATCGAGATGACCGTGCCAGAACCACATGGCCTGCGCGACGCGCTGGGCGCATTGCTCAACGCGGAGGAGCGCGCGCAGCGAGATGGCTAGCTCTGAAAGGACTTTTTCATTTTCGACAAATACCTCGGATAGGAGCGCTATGACATGCGAAAAGTAGTTGAAGAAGAACACTTGTTCACTCGACGCGCGCTTTTTCGCCTCTGCAACCCTCGGGTCGAAGACGCTGGCTGCGGCCGCCGCGGACGCGTCGCGCCCGTTGCTCATATCAAACGAGAACATGAGCGCCTGGCTCGCCGGGTGCGCGCGACCAAAGACCGCTTCGCCGTGCTGCGAGAGCTCGCGCACGAGCTCCTCCAGCTTGCTTGTGTCGGCCAGCTCCTCCGCCCTCCCACGCACCTTTTCCGCAGCGCGAAAGCCCAGTACCGCGCGCACGGCATCGCGCCCGGCTGCCGCCATCCGGTGCTCGCACGTCCACCACTACAACCACCACTACGACTACAACTGCTGCTTGCCACCGCGCGCGAGGCGACGCTCGCCGTGCGTCTGCAGCAAGGCGTTCGAGCCCCAGAGCCGGGGCCTCGGTCCCTCGCGCCGCAGCCGCACGTGGTTGATTTGCCTGCTTCTTTTGGCTCCACGCTTTTCGTCGACGAGTTGGGCCTCGGGGGCTTTCTTGGGTCTTGCTCTCACAAGATAGATACTACAGTTGTTGAAGCCTGCAATCCTGCGAGCCCAAGAGCGACGCCAGCAGCCAGCAGCTTGTACCGCCGTCGTCGAAGCACTGCATCTGCAGCGAGCAGATGATGGATGCGAAGCCACGCAAAGGACGCGAAAGAGCGGTTCGTTTTGCTTGCTCCAAGACGTCGCTCAAGACCAGCTCAAGGCTCACAGTCTTCGCACCTCGTGAAAACGATACGCACAGGAGTAGGCCGGCCTTGCAGCGTGGCTTGTGGACCTTGGCTCGGGTCGTTCGGTAACACGCAGCTGTGCAAGGCATCTTGCTCCCCGCCGAGTCTTCTCTTTGCCACGTGCTCACCTTTGGTGCTTCTCGTATGCATCTGTCATGTGAGAACGAGGTTCCTTCGGCCGCCATTTTGCTCCTGCTTCTTTATGAAAATGGAGACAAATGAATCAGGGCAGGACTCGGGGCAGGACATCTCCAGCATCAGGTCCTCCACGCGAGGCTCGCCAGCCCAGAGGGCACCGTGGAATCCGCCTCCGCGTTCCCATTCCCTCCCATCGTGCCGCAGCATGGGGACTTGGTGATCAGCCAGGTGCAATCGATGCGATGCGATCGATGCGATCGATCGGTCGGTCGGCCGGTCGATCGACCACCAAAGACCAAAGACCAATCGCCCGAGCTCGCGGGCGCAGGGAGCGCGGCGCGAGGGCGAGCCCGGGCCTCGCAGCGCGGAGATGCGGCTCGGCGGCAGCGGCGTCGCGCGCGCCGTCCTCGCGGGGGCGGCGCGGGCCCGCGTGCGCGCGCGCGCAGGCATGGGCGCGGCGCAGCCACCCGCGCTCGCGCGCGCGGGGCTCGGCGCGGCGGCGCGCGGGCCGGAGCCCGCGGCGCTGCGGCGCGCGGCTGGCGCGTGGGGGCCAGCGCGGCTGATGAGCGGCACCGCGGACGGCGGCGGCGGCGAGCAGAGCAAGAGCACGAGTCTGCATACCGTGCAGGAGGTCTTCCGATCGGTGTCCAGCAAGGTCGAGGCCGTCCGCGTCAAGCTCGAGACACGCGGCGTGCGCGAAAAGGTGGCCGAGCTCGCCAAGGAGCTTGCGCGCGAGGATCTGTGGGACAATCCGGATCGCGCGGGTAAAATCAGCCGGGAACACGCCGCCCTCGCAGACATGATTGAATCGCTCGACGCCTTCACGACGGCCATGGACAATGCCGTCGAGATGGCCACCATGGCCGATGAGGAAGGTGAAACTCAGGTCATTGCGGACTGCCTCAGCGAGCTGGACCAGATCGAGACGCAGGTGAAACGCTTTCATCTCAATATGCTTCTTGACCATCCGGCCGATCGCCTCGGATGTATTATTGAGCTCGCCGCCGGAGCTGGCGGAACCGAGTCCTGCGACTGGACGGAAATGCTTCTTGACATGTACAAGCGCTGGGGCGAGCAGTCCGGATATCAGTCAACGATTACAGACACTTCTCCTGGCACTGAGGCTGGGCTGCGCTCGGCGGTCCTGCAAATTAGCGGACTCAACGCGTACGGCTGGGCCAAGGCCGAGACCGGCGTGCACCGCATGGTCCGCATCTCAGAGTATGACTCGAATGGCCGGCGTCAGACTTGCTTTGCGCAAGTCAATGTCATGCCTCTCATGGATGACGATGATGACAACTTTATTGAAATTGACCCCGCAGATTTGAAGATCGACACGTACCGGGCCTCGGGTGCTGGCGGGCAGCACGTCAACACCACCGAATCGGCTGTGCGCGTGACCCACTTGCCCACGGGCGTTATTGCTCAGTGCCAGGCTGAACGTTCGCAGCACCGCAACAAGGCCATGGCAATGTCAGTTCTGCGTTCGCGTCTTTTGGAACGCAAGCTTCAGGCGGAGCGAGATGCTCGACGGGAGCAGCGTAACTCACTTGGCGACAATTCCTGGGGCAATCAGATTCGTTCCTACGTGCTTCACCCCTACAAACTTGTCAAGGACCACCGCACCAATCATGAGACGCCGCAGGCTCTTGCTGTGCTCAAAGGCGAGCCCGAATACCTCACGCCCTTCATGGAGTCTTATCTCGCGCAGACTGCTGCGGACGAAGATGCCGTTCAAGGCGGTGAGTCCACTTCTCCCGCATGAATCAACCCATGCCTCACCTCTAAACATCACCACACCACGTCGCCTCGGAATGAGCTAGTCCCCGTAGGTCGTCGTCATGGTACCCAAGAAAAAGTGCATTTTATGTTAGCCCCCTGGCCTTGCTTTCGACGAACCTGTCTCGTTGTCTATCTCATTTCATGTCCTGTTTTGCAGCATCGAGAGCTCGCCCGAGAGGTCCTGGGAGCTCACCCGAGAGGTTTTGAGTCGTCCGGTAAATGAGATGCCACGGGCCATCATCATGACGACCTCAGCGGAAAGTCGCAGTCGATGACGCCGCTCGCCCATGGTAAAGAAGGTGAGGTGGCGGCGGCGATCGCGAGGGAGACAAGGGAGGTCATCAATCCATCCAGCAGATCAGATCGTATCGCGCGTGGCGGAGGCAGAGGCCCCGGCGCGGCGGCCCGGCGCAGACGGGCACCATGGCGACGGAGGGGGAAGACACCGTGGCGTACTGGAAACAAGCCGCGCAGCAGCGGCAGGAGGAGCTCGATGAGTTCATGGAGTCGAGCCGAGAGCTTGAGGAGGCGCTTGAAAGCGAGCTGAGCGCAAGCGAAGAACGCCTGGCGGGCTTGCAGCGCGAGCTCGCGCAGCGCACCGACGAGCTCGAAAAGGCGCGCGCCAAAAGCGCCGACGCGGGTCCTCGCATGCTCGCAGTCGAGGAAAAAAATCGCACGCTCCAGAGTGAACTTGCGGCCGCGGCGACCAAGTGTCGCACGCTCGAGACCAGCAATGACGAGCTCGAGGGCAAACTGCGCATCCTTGAAGCATCTGTGGAGGACCTCAAGCACCAGGCTGAACAGCAGCTCGAGCAAAACGTTTTCGTTCAAGAAGAAAGGGACCAAGAAAAAGAATCGCAACAGCGCTTGCGCGATGAGCTCAACGAGGCTCGCTCCGAGCTCCTGGCCTTGCAAGGAGCCAAAGCTGATCAGAACTCCAAAGATGCGCAAAAACTGCAAAAACAGGTAGAACAATTTGAGGCGCAGCTGTCTGAGGCGCAGGATCTTGTCTCTCGCTCCCAAGATGAAGTGGACTCGCTCAAGCAGCAGCTTGCCGACGCGCAAAAGGCTGCCGAGGATGCCCAACAAACCGCGGGACGAGGGTCTGAGAATAGCCAAAAAGAAATCGATTCTCTCACACAGCAGCTTACCGATGCGCAAAAGGCCGCTCAGGACGCTCAAAAGGCTGCCGGCCAAGAAGCTGAAACATTTCGAGAAGAGATTGCTTCTCTGAAACAGCAGCTTGCCGATACGCAAAAGGCTGTCGCGGACGCCCAGGACTCTGCTGGCCAAGGCTCCGAAATGCACAAGAAAGAGATCGAATCTCTTACGCAGCAGCTTGTCGAGGCGCAAAAGGCCGTCCAGAATGCTCAAGAAGTTGCCGGCCAAGACGCTGAAACGACGAGCGAAGAGATTGCTTCTCTCAAGCAGCAGCTTGCCGACGCGCAAAAGGCTGTCGCAGACGTCCAGGACTCTGCTGGCCAAGGTTCTGCGGCAAGTCAGAGAGAGATTGATGAACTCAAGCAGCAGCTCGCGGATGCGCTAAAGTCCGCGCAAGAGGCTCAGGAGACTGCTGGCAAAGACGCCGAGGCATTCAAGGCAGAAATCGATACCCTCAAGCAGCAGCTTGGTGATGCACAGAATGCTGCTCAGGCCGCTCAAGACTCTGCCGGCCAAGGCTCTGCGGCAAGTCAAAGGGAAGTTGATGAACTCAAGCAGCAGCTTGCGGACGCGCAAAAGACCGTACAAGAGGCCCAAGAGGCTGCTGGCCACAACGCCGAGACATACAAAGCAGAGATTGACAGTCTCAAGCAGCAGCTTGGTGATGCGCAAAGTGCTGCGCTCGATGCCCAGAAAAAGAGCGAGAATGGATCCGTGGCTTACGACAAAGAATTGGAGCTGCTCAGGACGCAGCTTGCAGAAGCGCAGCAGACAGCGGAGTCTACGCGCGACGAAGCCGTCGAAGTCGTCAGGAAACAGCTCGTAGAGGCGCAAGAGGCCGCAGCAAGGGCCTCGCAGACGCAGGCAGACCAAGTGCAGACACTTGAAAAGCAGATCGCGACGCTACAGGACCAACTTGCCCAAGTCGAAGAGAAAGCGGAGGACTTGGCAAAATCTGCTGCTCTCGAGACCAAGGCGCGCGATCAGGAAGCGGAGACTCTCCGGCATCAGCTTGCTGATGCGGAACGAGCCGCTGAAGCTGCCATCGCTTCCGCTGGCGAGGGTAACAAAACTCGAGACGAAGAGGTCGCCTCACTCAAGAAGCAACTCGCCGAAATGGAAGTGGCTGCCGAAGAGCTGGCAACGTCTGCAGAGCAAGAGTCGAAGGCCCGTCAGGAAGAGGTGGACACGCTCACGCAAAAGCTCCAAGATGCCCATAAAAGGGCTGAAGAGGCTTCGAGACAGGAAACCGACGCGCGCGCTCAAGCCATTGCTTCCCTCGAGCATCAGCTTTCGGAGGCGCAGGACGCAGCGGAAACGGCTAGACTTGCAGCTGAGGAGAAGCTTCACGCCGCGCAAGCGGCTCATGAAAATGCACTTGCCAAGCTCGAAGAGGAAGTTGAACAGTTGCGTTCGGAGCGGAGCATTGCCGGGGACGCGGACAAAGAGCTGCAAGCAGAGCTGGAGGATGCTCTTGCGCAAACCGCAAAGCTCCGGGCGAGCAATGCTGACCTCGAGGTGGCGCTCGTGGAGGCGCAAGGAGCTGCCGAATCGAGCAAGGCGGAGGAAAAGGTGTTTGCAGCCGCGCTCGAAGAGGAACGTGGCATCGCCGAGCGCCAGGTACAACTGGTGCGCGACGAGCTTGCCGAGGTGCAGTCGAGTTTTGCAGAGGAACGACAGGTGGTCCTAAACTTGCGCAAGCAGCTCGCTCAGGTTGGCGAGCAGCTCGAAGCGGAGCGGGAGGCACGCCGCTCGATGGCGACGGCGTCGTCATTGCCAACTAGCGTCGAGAGCTTGCGCACAGCCTACACTGCGCAGTTACGAACGAATGCGTCTTTGCTGTCGCGCATGCAAAAGATGCGCGGCAATATTCTTGTGTGCTGCCGTATTCGACCGGCTCTCCCGCATGAGGGTGCCATTGCTGAAGCCTCCCCCTGCGTGGCAGCGCTGAGCTCGGAAGAGGTTTCGTTTCAAAATGACAAGACCAAAACGGTGCGGCCCTTTGCTTTCGATCGGGTCTTTGCACCGACCGCGACGCAAGCGCAGCTCAACAACGAAGTATCTGCGCTAGGGCTCGCCGAATCCGTCGTGGGTGGCACGAACGCCTGCATCATGGCCTACGGACAGACGGGCAGTGGCAAGACGTACACCATGGATGGTCCAGAGGACAACCCCGGCGTGAACGCGAGGGCTATCAAGCGCGTGTTCGAGTTGACGCAGATGCTCGAGAGCTCTGGGCAGTCCTCCTACAGGGTCCGTCTAGGCATGGTCGAAATATACAACGACGAGGTCCGCGATCTCTTATCCTCTGGCGTCGCCGACGCGCAACTGCGCGCGGACGCCGCAAATGGCAGCTCGCGCACAATGGGCTCGATGCACTCGCCAGTGCTGAGCAACGGTAATAGCGACGCTTTGGAGACGTCTTCTGTCGGGTCGGCAGCGACTTCTTTCACGCAGTCATCACGAGTTGGCGACGCGGCGCGTAACCCGCGCCGCGCGCGTACCCTCGGCCTGCCCGACATGCACTGGGTCGCGTGCGAGAATGCTGATCGCGTCGATGAGGTTTTGTGTGTGGGTCGCGCCAACCGCGCGACGGCGGCAACAGATCTGAATGAGCACAGTTCGCGCTCGCATCTGATCATCATTCTCGAGGTCCAGGGATCATCCTCCGAGGACATTTCGGTGAACATGACGGGCCGCTTGTACCTCGTGGACCTGGCCGGTTCGGAGCGAGTTTCAAAGTCCAAGGTCGAGGGATCACGTCTGGATGAAACCAAACATATTAACCGCTCACTTGCGGCACTGGGCGACGTTCTCGAGGCGCTCGATAGCAAGGATCGCAACCGACATGTGCCGTACCGCAACTCTAAGCTGACGCACATGTTGCAGCCTGTTCTGGGTGGTAATTCGCGAACGATGATGATCTTGGCGGTGCCTCCTTCGCCAAGCAGCGCGCAGGAGACTCTCTTTTCGCTGCAATTTGCAGCTCGCGCACGCAACATTGAGCTGGGAGCGGCCAAACGACGCGTCCAGGTGAAGAGCACGATGGCCGAGATGCAAACGCTGCGTGCCCAGCTAGCGGAGACCAAGGCCGGTAAACAAAAGGCGGACGCCAAGATTGCTGATCTGAAACGCAAGCTGCACATTACGGAGCAGGCCATGTCGGCCATCAAGTCGGAAGGAACAAAAAAGGAGGATGCTTTGCGGAAGCGCACGGACCGCGAAACGCAGCATGTTGCCAAGGAGGTTGCTGACTTGCGGGCCAAGCTTAGTGCAACGCGAGAGTCGCTCAAGGAGGCCAAGGGCGAGGCTGAAGCGGAGCGCCGCAAGCTCAAGGTTGAGCACAAGTCTCTTGCACAAGCCAAGGCCACGGCAGAGCGCCGCGTGCTCGAGATGGAGGTGATGTTGGAGAAACAGCGCGCCGAACTCTTGCGTTTACGTGCTGCAGTCTCGGAGCGGGAAAACATTTCTCCAAAGGTGAACCGCTCACGTCGGCCGGCTCCTGGCGCTGGTGCGGTCGCCGGAGGACGTTCGCGCGCAACGTCAAATGCATCGACGGCCAGCGCCACAACGCCGGTTCGTGCGGCCAGCAGTAAGTCTCTTTCTCGGGTCCCGGCACCGCGCCACGAGCCGCCGAGCCCTCCATCAGCTTCTTCGGATGGGCCTGCAACAGGTATTGAGGAAAGCGCAAGTGCAAGCAATGCCCATGGGTCGGGTGTCACGCGCGCAGCTGAGTTCACGAGCCGTATTGCAGCGCCGACGGCATCGTCATCGGCCCGATTTCGGTCAATGATTCCGAAACCTGGGCGTTCGACGTCGAGCAGATAGATGAAGAAGACAAGAATAAAGCTAGATTGTTTACCTTTTCTTTGGGATGGGAAATAGAGGCCATCAGCAAAAGCAAGTAACCGAGCACCAAACAAGCCACGATGCTCTTTGTTGGATTCGTTAGTTCGCCTTGCTCGCCTTTTTCGGCGACAGGGCTCGTGCTAGTTGATTTTACGCCCTCGTGCAAGAGACCTCCGCGCTGTCGCACGTCGTCGCTCCAGCGAATTTGCCGACGTGCCGGCAAGCGAAACACAACGCAACACCCAGCCTGACTGAAGCAGATGCGCACGAAGGCCCAACGTTGGGCCATTGCACAAGTGCGCTCGCCATCCACTCGCCTGTCGCGGCGGAGCACTACGCTATGCCCTGCCAACTTTCACTACCTCTTTCAGGTCTCATCAACGACGTAGAACCCGGGCAAAAGCACGTGAAAAGATATTTTGCACTGTGTTAGAAAAGGGATAAGATCTGTTTTACAGCAGAGAACCGTAAAAATCTGTACTTGCAAAGAGTCCAGTTTCATTTGAATACTCTTTTCAAAAATGAAAATGGTCGAGAGAATCGAATTCCCTTCGCGAACATTCTTTTCTAAGCTGCTGGCAATGATGTCACTTGATTGTAGTCCTTGTGCCTCGCGAGCGACCAGAAGTCTTCAAATTTGCTACTGCCCGGGGAAGGCTCTGGCGCGATGTGCTATCACTCCACGACCGCAACAACAATTTTTAAAAACAAATATTTCCTTATGAAGTTTGCACTTGCCATTATCCAGACGATTGAATTCTGCTGAGTTGACCTTCCCGAGCCGCTTCCTTGTGTCTTGGTGCGCCGCTCGCAATTCCTAGATTGGCCACTTTTCGCCCTCTTCAGCGACTCTCATTGGAGGCTTTGCAAATCGCGGATACGGACATTTTACGTTGGAAGACTTACGTGCACGGTGCTCAATTTTGTACTGCGCACTTAAGTTTTGATACCGTGAAGGAATGAATGAGTCGCTGGACATTTCCAAGCCCTGAAGATGGTACATATCCACGAAACGGAAAGCAAAATTCCACTTTAGAAATGTTGCACGGCGATGCAGATCGTGTTCGTCTTCAGCGATCAGAAAATGAACCTCATCGAAAAAGCCCATCTCTTGAATTTCCTTTGCCCTTACAGCGTACGGTCCGCGATTGACAGTCTGCACAATGTCGATTTCGTGATCCCATTGTGCCACAAACTCCGCAGAATGCGGCTTGAGAATTGCACGGCATGGCCCTTTGACAGAGTCTGACACGGGCCCACGTAGTGCGTGGCCGCAGCGTCCGCCAACGGCGAAAAGAACGCCATATTTTCGCAGCGGCTCGAGGATCCGTTCTAGCCAGCCATCGGAGCAGAAGACGATATCGGACTGTACCTCTACGTAAAACTGTCGAGGATTCGACATCGCCATGCCAAGATTATCCGCAGCAGTTTCCCACACTGATACTGGCTGTATGACAATTCGACCCCGCACGAGTCCATTCTTCTTGCAGTCTTCGCTGAGAATCGCGTTCCTCAGTAATTCGAAGGAGTCGTCCCAAGAGCCATCGAGGACAAATATAATTTCCCAATCGCCCTGCGTATGAGCGCACAAACTGGGCAAAGTCACATTAAGGGTTGCGCTATCTTGGTGCGAGGGAGAGACGATGGTGACTTCGGGCTCAAAAGCTTCGGGTCGAAGAATTGCATCGAACGCCAGAAAGGCTTTGCCTCGGCTTGGAAGATCGTTTGGGCTGCAGTAGCGCTCATGCAAAAGTTGTGGAGGCGCACCCACTCCAGTGTTCTCGCAACGAGCAAAGTTTCCCACGCCCACCACCTCGTGGTCGTTCTCTAGTATAAAATTGCGCCACGACTTGACCTCATCTGCACAAGGACGTCGCAACTGCGGCTGTTGCGTTGTATTGCCCTCAGCAATGTCATCCCATGCCAGCTCGTTGGAAAAGCTCAGATAAGTCTTGGCCGAGAGAAACGTAACGAGAGCAAAGGCTACAAGCATGCGCTGACGCACGTGCAGACTCGCTACCATCTGTCTCGTCTCTTCCCGCTCTCTCTGCTGCACCACGCGCCCGCTGCTGCGCACTTTCTAGTTCTGTAACGCGCGGTCGGGTTCCGCGCTCGCGGCGTGCGCTTGCAACAGCGCCCAAGAGTAATCGTGAGCGTAAGCGCGCACGCACATTTATTTGCACAAAGCCGTCCTCGCATTCGCCCAGCGCAGGTGAGCGCGTAGTAGGCTCAAGCAGGCTGCGGACATGGACTACATCGTCCCGGAAATCCGGGGCGCGGAGTCACAACGTGGCAAGTCTTTTCCTGTAGCACACTTCTCCGAGTCACCCACTGTGCACGCGCTGGGCCTTGACGCGCAAAGCACCTCCGCGAGGCGCCGTGCACGCTTTCCCTCGTGACGCAGCGGAGCGGCAGGGAGAGGAAAGAGGCGCCCCTGCGAAGCGTCGGGTGCCGAGGGCTCTGTCCCTCGCATGTAGACTGCGCCAAGCGGCGGCAACAGCTTAAAAGTTGATTGGGAGATTGGCTGGAGCTTGACGGTGCACGGACTGGTTGATCGGGTCGTACGAGCCAAATTTGGGGTAATTTTTAGGGTACTGATTCGTTTGACTCGCCAGGGCTGCGCACCAAATCATCGAAGCTGCACCTCGGGCAACCAACCTGCAGTCATTTGAGATAGACCTGCGAGGAGGCTCAATGCTGCCGGCCTCTTGTGCGCGCTCGTGGGCAGCGCTGGGAGTGGCGCGCATGCCCAGGCGCCGCGGCGTGACCATCTCCATCGAGAGGCGGCAGCTTTTCACTACGGGCTGCCAAATGGGTGAGGCAGCCATGGATGGACTGATGCGGTCTACAAAGTCGTGTCACTACGGCGAACCGTGGCGCTGAGACACTTCTTCGTCCGTTCAATGGAGCACAGCAGAGATACGCTCGCGCGGTTCGTACGGGTACCACCACAAGAATGGCTTCTTCACGAGAGCGGAATGTATTTCGTTTTATAGATTTGATACCTGAAGCGGCCTCGGTTGGGCTTCATTCGACACGCGAGTCATTCTTTAAACCGTGAGTTCTCTGACATTGACCGCTACGCACGTGACGGGCATGCACAACTTTGTCATGCACGCGACGCCCCCTAGGTAACGCGGCGGAATTCTCGCAGCGATTCTGTAAACGAACCTCTTTGCATGGTGGGTATCTCCATCCCCGGCGCTCTTGCTCGACGTTTTCCACATCTTCTCCTAAGTGCGCGCGCGTTGTGCAATGGCTCTGCACGTGGAGATGATTAAGCGCACATCGCCTTTTCTCTGCGAAGACTGATTTGAGCAACAAGTAAATTTACTCTCTAGAATGTCGGTGGCGTGATTGCCATCAAAGCGCTTTGTCCTGGAGGCAGATTAACTGGTTTTCACGTCTTTTTCAGTGTTTCTCTTCTTCCACTCTTAACCTGCTTCCATGCTTCCACAAGTACATTAAGTGTGGGATCTGAAAGAGGAAAAGGAACATGAACAAGAACAGAGCGAAGACGACCATGAATGGAACGCTACGAAGACCCTTTCACTCTTGCTCATTTTTCTCGCTGTGGCGCCCCTCACTGATCCATGCATTTCACTACTCATAACTCTCTCATGTTCAAGAGTCAATACTGAGGCAACTTCGCTCGCATCACCGATCAGTCATCCTGCCAACGGAACAAACAATTGTTCGGCCACGCATCAGGCAACTACACTCGTAGCGTGGGCCAGCCGGCGGGCGGGAGAGACGAGGCAAGACAAGGTGAAATGGAATGAAACGACTGGAAAGGAATGAAAATTACTGGAATTGTCTGGAGACGGAAAGCATGTGGACTTCTGAGCCATGTTTAAAGCGCGTCAAATGATAGCTACTTCAGAGCTTCCAAGTGTTGTACAACGTGACGCGTCGCATGCTTCTCTAATGGATACCGGGAAGATGCATCCTCGCACGATAGCACATCATATCTCTTCGCTTCGCGAAGGTGAGCCAAGTTAAGCCAATTTAAAGTTGAATCGACCTGAGCCGAGCCGAGCCGAGCCGAGCCAAGCTGAGACGAGTGGAGCCGAGTCGAGACGACAGGAGCCGAGCCGAGATGAGAGGAGCCGAGTTGAGACGAAACGACAGGAGCCGAGCCGAGATGAGAGGAGCCGAGCTGAGACGAGAGGAGCCGAGATGAGACGAGAGGAGCCGAGATGAGACGAAACGAGCAGAGCTGAGAGGAGAGGAGCAGAGCCGAGACGAGAGGAGCCGAGCAGAGACGAGAGGAGCCGAGCAGAGACGAGAGGAGCCGAGCTGACACGAGACACGCAGAGACGAGACAAGCAGAGACGAACCGAGCAGAGCAAGACCAAGCGCCCACCTTTGCTGCTCACCAGCCCGGCTGCCCGCCCACCCGTACGTTACGACAAAGGACCAAGCGCGCCTTGCCCTCATCTCGGCGAGCATAGTCTTTCCCTTCCCGCTCTCAGGTTCAGCGCTATTTCCTCTCTCGCGCGGTCCTCCTTCGCCAGCGACAACGAGCCAGGGCCCGCGGCTTACCCCGGGCCCCTTCATTGCCTCTGCACCACCGTGCGCGCCTCCCTCTCGGATGCACTGAGCGCTCCTCTTTCCGTTTGAAGTTTTATCGGCTGCATTCGAAGTTCACGCCGCGGCGAGGGTCTTCCGTGATATCACCGGTCAGAGAATGCAAGCTGACCCCACCGGGTGTCCGGGAGTCCGACTCGAGTGGCCTGACTCGAACTGAAAAGCTCACGCATAAAGTGGATTGGCTGGCGAGAGCAATGGGATTGAACTCGCGCTCGGGCGCGAGCGGGGTATTACAAAGGCGTCTCGAGCGCGGGCAGCACGCGTTACGGTGGGTTAAAGTGCTGACGAAACGTGGCAGGTGCAGCACGCAAGCCGAGGAGAGAGTGAGCGAAATGAACGCCTCGGGAAGACCCTTCCGAAAAGAGAGTGAAGACTGAGAGGTAAGAAAAATCTGCGGCAGAAAGAGGAATAAATCCGTCTGCCGCGTCCACTCTGTGCTCTTCACCTCTTCGGTCTGTGCAACCTCACCTTGCCTCTTGCAAGGTTCTACCCTAATCTGCATACTTTCCTCAAGTGCACTGGGAGTAGTGCATATGGTTCGGCTTCTTCACTCTATCGAAGCAAAAGCAAACCCGCAATCGAGCCCAGAACAATCTTTGCAAGTAGAGAATAGACAAATTACACAGAAGTATCGCCAGCAACACATCCACTACACTGACAAGAGAAACTATTGCGCCATGGGGAATGTTCTGATAGCACTCTGGAAAGCGCAGGATGAAGTGGAATTCTGCAAACAAGGTGAGGCTGCAGGCCCGCTTGATCGTGTCGTTTCGGAAGAGGCTGCCCTTTCGACGGACGATGGCGATGACAACGTCGAGAGCGTTTGCAACGACAATGCTGAAGGCGACGCCGATGATACCTCGACGACGAACAAGAAGAAGTTCTCGTCCTCTGAGATCCTTGAGGAGGTGATACAGGAAAAAGAGGAGCCTCGGCTTCCTGGCTATCTTCGGCCCACCAAATCTGCGGCCTCTCGTGTGCGAGCAACCTACAAGCTGTATGACGTTGAGCGCAAAGTCGCACAGCGTCGCGAAGCCGCTCTTTTCCGTCAAGAGCGTCGCAAGGGGAAGAGCGTCAAAGCTGCCCGTGCGAACGTGCATCCTCATGCTGCTGCTGAACGTATTTGCAAAGCTGCTGCGCAACTGCAAGCCGCTGACATGCAGAAGGAAATGGACGAGGCGCCAGCAAGTGCCCCTTCGCAAGCCAAAGAACAAGAACAACACGAAGAACAAGAAAAGGTACCTTCGCGGACTCGTGCTGTGGAGCCCGTCACGGACATCGCCACCTCGAAGGGCGAAAAGGCTGCGAGTCAAGATGAACAGGACGCTGCTACGGAGCGCACAACCGTTAAGAGGCCGATCGAGCACACGGGATCCTCGCCGGAGGAACTTGAAAGCGCGCTCTTCGACAAGAGCGTGCGTGCTCTTGACCAATCCGTCGTTTTTAAGAAGTTGGAAGACGAAGTCAAGCAGGCGAACCATCGCGTGACGCAAGTGTCGAAGAAGAAGAAGAAGGCACGCCGCAAGCCCTGGTTGGCGAAAGAGCGCGGACAGCGCACGCAGCGCAGGCCCAATGCCATCACGGATGAGAACACGATGGCCAGCATGACAAACGCGGACCCAAAGACCTTGGGCAAGACGAGGGAGGGGGAAAGCGACAAGCACACGGACGCCATCACTCTGCAAATCTAGTTGTGCTTGATAGAACCTTTTCACAAGAATGAAAAGCCAATGAATAGCTAGCTACCTAGCTCTATAATCAAAGAACTGAATTTTCCTCGTTTTCAGAACTGGAAGCTGATGCCCTCTGCGACTCGATGCCACCACATCTCAGATCATCTTGCCTTGTTGCCTCTTGCATTGTTGCCTCTTGCCATGAATCAGCTTCGGAACTTTGTATAACGGCCAGCGCGAATGCTTGATGCCAATATCATCGACGTTTACAACGCGCAGAGCGAAGCGTCAAGATAGTCTGCTAAATTTCAGCAAAATGTGGCCTCCGCCTTGCCTACGGCCGTAACAGCAGCTCCCACTTTGTCTAGTGCTTTAGATGCCTCTGCTCGCGTCGATGCGCGCTCGTGAGAAGTGGACCGACCAAAAAAGAAATTCAATGAACTCAATCTCGAGGCAAATGTGTCAGGGAATATATGGGCCACAGAGGTTGACAAGTTGATATGAGCCGCTTTGGGGTAGTCTGACAAAATGCAAATACAGAACTCATGACTTATTCCTGGTTTCGCTCAATGTTGAATCGCAGGTCCGTCCATGCATACTTGAGTGGCTTTTGCCGAGGCCATCCTATGGTTCGTTACAATTTCGACTTTCGGGATTTAATGGAGCCAAAGTCGGCGGCGTACACGGTATTGCTACCCGGAGCGAGACCAAACTGAAGATGCTCGCTCTCAAGGCCGCTAGCGTTGCCGCTGGCAACCTTGGCAGCAGCGCGAAACATGGTGGCAAAGACGGTGCCCTCACGCGAGTAGTAGCGCGAGTTGAGCAGCGTGTCGACGGGAACCCACTGGCAGGCAGCAATTTCTTCTTCCTGCGGCACGAGCGTCTGCGTCTCGTCTTCGGCCTCGAGAACGCAGATGCAGTAGAGGTCCGTGGTCCCCTCTCTTGCGGGCCCGGCACGTTGGCCGACGTGATGAATTTCTTGAATGGATGCCATTTGCTTGAACCGCGTGCGAAGGCCCGTCTCTTCGAGAACTTCGCGCACCACCGCGTCGCGCAGGTCCTCCTGCTGGTCCACGAGTCCGCCGGGCAGTTTCCAAAAGTCTTTGAGGCGCGCGCTGGGGCCCGACTTTTCGCGAATGCAAAGAACTTCATTTTTGGAGTTGACAACGAAGCCAGCAACGCCAATAAAGTGGCTCGGACCTGGCGGCAGCTTGTTCTCATGCTCAGCTGCTAGCCATGCGGAGAGCATAACGTACGAGTCCTCGGCATGGTGGAAGACGAATCCGGCCTGGACCGCAACCGGAATGAGGTCGCTGGCGCCGATTCCAATGCGCAGCCAGACGCCTTTGCGACCCTCCTTGCGCCAGCACTGCAGCGACTGCCACAGATCCCTTTCAAACTCGCGGGGGTCCGTGGGCGTCAGCTGCGCTGCCTCGCCCTCCTCGAGTCCCTTGTATCCAGCGTGCGACCTCGGGTCCACAACCTCGACGGCGTTGTACGAGTTCACCTTATGCTCCAGCGCTGCCTTGGGTCCTCCGCGCGCCATCGTCCCGGTCTCTCGCTCGCTCCACCCTCTTCTCCCCGCGCGCCAGCTAGCCTCTACCGCTACCTCCCTGCTGGCGATGGCGGACTGCTCGTCTCGCCGTCGCCGACGTTTGCGTCAGGCTCGAAGGCTGACTTACTCTACTACTGCTACTCTGTCACGATGTGATGTGATGTGATGATCGTGTTGACCCCGTGAGTCCGCTCCGGCCAGGCCCGTCCCGGGGACCCCTTGCGCACCAAGGTGTGCGCTCTCCGCGCCCCCCCCCCCCCCCGCCCAGACGGACTGCCGCGCACCTCTCCCTCCGGGTCCGTGCCTCCGTGTCCCGACCCCGCGGTTGCTGGAGGTGTCGCTCGTGACGCGGAGCGGGCACATGTTGCCAGCGTTGCTGCCTGCTGCCAGCGTTGCTGCCTGGACGGCGGGCTGGCTCGTGCTCACCCTCCACAAACACAGCCCGACGAGGAAGTGGAGAAGGGAAGGGAGCGGGCGGTGGTCGACCTCGGCCTCCGACTTGTGTGGGCGCCGGTGCCTCATACCTCATACCTCCTCTCCATAAACTAACAGTAACATATAAAACTAGGTCCTGACCAGGCCTCTGATTTCTTTTCTTTTTTTCCAGCTTGCGGCTCGCCGATCCGCTGGTACTGGTGCCTGGCTGGTCGCTAAAGTGGAATACTCCACTTGCAGGCCGGCCATTCTCCACTTGGCCGACCGTGGCCCATTCCACTCACGTACTGTCTGCGCTCTTCCCCCTTCCCAGCAGCAGCGCGCGAATGAATGAATGAATGAATGACTATAAATTCCGATAAATTCCAATTCAAACCCGCGCGCAAGAGAGCGCCCCGAACCGCGCGCGCCGCAGAGACGCGACCGCGCCCGGGACCTGCGCGCGCGCCCGCCCGCCCGCTGCCCGCCGCGNAGCCGCATCGGACGAGCCGCCTCGCGCGAGCTTCGCTGGCGAGTCCACGTGCCTCATCCATCACACGTCCATCAATCAATCCATCCGGCGCTGCCGACCGAGCCCAGGAGACAGACTCTTGGCGACGGGAGCCGAGGCGAGCGGAGCCGTGCCGAAGCGGGAGCTCGCCCGCGCCCGCGCACGAGCCCTCTCGCCGCGTTGGCGCGAAGCGCTAACGTCGCGCGATACAGTCTCTCTTTCTCTCTCTCTCTGTCACGTCGTTGTCTCTCCCCCGCTGGAGACGCCTTGGCCTGACAGGGAGCGCGAAGAGCCCCTCCGTGAACCGCACCGCCTGCGGCCTGCCAATGGTGGACGAGGCGTACAAAGTGCGAGGAACGATGGACACCCGAGACTCAAACCAAGCGCAAACACAAATTCCTAGGGTCTCGCGCAGACCGATGGTGCGTTTGCGCCCGGAGCGCAAAATATCGAGATTCTACTTTGGCAAGGTTGTTTTGCTCGTGATGGCTGTCCTCGCGCACAAAGTCTTTGCTTTTCCTGACAAAGAACGCGGATGGGAGCTCATGGAGAATGACACACTGGAACATCTCGAAGCCAAAGTGGGAGCCCGAATGGTCTTTTGCGAACCTCTGCGGGCCGTCGCCGTCTTCGGTGGGTACGAGGCAAGACCCGACAGAAGCCGCGCTTACACCTCCAACGTGGATCTTTTAGATATCGACAGCATGATTGCATACAATTCTGTCGATGCAAGTGCGAACAATGCCGTGCCAAGCCCCAGAAGCGGGCACTTTTTACAGGTCGTTCAAGACCTTCAAGAGGCCGACCCCGATGCATGTTGGATCCTCACGGGTTCTGGCATCGCAGTGGATGACACAAGCTTGCGACGACGTTTGCGTACCCGGGGCTGGAACAGCAACAAGGCTGGCGATGATGATGATGATGATGATGATGACGATAAAGACCCTGATTTGTTCACGCAAGGAGCGTACGTCACAGCCATGGCCGAAGACCTTTGGCTTGGTCGAATTACCAAGACAGAGAACCTCAAGGCAAAAATTGAATGGTTCTCTGTCGATACAAGCGAGGTTTCGAGCAAGTTTCTGAAAAGGGCTGGTACAGTGTGCATGATTGATACAATTGTTGCCAGCGAAAACCCTGGCAAGGATGTGGCTCTTAGTTTCGGAATTCAGGAAGCGACACCAAGTGCAATGAAGACCGCAGGTTCCAAAATAATTCGGCTCTTCTTTTATGGGGGTGCAGAGTACGACGATCGCGTAGAGATTCCCGTAAAGGCCTTTGACGAGGTCATCGATGTGCAAGTGAAGCTCGTGTATACATCAATGGGACTTTCCGACTCGCAGTACGATGTCTCGGCGACCTCGGTAAAGTCAGTACCTGTTCGCGGGTTTCGTCCTGACGCTCGTTTCGGAGCCGCCGTTTATCCACTTCGAAGTGAGGCAGGCTCACTTTCGGGTTTCTCCGTTGCGGGAGGGCGATCGGCAGCCTTGCCAGGCGACCCAGAATTTTACAAAATGTTTGAGGACATGTGGTTCTTTGATGTTTCTGCAGCGCAATGGGATCTTGTGCGCGACTTTGATCAAAAATTGCGGCGCGCCCAAGCGTGTGTCGCACCGCAACACACGGGCCCTGGCGCAATGATCTTTGGAGGCGTCTCTGAGATCGATTACAGTGGCTATGCCTCCGGTCAGCTCCGGTACGCGCCCATAACGTCGATCTTTGTGGAGGCTGGACGCGGACCTTCATCGCGATGCGGGGACGACAGCGACGTGTCATGTGTCCACGATCGCGAATTCGGAGAACCCGACCCAGGTTTCGGATATGCATGTTGCGCAGTGGACCGAGACAGATTCATTCTTCTCGGTGGAATCAAACCTGATGGGAGACCCCATTCGGACGTCTGGGTCCTTCATCTTTTCAATAACAATCTCGATCCCGATGCAGTGGCGGATCCCTTGTTTACACAACTGGAACAAGACCTGCATGAGCTGTTGGAGCCAAAATCAAGTACTGCAACGGTGAGAGCGCCCGCAGCTGCTGGCATTGTTTTATTTGTGTGTACGATTGTTGCGCTATACACCCTTGCGATGCAACGTCGACGCGCGTCGTCCCGAAGTGTGCGTCGAGCGCGTTCATATCGCCAAGGCGATGGAACAGCTGCACCCGCACAAGCAACTTCACTGCACCAAAACATCGAGTCGTTTTCAAGTTCTTCTTCGCCGTCCTCGTCACCGCCCTCGCAGGATATGACGGTCCGGGCTATGCCTATTCCGTCGGCGCCAAGCTTGATTGCGGAAACGCACGTTGCTCATACTGGTTCTACTAGTGCGTCGGTGACTTCAATTTGAAGAGGTCCACATCGCTTCTTCTAGCGTGCCTGCTCTTTTTCTTTGTGAAAAGCTCAGAGAATGGAGAGAGAGAGCCTTTCTCTTGTATGTGTGAAATTATGCCTTTGTGACTTTTCCTATAATATCCTTGTCCTTTGCTTTTGCATTTTCCCTTCTTCTCCTCGTGTGTTTCTTCAGAGATAAAGATTTGCTTACAATGCTTTCTTACTCAAGTCGCTAATGTCATGAAAAGAAAAAAAAAAAACGAAGAGGAAGAGAACGAGGCGCTGGTCTTTGTCGTTGGCTGCCTGCGTGCTTGCTCGCTTTGCCTTGCCTTGCTTTGCTTTGCTTTGAAGCACGCCCGCAAAGGCTGTGCACATGACGCATTGAGCTTGTTCTTCTACTTCTTCCTCTTCGTCGTTAACGAACGAGTGATGCATTCAGGCCAAACAGAAAGATGAAAAAGGAGATGCAATGCAATGCAATGCAATGCAAGCACGAAGACAAGCTTGCCCAGACCTTGCCAAATCAGGCGGCCTCCTCCTCCTCCTCCTCAGCAAACTCTTCTTCCCCAGCCTCCTCCTCAGCGTCCTCCTCCCACCATTCGCAAGCGCCGAGACCGAGCTCGCTGCAGCTAGCCATGACGAGCATGGGGCCCTTTTGCTTTGATCCAGGAAGCAAAATGTTATCCTCAAGAGGTGTCATGATGGCCGAAGATGTGGACATCGATCGCTGACGACCCTGCACATGCTGGGGCAATTGTGATAGACTGTCGCTACCCGATGAAATGCCCGCTGGAAGGCTGATGCTCTGCACTCGCTCTCGCGAAGACAAGAGACGCTCCGAGGACTCGTCCATGAAGACAGGCCTGAAACGCACGCTCTCAATTTTGAAACGTATTCGCGACTCGCTCTTCAGATAGAAGCCAGCATCATTATCTTCGTCGGCGGCTTTCTCGCCGCCTTCCTCCTCATCTTCGTACTCCCAAACCCACATGCGCTCGTCGTCGTCCCATCGCGAGGGGACAGGAAGATGCTGCGGCTCAATATAAATATCCTGCGAGACGTACAAAAGCAAGAACAATCGAACAAAGATGCGTGAGTGGCACAGAACGAAAAATATTCGCCAACGTGAAGCACAAGTCTTGCCCCTTGTCCGTGGTTCGTGAGATTTGCAGAGAAACTTACGTGAAAGAAATCGACCGAGATGCGCAGAAATTCCTTGCAGCACAGGTTCACTACGCCCTCAAGAACTTCTCCCTTATGCGGGCGGAAAACAACCATGAGGAAAACCACGTCCGTGTGGCATGCTCCGTCTCCAGGAAAGATGTAGGCGTCGCCGATTGTCACAAACTCCTTGAGACACACACACAGACCAACATTGGGAACGACCTTGTTGGCATACTTGGAGTCCACCAGTCTTGTCAGCACCGAGAGCTTTTCCCGGCCGAACTGCGACGGGTCCACACGCAGCGTGTCGCGCAGCTCGTGGGCCACGAACATGACCGCGCCTCAGTTGTTGGCTGGTTCTGCTAGCGAGCTGCTTGCGAGTCCGGCCCTCGCACCTGCAAACGGGGTATGCGGAGGCCCAGGCGCCCAGCCGTGGACTTCGTTCCTGTCTGCCCGCCAGCCTGCCTGCCAGTCTGCCTGCCGCCGCCGTGGCCACGCGGCCTCTCCTTTTATGCCCGTCGCGTCCACGTGCTGCCAGTGCGCTGCGCCAGTCTTTGATTTGCTGAGTTGCCCAGCAAAAACAAAACAAAAAAAAAACAGTAATGAAAAGAAGAGGGTTTTTCCAATTTGTAGTAGGCCGAGCGAGTTCAAGCAAGACCTTGGCTACGCCATAGGCCTCCCTTGCCCATATGATTGCTTGGCGGGAGGGAAAATAATGTCTCTTTTGCCACTTTTATAGAGAAAGAAGGATGTTATTCTATGCTTGCGCCGAGGAGCTGAGTGCTTCTTCTGCAATGGGTCGCCAAAGCCGCGCAATGGAAAGATCAATGCCAAAGGCGTTGCTAATGCCACGAAGCAAGACAGAGACGCGGCTTGGCATGACAAGATGATCGCCCATGCCCACAACAGGGTCCTCGCTCTCGCAAAACTCGAGAAACTCCTGCAGATTCTTGCCCTGGAAGACCTCTTTGTCGCTTCGGTCGTGCCAGAATTGGGCCAAGCGGTACTGAACATCTACATTGCCGTACTTGGATGTATTGCCCATTTGCTGCATGAGCGAAACCACTTTCTCCTTTTCCCCATTGTCCAACGCAATGATGAGTTGCGCGTACGTGCGCTGAAAGTCCTTGGGGAGACGCTTGCATTGCCCGAGATCAATGAGACCGAGACGGCCGTCCTTGAGCAACAAAATGTTGCCCGGGTGCGGGTCGCAGTTAAACTACGGAGTTCAAGAGGAGGCCAAGCATTTCAAGTATCGGAACCGCCAAGGATTTCAAGTATCAGTCAGTGAGTCAGTGTGCCTTGCATACTTGCCACGACGCAGAGGCAAGACCTTGCCGCCTATAACTTACAACACCATCAATGAGAATCTCGTGACCATGCACCTTGGCCATGAGACGAATGATATGAGCAAGGTTCAAAAGATGAATGCGTGGCTCGTACTCGACGCGACCAAACACCATACCAAGAGTCCCGTTGTACACAGCGCGCACTCCGTTATGGACAGTTCGCTGCGCGTCGAGGAGGCGTTGGTAATGACGGAATTTTTTTTCCTCCTGGTCAATGTCCTCGAACTTGCCGAGACGGATCAGTTCCCAGTGTTCGCGCTCCAAATCTTCGTACGAGCGTCCTTGGTGCTCTGCAACAATCTTCATCGACTCGCGAATGCCGTCAATTAGAGGCTGACCATCGAGAAACTCCATGACCAGTACCCGCGACGTCGAGTATTCCGGGTAAGGCTTGGGGATGACGACACGACTTCCAAAGACTGGCATGATTTTGTCATGAACCTCGGTGAGATTCGAGGCCTCCCCCAAATAGTCGAACTCGGTTTCGAACTGACGCTCAATTTCTTCCATGGGTGGCGCCATGTGCGGGAGGGCAAACTGGCAGAATGCCTTTACCGTGCCAATGTCTGCGCGAAACTTGTGCTCGATTCCTGGCGCCTGCACCTTGACGGCAACTTCTTCCCCGTTTGACCGAAGTCGTGCACGATGAACTTGGCCGATCGAGGCACATCCACATGGAGTTGTTTCGAACGACGAGAAAACCTCGTCCAAGGGCTTGCCGAGGCTCTCAGCGACGATGCGCTCGGCCTCACCCGGCTGTAAGGTCGTGGGCGCTTGATCCTGCATTTCCTTGGCCCACTTGAGGTACTGCGGCGGACAAAAGTAGTCAACAGTGCTGACCACTTGGCAAGCTTTGAGGTAAAAACCGCGCAGCTGGAGGACAGCGTCGCGCACAACGGGCGCATACCGATCGTGGAGCTCGTTAAACGCGCGGTCCTGCTCTTCGTCGGACATGCCGCTCACCTTCCATTGCACATATCTGTAGTGCGCATAAATGGGCATGACGATTCTCCAGAACTCGAGCGAGCGAGCTGTGCCTTCATCGCGCTTTGCCTGCACCGCGAGGCCGACGCCTCCAGCAACGCCAAGAACAGCAAGGCCCCTTGCGAGCCGCCCGAGCACGCTTCTCCGGGGCTTGGCGATCTGCGCGGTGGTCGTGGCGGGCGGCACTTTGGCTGCCGCCGCCGCAGTCGTCGTCGTCGTCGTCGTCGTCGTCGTCGTCGCTGCCGCAGGGGTCCTCGCCGCAGCGCTGCCATGCTGCTGCGTGGTCGTCAGCATCCTGCGCGTCAGCGGCGCTCCTGTGCCGACGCGGCCATGGCGCCGTGCCGGCCCGGCGAAGAGTCCTCGCGACGCGGCAGTCGCTGCTGCGACCGTGACCGCGCGCGCCCTCATCGCGCGAAGCCCGGACCCTGTCGGCAGTGGCACCAACTCCAGCACCCAAAGCGGCCGCAGTGGCAAGCGATTGCGTTTCTGTTCCGAGAACGCAGCGCGTGCAAATTGTACTTTGCGTCCTGGGAAGAGAGAACCTGCTGCAGTGTTTGAGGGGAAAAGGCCGGGCGGGCGGAGAGGTATTGCGAGAGAGAGGGGAAGTTAGCAAGATTAAAGCATGAGCGATGTATCGATGCGGGGCGTATTGCCGATGTACAGGCATTTTACCAACGACCGTCGAAACAGGAAAATCAGCGATGTGTGATGCGTTGTATCAAATCAGATCACTCGTGATGCGGCAACGTCGCAAAACGTCGGCTTTTACGTATGCTACTTTAATTACTGTTATTACAGACGGGGACCGTTGTTCCAGCCGATCTGCATGAATCTGCCGTGGCCCGAAGCGACTTCGACCTTGTCCGGCCACCGCAACAGCGAAAAGGTGGTGTGAATAATGACTTTGCCGCTCGGACTGCGCGATTTCTGTGCCTGTGCTTCGGCAATCAAAAGTGCCGGCAGCTTGGGCGCGTCGGCTTCAGTGAAGTCAACAGTGAGTTCTGCGGTAACGGGCCGTCCATCGTTGATGCAGAGACGCGTGGCACGGCCGGAAAGCTGATCCAGGGCAACATATACACTGCTCTTGTTGAGAACTTCAGTGCTTTCAAGCGAATCAGGACCGCAGTTCTCACCAAATAGAAGAACGCTTCGACTGATGGCCGAAAACCCTGATTCGACCTTTTTGAAGCACCGCGAAAGGATCTTTGGGCCCCCAAGAGCATCCGGCGGAAACTCAAACTTGGGATATTCGCCAATGCGAGGCAAAATTTCGTCTGGCTCAAAATTTCCGTCTTCTGAGGCAAACTTAGTCGCAGCTTCAAGTTCTGGTCCACCTGGCCATTGCAAGTCCTTTGCAGATGGTGGTGGGGCAGGAGGATTTTTCTTCTTCTCAGTCTCATCTTTGGTCAAATGCCGCAGCGTATAAGTGGTGGCTGCGCAGGTCTGACGCCGGGCCTTGGCCACATCCCCATCATTTTCAAGTTCAGACAATTCCATGACAGGATGCACAACGCGAGCGTTGGACTCGAAGGCCTCGATGAGGAGAGGCGTGTCGATTGGCGTCAGGTTCATGTATCGAACGGTCATGCTTGCGTGGTGCGCCTGAATGCCAAGTCGCTGTCGTACGAGCTGAGATGCGACATCCATGACAAGCTCCACGGCGCCGCCATGCGTTGTTTTTGGCCCGCCTTGCGTAGCCTCGGTGAATTGCACGACGCCCCAAAGGCGGCCCTCGCGCGCATCCCAGGCCCACCGCCTGCCCAGCCGGAGTCGCGCGTCGTGCCAGCAGTACGAGTTCGCAGGCGTCTCGCCCAGGGCGACCATGCGCAGCGCGCCATTCGATCCCTGCGCCCACTTCTCCAGACGCGCGGACAGCGCCTCAAAGGACGCGGCCATCGCGCTCCCGCCCACCGTGACACGAACGCGGCCTACAGCCCGAGTCTGCGCGTCTGGCAAAGATCCTCTTCGCATAGAAGTCTGCGAGTCCGCCTCCACGCGCCGCAGCGTCTCTTGCGCAGTCTCTGTCGGTCGCAGGTGAGTCCGAGTCCGGGCGGGGACATAACAATCACAAAGGCCGGATTGTGGTCACTGGTGTGGCGACCTCCCGAACTGGGCTGGGGTTTGGCGTGTGCGAGTCCGACATCATGGCATGAATGGGGAAAGGCTCGCGCCGGAAGCAGCCAGGGATTTTACGCGATGGTGTCGTTTATGTGTCGAGGGACGCGAGTCCTTTTGCCCATGTCCTCCCTTTCAGATTGAGGAGTGACGAGAAAGCGTTGCGGCGATGATCGAACTACAGCCCGAGGCCAGCGATGCTGAGGCCCTCCACGCCCGGGGCAGGCTCGCGACGCGACGATGCTTTTGCGACGTTTCTGGGTCGAGGGCCCCACGAGGGTTTCTTCGTGATCTTGGCGCTCGCCGAAAGAGCTGCAGCGCCGCTGCGAGGGGCCGGCACTGCCTTCGAGGGCTTGAGCCAGATTTGCGCCCCGCCGCCGCCGCCGCCGCCTTCGTCGCGGTCTGCAGATTCGCCAAATGACTGCTGCAAACCTGCTGTTCTTTTTTTGACACTCTTTGCACTCGAATGACGCCTCGATGCTCTGCGAGGAGACGATGTAATGTTTGCCGCGTCTAAGAGCGGGACAATGTCCTCCCGCATTGCAGCAGTGAGATCTGCGTCTTCAATGTCCTCCGCAAGCGCAGCGACCATTGCCGACGCAGTGTCGCCGTGCAGATCCCAGGCACTGCCTCCATGTTGCTCGTTACGTTCGATCCAGTCTTGCAGCAAGGTCCGAATAAGCGCTTGCTCATTCTTCAAGGTCGCACGCTCATTCTCGTAGCGCGCAATGTATCGATCATCCTTGACTTTGGAGAGATGGTGAGTGCATTGTTCGAGCTTGCCAAGCAATCTATAAAGTCGTCCCATGTGCTGGTTAAGAATGCCGAGCTGCATGTCAAACCCAAGGCCCCCATTCGAATCGTCGTGACTACCGTCATCTTGTTTTTCCTCTCGCGCAGCAGAGTCGCTCATGATCTTTTGCGTGTGACGTAGCTTTTTCAGACGCAAAAGGAGAGCCTTTCGTCGTGCCGGAATCGACTTACAGAATTCGGGCACTGCGACTGCCAAAGGTTTCTCCAAAGCGACGTTGTCGAGTGAGACGCAGGCGCCTACGACGCGTCGCACCTCTGCGACAGCCTCTCCCGATGCCTCGACACGTTCGAGAATGTGCGTTCGCAACGCATCGCGCTCCAACTCTGCCTTATCGAGTAGATTCTTGACCCGCAAAGTCTCATGCTCATCTCCAGAGCCTGCGAGCAGCTTGCTGCGGCATTTCGCAACGCGCTGGCACCGCGCAAGCAGCACCGGTAGCAGCTCGCGCAGATCACTCAGGAGCGCGCGGGCGCACTCCACCTCTTGCACCTCCGCGTCCATCTCCGCACGGCGCCCTCCTCCTGCTTGTCCAAAGTTCCTTTGTCCAAGCACGTTGAGGATGCGTACGTACAGGTTTTGGCTCACTTGCTTGCTTGCTTGCTTGCTTGCTCGCCTGCTTGCTCAGTTGCGCGCACTTTTATTTGTCTGGCACGATTAACTTTGGCGAATACCACCACCGGCAGCAAAATAAGGCAGCCAATAGAAGCTTGGCGGAATGAATGCTGCGACCGTTTCAACAACCTGAAGCCGCAGATGTGGGGCCCGACCTTGGCTGTTTGGGTCGCGCGGTACACACCGTTTGGGCAACGGGTGAATGTTGGATTGCCTCCCAGAATGGGGGCACTTTTTTCACACCGCGCGGAAAGGGAGAAAGGGGAAAAAGGAGGGAAAGGATCGGGTAGATCACCGGGACTTATGAAGTCTCCACTGGCGCAAGTTCTTGAAATTTTAATTTGAATAAAAAATGTTCACTTCCTCATGTATTTCAATATCGAAGGGAACGTATTCAAAAAAATTCACGTGATTTTATGGGAGGGGACACATGGCTTATGTACCTCAATTCTACTTAGTGGACGTCACATGATAGCTGGTAAGTTCTCCCGCAGACCTCTCAGAGCGTCCCCAGTGGATTGTGACGTGGCAAATTGTAATGAATGACTCAAAAC
>BGKB01000045.1:151917-381773 GCA_003116975.1 Aurantiochytrium sp. KH105
ACAACGATAGACTTTTTGCAGTGCTGCCCTGAGCTTGTCAGGAAGCTCTTTGGCATAGTCATCCGAGTAAAAACTGCAATTGATCGCAACCTTGTTCTCGAGATGCATCGGATGTGGCTCGCCTCGTCAGTGCAAAAGGTAGTTGACTCAGTTAACGCCTCGCACATTCGTTTCTTTGAAGATCTCGAGCATACTTACCTGCTGTCATACATGGATGGCGGCAATCCTCTGCAAGGTGACTGGAAGCGTGATTACTGTACCGTCCCGGAGCATTTCGATTCTCAGCACAAGATCAATATGCAATTAGGGATCGAACAACCCAGCCCAAAGGTATTGAGTCTTGAGAGGACTGCAGAATCATTGCACGAATGGAAAATCGAAAACATTAATTGGAAGAACTTTGGTGATTGTGCAAAGAAGAAGCTCGCCAATGAGAATCTGATTTACCTTCGTGACCTTCGAGTATACGAACGTGATCTTAAAGATGAGGACATTATCAAAAACATACTGAAGAATCGTTGGAGCAAGAAGACCAGACATGATCGCATAAGGCTTCTCAGAGATAATCTGCAGAGAAAGATAGCAATGGTACACGACCTCTGGGACGCCTTCAGCATGAAGGGATGCGGGGAAGTTCTTAGTCCGGAACGCGTCGAGGAGATCCTCCGACAGAAATCATTGCGCGAAGCTTCTAATAAGCGAAAGTGGAAGGAACGTGGAAGAGAAAGCTCCGGAGAGGGATGCTTCGACGATCGAAGGAGCAAGGTCCTCAAGCGTGAGCCCCCAAGGCCATTTGGGGCCTTTGATGACCCGAAGGGATTCAACGGTTATCTTCTGGGGCGCGGTCTGGTTGAATCGATCATGTTTGAACAGCAGCGCGAAACTGCGCGACCGGTGGTTCGCGAGATTGTGTCTGTGCAGGCAAACGTGCTCCGTCTTGACTGCACCTTCAAGTACACGAAGCGAGCTCGCGTGACGCTAAAAGATGGAGAGCAAACAACAACCTTTCAGCCTTTTGGTGCGCTGCTCACGGTGTTGAACGAGCACAACCAAGTTGCTTATGTGCGCGCTTTGCGTGACGGCGAAAGGATGGTCGAGGTGATGGAAGCTCTTGACGATTTTCGCCAACATCGTGTTTTCATGGATGGCAAGGACTATCAGCCAAAATGTATATGGACCGACAACTGCTGCAAGCAAAGAAATGACCTTCAGAGTCTCTGGCCTGGTGTGAGAGTCTATGTTGACGCCTTCCATTGGCTCAAGCGCTGGGATACCGTTCTGCTTCCAAGGCCTGGGCATCCTTTACGTAGACTATTTTCGCAAGCAATGGCCGATGCTGTCTTTGCACCAGACTTGAGTCGTGTCGCGAACTTTACATCCAAACAAGGCGATATAATGCATCGCTCAAATCGGGCAAAGCGAAGGGTGCCTCGGGCCATACCGAGAAGGGAAATACTGCAGAAGCGTGTTGCTTTGGTGCTCGAGTGCTTTCTCCGCCTCGACGCTAAGTCAAATCTTACTAATGAGCTCTGTGATCTTTCGCGAAGCACGGGAGTTCCCCTCGTAAATGCCGATGACGCGAGGGATCTTCCCAAGGATGCATTTCCTGGGATCGACTTCCCTGGCCCTGCTCAGCTTGAGCAGGCAGCCATATCAAAGGGCAAGTCTCAGCGCTTATTCAAGAAAAAGACCTTCCAGGGAAAGAGCTTCGCTCATTTCGTGAAGACAATGTTTACACACATCCACAATGGCTGCTTGGCTGATCCCGAGGATATGCCGTTGCACACTGAGTTGGAGAACGGGGACATCTCAACTTCGCGAGGAACAGGCGCAAATGAAAGGTTCCATCGGGCCCTGAATGAGCGAATTGGTGCAGCGCCTGTTGGGCTGCTTCGGGCTGACGCACTTTTGCTTGCTGCAACACTTGACCATAATCGTCGCCGTGCTGCTCGGGCGTTTCCGAATCATAAACGAAATCCTTTGATTGACCGTTTTTTCTCGCGCACGCACAGACTCCGCATGAACAGCCTGTTCACCTCCAACGCATTCAGAAGCGATGAGCTTCCGTATCCCGATGCAGCCTTGCCGGGGGTTTTACATCCGAGTCTCGCAATTGGCTTTGCAATTCTTCCACCGTGGATCGACCCAGATGGACGACGGAACTTCGCACGCGGGGAAGCAGCCTTGACAGCTCCAACAATCAGCTCTGTTGAAGATGGTCAGGATCTTGATTTAAGCCTGTGCACCAAGGTTCATGCTGTGATTCTCGCGTATGGTTTGCATGATCACCAGCATCCCGACTTCCAGTTGAAGGAACTCTTCGAAAAACTCACAGGGCGCGACCGGTGTCCGCTCGCGCGACCCTCACAGATCAAGGGTAATATTGGCGCAAGAATGGCCGCAGACCTTGTTCGTCGAAAAGGACATGAAGCATTGCTCGAGATGCTTCGTAAAATCGGCGTCGTAGAAAAACGAGACGTGGAACTTCACGTCTTGACCATCGATCGCCTTGGCGCAGAAATTCAGCATCACTTAGAAAGTGCTCCCTACTCGGGTCCTCGAAAGCAAAGCGGTAAATTTCAGCTTCACATCGCTTCCGTGCCTTTGTCATCTGCCCCGCGGCCAGCAACGTTGAAAAGCTCCCTGCCCTCGGGACCTCCTATTGTACTTTCATCCACAAGGTCATTACTTCTATCATCGCCTGCGGAAGAAGTTGACAAGTACTTCAAAGCGATCCCTAACGTTTCTTTGGCAGCGCCGAATGTCAAAGGATCCACGACTTTGGAGGGAGAAGCATTGGAGCCATGCAAGACACCAGTTCCTAATGTCTGGGTTGCCATCGCAGATACTCTCGGTGGCCAACTACTGATGGATCGCACCGAGGCTGATGATCGGGACGCGTGGGCCAACATCGATCTTCATTCGAGTCCTGCAATCCAGAGCATACCTCGGGGACAGGACACTATTGACGAAATTCCATTTTCTTGGACTGGGGGGAAAGAGCTCGACGAAATGGAGAAGAAGCTTTTCGGGAAACTCCTCATGGAGCACTATCAAGACTGGCCTTCTCTCGCCGATGTTTTCAACAAGACTGAAAGATTGGCACAGATTTGGAATGCGTTGGTCGGCGGGCGCGCCATGCAGATCGCTGAGATTGCTAAGCTGATTGGGCCCGATTCAAAAATGCTCGAGCTCGCAGCTCAACTTCGGCCCAAGACTTCAACGCACTTCAAAGAGTTTCTAAAGTGGTTCACGAAGATTCGGGAAACGCCACAAAGCGACCGTCGTGCTGTAAATGAGCTTCGGCAACAGCAACATCATAAGGCGAACAAGAGAAACCTCGACGCGACTCGTATCAGCGAGAGCCTCGACGTAGCGGCGTGTGAAGTGGCCTTAGAAATTCTTCGCGCGACAGGGATGACAGAGGAAGTAATCGAGGATATAACAGGCAAAAGCTTGAGTCTAGGGAAGCTTGACAAGGCTAAAGCAGCCAGTTCGAGCACAACAACGATGCGATTGCTGCGTGCGCCGCTTGAGACTCACCATGAAGGCGTAGCTTCATTGCCAATAACGCCTGCACAAACGGAACCAGGACATTCTTTTCCCAATCAACCTTGGCGTTGCGTGGAACAACTTGACCCAAAACGGTATTGCAGCGTTTGTCGTCAAAGGCGGAAAGACGGGGGGCATCGTGCAGGTGAGGAATGTAACAGAGACCTAAAGGTCTGGAAACAATCAGAACTCCTCAAATTGACTCGAGTGGACTTCAAGAAAGCGCCCCCAGCACGAGTTTTTACCCCGCTTTGCAGCCTCAAAAGCAGCGACGAAGAAGTCCTTCATTGCTATTTTAGTGCCTTGGATGACTTTGTAACGAGCGGGCGAGCGCAGTTCGAATTTGTCCACAGGAACTACCCAAGTGGGCGGCGCCTCAACGATGGACTGATACGCCAAGAAGCCACTATCAGAGGGCTTCAGCAGCTTCGAGATAAGACCGGTTGGCTGACCTCATTCGTTATGAAGGTTTTTGTTGAAATCCTTCGCGATCACAACTTTAGTAAAGCTCCTTCGTGTGGTCGATGCGCATTTGTGTGTACAGATACCTGTACCATGGATGCTAACTTTCGCGATGAGGTTGCCAATGCTTTGAAAGCATCTCAAAGTAACGCACGCTGGCAGAGAATCAAAAAGCATGAGCCTGGCGTACCCGGAAACCTAAACTTTTTGTTTATGCCAATCTGTCACGGCTCTCATTGGACGTTGGTGTATCTCGATGTGAAGCAGCGCAGCCTCAATTATTTTGATCCGATGAAAGGCGCCCAGCAACGAAGTGAAGTGATCGAATTGCACTTGAGAGGTTTAGTTGATGCCTTAGGTATTGGGCAGCATTTTAGGACCCTCCCACAACCTCCGAACGAAGAGCAAGGATCAAAAGTAGTGGCTGTAATTGACTTGAATGAGACGGCAGGTGAGACCGAGCTTGCAAAGGTTAATGACGCGTTTTCTAAGGCTGGCCAGGGTAGTCGCCGTAGTCGTCGCGGCAGGCGCAGAACAAAGTGCCCAAAGAAGAAGGCCCCGGCTACGTCCGATTTATTTGCGACAGATGGGTGGACAGGACCAGCCAATTATTATGGCGCTCAACCTCTCGACAACACATTTGATTGCGGAATTCATGTCATGATGACGATGGCCGGGCTAGTTGCTGGCCTCAGTATGGATGAAATCAACAGGGCGTTGCAACCGGAACCAGGGCACAATGCGATCCCACAGAAGCGTTTGGCTGTGCAGATTGGTCTCGCTGAGCTCTTTTTTGATAGCTTTCATCACCAATCTTCCCTCTGAACCAGCACAGTCCTTTGACAAAAGCTGTGCCCAGCGAAAGACAAACGGATTTCCAACGGATAAGATTTTCTAACAAGATCGTGTTTTTTTTCCTCATTGAAATGGTCTAAAGTCTGTACGTGGCGCCGCGACCGCAGATCATTAAGTACTCTTAGCGTCTCACTACTGAGTGCCCCCAAAGTAATGGTCTATACGAATGGAGCACTCACCGGCAACGCAACACATCGCAACGCAACGTTATCGAGCACACCCGCACAGTCAGCAGCAGGCTGCCAGCCCGTACTGATCAATCACCGATTACCTCGCTGGGCCCCGTGCTCTGCGCGCGGGCCTGCGCCGGGCAGGGAGCCAGGTCCAGACTCAGGATGGAAAAGGACTCGAAGGATCGCGCTGCGGCGAGCCGCGCGTGGCTTGAGAAACTCGCACAGGACGTGCGCGAGGCTGGTGCAGGGTTCTGCGAAGCGGAGCTGCGCGACGCCTTCCGAGCCACCCTGGGCAAGCAGCCGTACTGGGACGAGGGAAGGCAGATCGCCAGCGCAGATGGCGGCGCTGACCACCGCGATCTCCCGCATCATCGTGGAGAGCTGCACAAAATAACCGAAAGGTTTCTTCGTATTGTGACAGCTTGGCGCGGTCGCATCACCGTCGAAGACGAGAGACACCTGCAAAACGCTGCAGCCCTTCTCATAAAAGTATACAACACTGAGCTATATACATTTGCCGGCGCGAGTGCTTGTTTCGCGCGCGGATCTCTGGAGCTGGAGGCAGCCGCAGATGTCCTGCAGCGTAAACTCAAGGTTCTCGCAGACCTTGATGGAGGCACGGACAAGACCTTTGCACGTTGGACAAACAAAGCAAAGAAACAATCACACACCATCGATGTCAATGGCTTTCGTCGACTCTTTCATCAACTCCTTCGAGGGCGCGACAGTGGTTTCTGTGCGCGCGAAATTGAACAGGTCATCATGCGTTTCCTGGACCCTGCAGGAATCGGCGAGATCGACAAGGAAGCCTTGGAGAAGTTCATTTACTCAAGCGTACCACGATTTTGCGAGCATGCTGCCTGGATTACCAACGCAAGCATGAACGAGGATCCCCGCGTCCTCGTAGACGTGCGGGTGCTTTCCACTCGCGCGACCAAAATGCAGCAGCTCGAGCTCGTAGATCAAGGCTTTGAGCATGCAATGGGCAGGAACGTTGGCATATGGATAAAACGCGCCGCAAGGTCAGAGTATGCAGACAACGACGCCTTTCAGCGCGCTCGCGTCACAGGCATTGTCTGCCAATGGACAAGGACCAAGGATCCTGCTGCAGAAGAGGCACTCACGCGACACGGCTTTGTCGTCGCGACAGAGATACTCACCCGATCTACGATCTTGAACCACTTTCTCACACGTACCTCCGGGCAGCCTCGTGTTTGGATCCGTAGAAACGCCAAAGCGCCGCGTGCGCTGTGCAATTTGTACGTGGGCCGCCTCGACGAAATGCCTCCTTGCAGGGACTTACAGCGTCTCGATGCCTCGCCAGATCTTCGGGCGTTGCAAAATTGTGCTGCAGCGCTTTCCGCAACGTCAGCGCACGAGCTGGTCCTATTTGGAAGGTTAATTCGAAGTGACGGTGACAGCGTGAAGCGCGATCTCGAAGTCGAGTTTGCCAAGATTGCAAGCGGACTGGGTGCAAGCGAACGCGAACATGCAGAACGTCGTGATGCTCGAGCGCGCACGTTGCGCATCGAAAAAGTCCGCAAGGATCTCGTGCACCAGCTCGTCTCAAACATGCTCGATGTACTCACCTCGCCAGAAGAATGTCTTTCTCGCCAAGTTCCCGACACGGAGCTTCTTATCGAGTGCGCACGCGACGCATTGGACCTTGCACAAACACAGCTCGAACATCCGGGCCAAAGGCCATCTAAAAAGAACCAACCGGTCGTACAGCCTGGACACTTGACGCGGCGTAAAGCCTGCGAGGTACTTGACGGCGCTGGACTCACGGTCGACTCGGCGAAAAGCCTAAAAGAGCTCTTATCAGCGCTTACAAGCACGACACCAGGAACGAAAAAGCTAGTATCAATGCGCGCGTTACGGGAGCTTTTCCGATTTAATCCTGCGCGCGTGCAGCAGCTCCTCGTCGAAGCGTGTCGAATTCATGGTCAACGGGTTCTTGTCTACCTTGGTTCACACGAGACAATTTCAGAGGTGTCACTTCGGGAGGCGCTTGCGCCAGCACTCTTGCTCACATCGTACGAATTTCGAGAATGGGAACTGAACCATGTTGTCCATGCATTTGGTCACGAGCACCGAACGGGGCATGTCGAGCTTGGCAAGCTTCGCGAGTCAGTTGCCTCAATCTTGACAGCCCTCGAGCGGGAAACACCAGAAACGAAGCAAGCATTTGACAACAAGAGCACCAAGACATTGCAGGACTTTATCGTGGACTCTTTTGGCAACAAGTCAACTTATGAGGCACGCTTTGCAGAGCTCTCAGGTCGCGATCCTGATGCCAATGCTCGCATTTCTCTCGCACGCCTTAAATCTATTGTGCGCAGACGGACCTTTGCAAGCGATGAACAAATCAGCGCGTTTTGGGGAGAACATGGAATTCAAGCCGAAGGTTTCGTCGATGCCAAAGAACTTCACCGGATCGCCTGCACACTTGTGGCTCGGGAGTCGCCACGCCTTGATCGTGCCAAAACATTGGAAGAAGAAGTTAGCGCGGCAGATTTTGATATTGAATTGAACAGTGACAGCGATGACAGTGAGGCGCATGGCGAAGAGACCAAAAGAGCATCACTCTTTGGCCCCGAGGGACAGACAATGCTCGACTGGGCTGCATTGCGAGACTCGCTCTGCCGAACGGATGCATATTCGCTCAAAGCAATGCTGAAAGTGAAACAAGCCCTTTCAGAAGTCGAACTCCGTGCCATGTTGTCGAAAACAGAAGCCATTCTCAGCCAAGGTCAGTTTCAATCACTTGTTGATCTCGCGAAAGTTGACAATGGCGTTGCGGGAAAGTCAATATTGTGCTCTGCGAAGCTGCTGCGCGCGCTGTGGCCTGCGCAGGATCTTGCTCCTGATGCAGAGTGCCGACCACGAGAATTGCTCGAGGCTGCTCGTCAGACGATTCAGAAAAGTCTGCGGGGAGGTCTTGGAGCCAAGCGACTCATGCAGGACGTACTGCTCTACGACGCAGTTGAGCCTGAGCACTTTACCTGCGATCATCTCGCAAAGCTTGTCAAGCGACTTGTCCCAAAGTCAGGGCTCAAGGCTGCAGACCGTGCGCACGATGGAAGAATGCTTGCGAGGACCTTGCAGAGGAAAGTGCGAGGTGAACATGTAGCCAGCGCACATGGGGAGATTCTCTTTGCTGAGTTGTGGAGTTTTCTTGTTGACGAGACAGTGGACAATTCTGGTCGCCAACGCATGGAAAACAGCGCTTTCTCGGCGCATTTGAGGGACTTTGTCGAGGTGGAGAACCCTGCAGAGACTTTTCAGAGGCTCGATGAAGATGGAAATGGAACGATCTCCCAGGCTGCGTTCGGGGAAGCTATGCGCGCTGTGGCCCCGCAGCTTCCACAGCCATGGCTCGCAAGCTTGCGCAAAGAATTCCGCACCACGTCCAATCGAGTCCGTTATGATGGGGCTCTGATGCAACGCCTGCAGTTGCGGCCTCGCAAAGAGCTCGATGCCATGCTTCAGATTATCAGTGACTTGCGCTGTAAGGCTCAGCAACGCGTGAATGCACCAAATGGAATCCACTTGGTTGAATTACTCCATTCACGGGACGATTCAAGCTCTGGATATCTGACGCGGGAATCCTTTCGCGACGTTTTAGAAGACGATCTTGGCGCAAACACTGTGCTGAATGAGACGCAAATGCAAATGCTTTTGCGATGGGTTCAAAGCGCACACTCACCTTCGTTCGTAGACTATGGGCGTTTCGTGCGTATGATGGCGCCAAGCTATCGACAAGTGAACGCGGTACTGACCCGCCTCAAGGATCATTTAAAACTCTCGTCAGAGGTCGCCGGCGGCGAACTGGATATGCGCGCGGCTTTTGGCCGGGTGGACGCCATGGGCACGGGCCACATTTCGCGACGGGACTTTGTCGCAACGCTAGAGAAATTGCTCGGGCTTTACCCGCAACCACTCTCACTTCGAGATGTTCAGATCCTCTTGGATGACTTGGACCCTTCTGGTCACGATATGGTCGACTACGTGCGATTTTGCGCCCAGTGTCTGGGCATGGACGGCGAAAGGGGTGCTCTTGTACAAAGCATTGGGGAGAAGGTTCGCGCCGCGTTACTACAAAGTCGTATTGATCCCAACCGCGTTTTTGCGAGAAATGACCCGACAGAGTCCGGGTGTCTCGAATTCGAAGACTTTTTCGACGCGTGCGAAGACTTGTACATTCCCTGCAGTCGTACGGATCTTCTTTTGTTGGTGCAGCACTTTGATTGGCTCGAGGCCACTGAAAGCTCGCGCTTGGTGCACTACACACGCTTTGTGAGCGACCTTATTCGAGCTGGTGGTCCCGGGGGCATCTTTAGCCGCGCGGCACGCGCTCCTCCGGGTACTGCTCCAGTTCGTGGCGGGGACGCGGTATGGAATTCGTCTTCCGTGCAGCAATGGCTCGCGAGCGGCAGCACGAGTTCCGAAGCCAAAGCCAAGTTTGTTCAAGTGTTTCGAAGCGTACAGCGAGCGCGAGAGCACGCGGAGGGCGGCCGATCACCGTTGCGGGCAAGACAAGATTCCAGGGCAGACATTGCAATCTGATTGATCCTCATCTCAAGCGAGTGAAAGAATACTTTTTCCTTAAAAATGGATCGATCATTTGATTGGTATTCTTCTCTGTTTCGTACTTCAACAGCGCACTGACAAGGGGGCCGAGATGAGATATAAGTAAAAAAGGCTAACTATTCGTTCTCTTTTTTTCCAAAAAAAAATCTTGTTTGTATTTCTGCATTTTAGTCGTGACGACCCTTGAGGTGCTTTACAATGTGCTCGTCGGGGGTAAGGATGTGCACAACGCCACCCCAGCCAGCAAGACAGTCACGGTCAACAGCAGCGAGCATGCACTGTGCAATGGTCTCGAAGAGCTCCTCCGGTTCGAGGTCTGGTTTGTAAAAGCTTTCGCAGGTACCAAAGAGCTCCGACTCGGAGGTTCCGGCCACGACAAAGTCGTCGGTAAAGACAGAGGCGCCGAGAAGATCCTGGCCAGAGATGAAGGGCTTGTTGTCCGGACCCTCGAGACCAGCGACGATGGGCTCAATGAAATATGGGCCGAAGCGCCGCGCATACAAGAAAGAGCTAAGCATGTTGTTGAAGACACTGGGCTTCATGTCACGGTTCTCGCGAAGCTTGTACATGTTCACCTGCATGTCGAGCTTTTGCTTGACCGTGTACACGTCTGAGATGAGGCCCGACAGGCCGAGAAGGGTCTTGTTGTTCATCTTAAAGACGCGTTCCTGGTTGGTCGCGACGGTGAGTGCCTGAGCGCCCATACGGGTATCGCTCGCGATGGCGACACAGTTTTTGCCGGTCATGGCCACCACGGCGCTGCCATTGTACTCGAGGATCGACCTGTGTTGTTGCGCGAGAAGCAGAATGAATGACACGATCACGATCGAACGAAAGGCGCCAAGCAAGCCGTGTCTTATTCGTCAGTTTTTCATGGGTCCAAGTATGCGGGTGCTTTTCTGATTTGGGCAAGGCTCTATCTGGGCAAAGGTCAAACGTAATGTGCCACCCACGTGCGCATTTTAGCGAGAAGCTTCGGGCGCATTTCAAGACCTTTCGCGGCTTGCAGATGCTGTCAACATCCTCTCAATGGCTGTCAACGTTGCTTCTGTCTTCGCCTTCGACGTCTTCGTCGCCTTCGTCTTCGCGAGCGGTATCGGAGCCCTCCTCTGGCCTCGTTGTTCGTTTCTCAACCTACATGCTGTTGTTGTTGCTGTTGCTGATGTGTCAGGTGTCCTTCCGGGCTGCCTTTTCTAGCCGCTGCTGCGGACGCCAGGCGCGGACAGGGGCACGGGTCGGGCGCGCAGGAAGAGCGGCCGGCGGGCGGGCGGCCGCGTGGGCGAGGCGAGCTGCGTGCGGGCGCGGCGGCGGAAGCGAACGGGGTCTAGACGCCGCGCGAAGCCGCCCCGGGCGCGAGATCGCGCACACGACCGCTACTACAAGTTTAAGCGGGCAACCGCCCCCCTCGCTTCCTTCCCCTTCCCTGCCCGCTTCGCTCGGATTCGCCTGCCAGACTGCGCAACCCAAGCGAGGACCCCAGGTGTGCACCGAGGAGGGGCGCGCGCGCAGGATAGGAATCGCGCGACGCCTCGAAGGAGGACGAGGCGCGAGCCGCGGAGCAGCAGCTGCAGCAGATCGACTTGGGGCACAAGCGAGACCAGCAGTCGCGCGCGCGGGCAGAAGGGCGGGCAAAAGGGCGGGCAAAAGGGCTAGCGAAGAGGTGAAAAGGCTCGTCGCTCTCGCGAAATCGAACGAGCAGAAAGTCTGTGAGAACGCAGCGAACGATCGCGTGCAGCAGACTGTAAAGAGGAAAAACCATGGGTGGCGGACCTTCAAGCTTGCCCAAGATTGAGGCGCCAGAGGTTGCCGCGGAGCAGAAGGCGACGCTTCGCACGCCGCCAAATGCGGTCGTGATTGGCCTCACGGGCGGTATCGCTTCGGGAAAATCGACAGTGTGCCAAGTCCTTGAGCAGCAAGGTGGGGCCATTGTCCTGAACGCAGACCACTTTGGGCACGAGGCGTACAAGCCCGGAACGGCGTGCCAAGCCGAGCTCGTGGCGCACTTTGGGGAGCAGATCATCAATAAAGAAGATGGCACGGTGGACCGCAAGACGCTCGGAGGTTTGGTCTTTGCAGATCCCAAGGAGCGCGAGGCCCTGAACGCAATTGTTTGGCCTGCGATTCGCGATCTTTTGCGCCAGCGCGTGTTCGAAATTACCAACGAGAACCCAGCTGACCGCACGGCCAAGTTGATTGTAATTGAAGCAGCCATCCTCATCGAAGCGAACTGGATGGATCTGATTGACGAGCTGTGGGTGGTCACGACTAACGTGGACACAGCCAAGTCGCGACTCATGGCGCGCAATAGCATGAGCGAAGAGGATGCAATGAAGCGGATCAACTCGCAAATTTCCAACGAAGAGCGACGGGCAGTGGCGCACGTAGATGTCCCCAATGAGGGTGATGAGTCAGCACTCAAAGACGCTGTCGTCGCGGAGCTGGAAAAGCTCCACGCTCGCTACTCGCGGCTCTCCGCTTTTGAAATGGTCGATGTGGTCGATAAGGAGGACCAAGTCCAGACAACGGCCAAACGGGCCGTAGTTCGGGCCTTCAACCTGATTTCCAGATGCTCTTACATTGTTCTGGTCCAGCAAACTTCGGGCAAGATCTTTGTCCAACGACGATCAGATCTGAAAGATTCTGGCCCTGGTCTCTTAGATCCTGCACCAGGCGGAGTTCTTGGCGCAGGCGAGTCGTACTTGCTCAATGCGCAGCGGGAGATGGCCGAGGAGATGGGTCTTCCCGGGTTGTCGCTCGAGCATGTCTCTGCCCTATGGTATGAGGATGGAAAGGAGAGATCTTGGGGCACCATCTTTTGCGCAAAGGTTGACGTCGATGTTTCTTCGCTCACGTTGCAGCCTTCGGAGGTGTCTAGCGTCAAACTCATGTCTCCAGAAGAGATTCTCACTGCAGATCCATCGCAGTTCCTTCCCGGTGGACTCGCTGCATTCAAGCTGTGGTCCTCCAAACAACAGTAACAAGAGGCAATGAGCCAGACATTACGATTGATAAAAAAGAGACAAATAAACAAAGAACTAAACAAAGAACAGCTGGTGTTGATTTATTTTCGAGCCATGGTTTCGGTATCGATCTCTTTGGTCTTTTTCAAATCGCCTTGTCCTGCTTCCTGTATCCCTGCGTCCTGTCGAACCATGTCTCAACTCGTCGGGTCTGATTGTGTAAAGTTCGAAGAATGCTGGTGTCATTGCAGTGCAGCGGCGTCAGAAAACCTATGGATCAGAAAAGCTAAAGATCAGAAAGCTATAGATTCATGCATCATTTGGTTCTCTTGCCGCCTTTTGCGAAGAAACTTGCGCGACAGAACAAGGAGGCGTCGCTCGAAAGACGTTGAAGGAAGCCCGCCATTCACTGCGTCACATGTCCATCTTACAAGAAGAAGGATCGCGCGCGTTTTTTGAGAGAAGAACAGAGTCGAACTTTGGCGCGTGGGACAGAGAAGCCGCTGGACAATCGACTGTGCTCAAGCGCAACATTTTGCCAATCCTGCCGCGCAGACTGTTTTTGATTATCGCACCAGCCGCCTCTTTTGACGCCGCGCCAAGCTTGCCACAGCGCTCATGGGCTGCCAAGTTCGCTCAAGTTTTAGTTTCGTCTTTGCTCCAATTTAATTTTGTAGAACCTTCATTTCTGCGGCAGGTCAGCGATCTGGACCATCCGCGATGGTGAAAACCAAGCAATTTACTCAGATCATCATCTATTTATTTTTGAAAGCTCCTTCTTCATTCATCATTAATTCAGGATCAGAAAGGACTTTCCCTTTGAAGGGAAAGCCAAAAGGGCGAAATGGGACATAATGGCAGTGTTTGAGGGGTTTTGCGAATGAAGACAAATCGGTCTCACTTTCCCGTCAGCTCGGCTTTATGGCGCGAAGACGAGTTCGCACACGGAAGACATCACTCGAAGTCAGACTGAAGACAGCTTGCCATGATGGCGTGCTCTGTCGGGCAAGTCACCGGATGATTCTAGAGCGGCGTGCGGTTGTCGTTTGCCGAGTGCCTGAGCTTGTGTTTGCGGTCGCGCCTCTCCCTGGTGTTGCTGAGCCGCAAGCGCGCTGTTGTCAATTTCCATGCCAGTGTGCGAATGCTTTGGCACAGAGGAGGAAGAGGAGGAGGAGGAGGAAGAGGAGGCAGCGGCGGTGGCGGAGGAGGAACCTCGGGCAGCTGCAGCATCGGAGGCAGTTTTCACATCCGCATCTGATTTGATGCTGCCGAGGAAGTCCATGATGTAGAGGCTCGAAGGGGACGAAGGCCCGGCAGCGGAATGCGCTCGAGGCTGCAAAGATGCAAGGTCAGCGTGCGAGCCAGCGTGTGCTGGCCGACCATGAGCTTGTTGTTGCAGATGGTGCTGTTGGTGATGCGATTGGGAATGTTGGCCAGTCGTATGGGATCCAGAAGACGAGTTGTCGCCACTGTGTCCCTGAGCGTGTGGGGGTGGATAGGGTCCGTGGGGAGGCCCGGTCGCCATGGCGGGGACCATTTGAAGGTAGTACTGAGACTTGAAGATGCAGCCCTGCTGCATTCCAAATGCCGGACTATCGGGAAGAGGGAGAGCTCGCAAGGTGCACTGTGCGACGCTACCGTCATCGCTCATGGCAAAGTGCATGTCGACCAGCGCCGAGAGCTTGTGCGGCGTCCCGCCAAGGTACATGCTGAGAACCTTGCGCGAGACAGTGATATCATCGGTTTTGGTGAGAACGATATCGGATATTTCGTGGAACAATGCGATCCCGTCGCGCTCGGGGAAGGGAAGAGCAATGGCGTCGAGGAGACCGAGTCGAGCAAGGACATCGTTGTTGGGAAAGAGACGGTTCCACAAAGGATTGCAGCGCGCCGTCAGGATACCTTCGGCAACGGAGAGCTCTGCGAACGCAGCGCCTTCGACGGCCCACTTTTCACGAAAGCCAAAGCGGCGTGAGAGTGCTTCGGCGCGGGCAGAGGCATCTAAAACATCAGGTGAGGTGGAGGCTGCGGTTGCGGCCGTAGGCGAGGCAGAGGCCGCATCTTGGCGAGCTTTAGCGGACCGGTTCAGCGCTTCGCTCTGCTCGTTATAGATGTCGATGAGGTTGGCATCCAGCACCCCCGCCGCACGCTCTACAAAGTTCCGAAGCTGTTCGGTGGGTTTTGCGCGAAACAAATAAAGGCAAAGTTTGACAAAGCGGGTCGCGGCAACAGTTTTGATTTCCTGGCGATGGAAAAGGTCCACAAAGGCCTCTGCGAGGGCTTCAACGGGGGAGCAGTGTAATTGACGGTGCTCCGCAGCAAGCGTAGGTGAGTCGCCTTGGCCCTGGCCTGCGGTGCTGCCAATCCCAGGAGGCCAAGGGCCCGTGAGGGAAACGTGGTGCGGGGAAGCGCCACCTCCCGCGGTGGGCGTCGCACTGAGCGGAGACTGGGCGGAACCCAGCGACCCGAGCGAGGCAGTGCTTGCAATTCGATAAGGTCCGGTTCCACTTGTGATGGCCTTGCTGCCCGAGATGCCTTCCACGTGCGCGGCGGTAGGGTTCGCTGACGCGGCAGCGGAAATATCAGCTTTGGATGTCGAAGAGGACGAAGAAGAGGATGAGGATGAGGACGGGTGCGATGCGCGGCCGTGCTGTGCTGCGTTTGAGGTTGACGAGGAGGAAGAGGCAGTGCTGGCTCCAATATCGGCCACCGGCGGCGGTGCCGCCATGGACGGGTATTGCGAACCTACAGGTGTGGAGTTGACGAGTGGAAGCTGTATGCCCGAGCGTCCCGGCGAGGTGGATATGTTGAGGCCCGCGAGAGGGGAGCTGGCCCCGGACGACAAATTGGCGCTGGTTCCCGGCCCCTGAGGCGATGGATTTGCCAAGCCAAATCTTTGGTGAAAGTTTTGCAATGACAAGGAGTGGAGGAACTCGGGTCCGTTCATGAGAATGGAGCGTTGCAAGTGCGCCAGGGGCGAGGTAGACGAGGGAACACCTCCACCACTGGCACCGCCTGCTGTGCTGGGTTGTGTCGCATGGAGTGCAGGCGACACGGATGTAGCCACCGAAGTAACGGGCCCTAGTGCCGGTGAGGAGGAGGAAAGGGGTGACGAGGGCGAGGCCGAAACCGTTGAAGACGAAGATGTCGCAGGAGGAGAGGACGCCTTGGATGGCAAGGCCGAAGGCGGCTGCTTTTGTTTTTTGGAGTGAGGTTGCTGATTGGATTTGCGTTTTCTGGACAGCGAAGGCTTGATATTTTGGGGAAGAGATTGTGGACTTGCAGTGGAAATTTCAGTGTGACCCACCGGAAGATTCGCCGCAGCGCTCGCGGGAGTCTTACTGTCAGCTTGCGCAGGGGCAGGCGCCACGGTGGCTGGGCCCGTTTTCGCAGCAGAGGCGGCCTTTGTTTTGGATACGTCGCCCTTGTAGGTGGGTGGTCTGCCGCGGCCTCTAAGCTGAGGTTCGCAGGGAATTTCTAGCCTGCGACACCTTGCACAGGGCAGCATCCGGTCGCATTTGACTCTGGATTTACGACAGGCCATGCAGGCGCTCTGCACGGCTTTGTATTGTATGGGCCCCTCGCTCGAGGGTCCTGTTGTTGCTGCTGACGTTGCTGCTGTTGCTGTCGCTGCTGCAGGGGCTTTCGCTTGCGCATTCTCCGGGTTTTGCTGCTGCTGCTGCTGCTGCTGCTGCTGCTGTTTCTCTTGTTCTCCAGGTTTATCTTGTTGCTGTTGTTTCTCATCCTCCGCTTGCTCAGGTTTGTCTTTCCGCTTGCGTTCTTCTTGCTGCGGTCGTCGCTGCGTTTCGGAGTCATCGGCAGCCTCCGCGGAAGGCGTCGCCGCCGAAGTAGCCGCCGAAGGCGCCGCGGCGCCGCCCTTGTCTCCCGCAGACGGGTTCATGGCGCCCTGGTCGCGCGTCGCTTGTGTTGTGTGGTGAAGCTAGAGAGCTCCAGCGACACCTCAGCAAGCAAAAGCAAGCTAAGCCAGCGAGCGCCCTTCGCTCGCCGTATGCGCGTCCCGCCTCGCACCCAATCAAGCGCCCAGCGCCGTCTACGGCGCGCCCCGTGTCTCTCGCGCTGCCTGCCTGTCTTCCCGCGCTCGAGCGCGAGCGTCGCAGGCTGCGCAGCCCGCGCGAGCGAGGGATGGACGCGAGGCGCGGCTCGAGCGCTCCCGGGGCGACGGCCTTTTCTCCCTTTCTTTTTCGCTGCTTCCTTTTTTTCTTTTCTTTTCTTTTCTTCTTTTTTCCTGTGGACAGGACCTCCCGCAGGCGCGGAAGAAGGCGCCGCCCTGAGCGTCGCGCGAGGTCTCTCTGCTCCCTCCCGCTCGGCCTCGCGCCTCGCCGCTCGCTGCCTGGGCGCTTCGCTCCGACGGCTCGCGGTGGCCGCTCGCGCTCGGGCCCGCCGGCTTTGGCGCGGAGGGGGATACGCGCGAGTGCGCTGCGTCGCGTCGCGTCGCGTCGAGACGAGTTGAGTCGAGTCGAGTCGGGCTAAGTCGCGTGCGTGAGCTGCGCGGGTGAGGCTCGGCTCGCGAGTCACGGGCGCGGCTGGCGTGTGGCAGGAAGCAAGGCGCGAGTGAGAGAGAAAAAGAAAGAAAAGGAAGGGAAAGTGAGAACAGGAGAGGAAAGGAAAGGAAAGGAAAGGAAAGGAAGGGAAGGGAAAGAACGGATGGAAGACTTGAGAAGAAAAGAAGAAGCGAAAAAAAAAAAAGGGAGATAAGGAGGGAGAAACCGGGGTTTCCCGTGTATACTCCGGTCTCTCTCCCGTTTACTCCTTTCTATCTTGCTTGCTTTCTTTTTTTCTTTCCTTTTTCTTTCTTTCTTTTTTTTCCTTTCCTTTTTTTCTTTCCTTTCTCCGTGTTGGTGTTCTTGTTTTTCTCTGCTGCTGCTTATGCCGCTCTGCTTAGGCTGCGGTGCCGGGCCTCGCCTCGCCCGCGCGTTTGAATCCGAGCGCGCGAGGCGAGGCGAGGCGAGGCGCGCGAGGCGCGCGCGGGCGGAGACGCGAGCGCGCGGGCGAGGCCGCGCAGGTCGAGGTCTGCGGCGAGCGCGAGCGCGAGCACAACGCGATGCGAATGCGATGCGATGCGGTGCGATGCGGTGCGATGCGAGGAGAGCGCAGGGTCCGGCTGGGTCTCGTCTCGAATCTCTCTCGCCGCGTCTCGTCTCGACCCGCTCCGCTCCGCACGCGCAGGCCTCGCGCGAGCCCTCCGACGCGGCCCCGCGCGAAGGCAGGGCGAGCTGCCGCGCGCGCCGGGCGGGGCAGCGCGGAGCGCGCGGGGATGGGGCGGGGGCGGCGAGCGTTGAGGCGCGGTCCTTGCAATTTCGGATTCCTCGCCGTGACGAGACCAGCCGAGCAGCCCCGGCGGGCGTGCGGGCGGCGTTTGGGCGCGCGGAGGGGACGCGCGAGCGGAGGCGAGGGCCGGGTCCGCGCGCGAGCCGCCGCCGGCCCACCCGCGCGGTCGCGGTCTCTGCGCTGCTGCGGCGGCGGCCGCGGGCCGAGCCGCCCGCTGGTCGCGGCGCGACGGCGAAAGTTGCGAGTCTGTCAGGCTCGCAAGCAGACGATGAGCCGTCGTGGTATAATACAATAAGAATGATGAACAAAATGAAAAAGAAGAAGAAGAAAAAGAAAAAGGAATGGAAGAGACGAGTCAAACCGAAAACAAACCACCGAGCAAGGGCAAACAAACAAGGGCAAACAAAAAGAAAATATGAGACTTGAGTGGAATGAGTTAAATACAGCCATTCAACCAACCAACCACGGCCCGACCAACACATTTTTTCAAGAACCATGCACGCAAGCAAGGAGAGAAACACGCAAATTGGCGAGGAGCCCAGGCGCCGCAAAGAATAGAAAGCCGCGCCGAAGCGCGTGACAGTGCGGTGGTGCCCCGGCTGCGTGTTTGCGCGAAGCGAAGAAGAGTATGATCTTGGATTGAGCGAGTCCTGCGCTTGCGGTGCGTCGCTGCATGCAACTTGAACCTCGCGGGGCGACTTATCGACCCAAGTGGCGGTCGCACAAACAAACAATCAGCCCGCCAAAATCAAACTTGAAGAGCATAAAAAGCAAGGCTTTTGGCATACATACATATATACATACATGCATACATACATACATACGTAACAGACAGCAAGCAAGCAAGCAAGCAAGCGAACGAGCGAGCATCCAGTCCACCCACCCGCCATGCATGCAAGCGTACGAGCGTGCATGGAACGGGAATTTTGAAGGGCCCTGCAACAGCCAAGCAAGCAAGCTAAGCCTTGAGCAGCTAGGCGCGCGAAAAGAGAATCCACAACCCCGACCCGCACGCGGTCCCCCTCCATCCGCCCATTCAACCCGGTCTCCGAAGGCCGGCCCTTCCATCGCGCATCCATCATGGCGGCGCAGCCGATCTCTGCACCTGCCACAGCCACCCAGCTAGTGCAGCGAGCCGCGCCAAGCCGAGCCGAGCCAAGCCTGAGCTCGCGCAATCCGCGGCCTCCTCAGCAGGCGACACAAGCGAGAGCAGCAAGCAATTAAGCAAGCAACCAAGCAACCAAGCAAGCCCGAGCGCGCAGGTGAGCTCGCCGTTTGTCGCCTGCCGTTTGTCGCCCATTTCGCGCGCGAGAGAGAAGTAGTAGTGATAAGTTGGAGTCCGGGTCCACCGCCTTCGACCCCGTCGCTGTGTCGGTGCACGAATCGATCGTCACCCGGCAAGCGACCTGAGGTTGTTCCAAGCAAGCTTGAAGATGAGCGAGCGAGCCTCCGAGTCTTGCTCGCTCGCTTGCTTGCTTGCTTGCTTGCTTGCTTGCCTCGCGTGCGTTGCAAGCCTGATTTGGCTTGCAGGTTGATTGCTTCCTGCGTGCCCCCATCTTCTTCCTGGCGCCGCCATCCGGCCCGCCCGGCGCCTGTCTCGGGCCGCGGGGAGCCGCGCCGCGCGGCTCGAGTGGAGTCGAGGCGGCTCGCGGCGAGCGAGGACATGTCACGCGAGCGAGGACGTGCCGCGCGACGGGACGGCAGGCCGCGGAAAACGGGATGCGATCTCATCTCATCTCATCTCATCGCTTCGCATCGATACCTGCTGCGCTTGAACACAATCAACCAATCAATACACACGCGCAGTGTGGCCGCCAGGAGCCGCCGCGAAGGGCGCCGCCGCGCTGTCGGGAAGCCCGCCGCTCCGTCCGCGCGCAGCTGACGAGGCGGGGCACGGCGAGGCAAGGCGAGGCAAGGTGTTGTTTTCCATGTCGTGCTATGCCGCTGCCAGGCCGTGCAGGCGCGGGCGGCGGCGCAGGACACAGCACGGCGAGCGGCCGCGAGGCGCGTGCAGCGAGCGCAGAAGGCGGCGGCAAAGCAAGGGCGGTCGTTAGTGGCCGGTGCGGCGCCGAGAGTGGAGTGACCGCCAAGCAAGCGCGAAGAGGAGCAGAGCGTGGTAGAGAGCAGAGCAACGCAAAGCGAAGCCGGAAAGTTGAGCAGAGCTGAGCAAAGCGAGCGGTGGCGGAGCGAACGAAGACGAAGCCTGCAAGGAGAGGCGGGGCGAGGCGAGGCGAGGCGAAGCGAGGTGAAGCGAGGAATGGGGCGGCGGGCGGTCATGCGGCGGCGGCGGCGCCTCATTTTATTTTTTCAATGCTTCCATATATACCCTCTATCTTCCTTCTTTCAATTCCTTCCTTCCTTCCTTCCTTCCTTTCTTTTTTCATTCATTCAATTCTTCATACGTTTCATTGTGTCCTCAGGACCCTGCTTTTAACGACAGGCGGGCCGAACAAGATGGCGTGCCGCTGCGGGGACTGCGGGTCGCCGCCCCGGCGGATGCTGCCATCACGCGGGCGAAGATAGGGCGCTGTCCCTGGACGATGCGCGCGAGCTCCAGTGCGCCACTGCCACAAGCCCGGCGCGCCGCCTTGACGCAGCGTGGCACGTCCAAGCAAGAGGCCTTGAGTGGTGGAGGACTTGTGGAGACCTGTGTGGGCTCGTTGGCACCACAATGCCAGCCAGGCCCGCGCCGTCACGGTGCCCTTCACTCGCTGCTGCTGCTTGCAGTTGCCGCCGTTCAGGTTGTGCGTCGCGCTTAGCCGGGCTGGCAGTGCAGCAGAGAAGCGAAACGCCGGCGCGTGCACGGACGGCCAGCCACCCGCGAGCGACCAGGGAGCCGAGCGCGGTCGAGTTTGCGTACCGTCCGAGACGGCGCGCGAGCGAGCGAGCTTGAGGCGCGAGAGGCAGATACGCAGCCAGGCAGACAGGCAGGCAGCCAGCCAGCCAGAGAACAGCGAGCGAGGCGGTTGGTTGCGGTGGCAGAGACTCAAGGAAGTGAAAAAAAAAAGGCGGTCCCCGCAGCTTCCATAGCGAGGGGCCGAAAGCGGCGCGCCATCTTGGTTTCCTTTTTTCTTTTTCTATTTCTTTCTGTTTCTTTTCTTTTCTTCTTCTTTTTCCCCCCTTTTTTCTTTCTTTTCTTTTCTTTTGTTTCTTTTCTTTTCTTTTCACGACAAGTTCGAAAGCGGCGGCCATACGACGGACGCGCGACCGCCTTGATTCGATCGTCACGCGCCGGCGGGCTGACTGCCCGGCGGGCTGGTTCGCATTCGCATTCGCAAGCGCAGGCGCAAGGCCGCGGACGCGGACGCGGAGTAGCGGAGAAACGGAGAGGAGGAGGAGGAGGAGGAGGAGGTGGGGGAGGAGGACGCGCCGGCGCCTTGCGAAGAAGAAGACCAGCCTTGGCAGGACAGGAGTCGCACGGAGCGACGATCTTCGGCTGATCTGACGAGTGCCAGGACCGCGACCAGGCCAGCGTGACGAGACCAGAACAGACTCCGCTCCGTCGCGCTGCGTCGCGCTGCGCTGCGCTGGGCTGGGCTCCAAAGTTAACTCTCTCTCGCTCGCTGGGTGGCTGGCTTGCTTGCTGCAGCTGAAGGCGCCATGAACGCAAGATGAGCGTGGAGCAAGCAGGCAGCAGGCCTTTCGTCACGCCCCCGTGGCCGGCGTACGCTTTCGCGTAGACCCGTCGCAGGGCCTCCCTCCGTCGTCCGCGCGACGAACAGCAGCAGCGCCCGCGACAAGCGCCAGCAGCGCCCGCGGCTCTGCGCGGCCCCACCCGCTGCCGCTTGTTTGCCCGCGCGCCCGCGCAGAACCGGGCTGCGGTGGCCGCCTCTGCCGCGGCGACCTGACCCGCCCAACAATCTCGCGCTCTATGCGGAAAGCAGAGAGGATCCGAGCGGCCCCAATTCTTCGCTCGAGCGGCGCGGCCCGAGCTCGGGCTGGCGCAGCCGACGGCCTCGGCGGCGTGCACGCGCCCGGCATGCATGCATGCATGCATGCATGCACGCACGCGGCCTCGGTCTCGCAGGGAGGGAGCGAGGGAGGGCGCAGCGGCTGCGGACCCGGGACTCGGTCCCAGCTGTAGCAGTGCAGCTGCCGGCGGCGCGTGACCCCGCCGCGGCGTGCGGCGCGGAGCCTCCTCGCCTCGCCTTTCCTTCTTTCCCGCCTTCTCCGGGGCGGCGCCGCAAGTGCGGAATCGGCGCATAGTCGACTTGCGCCGTGCGTTTGGCCTACTACTTGCGGGGCGGGTCGTGTTTGCCGGCTGCACGCGCTTGCGAGGGCGGCGGTGGGAAAGTGGACTATGGCGCGCGCCAAGTCGCGTTCCGGGCATTGTCGAGTGTGGAGCGCGGTGTACATAGTCAAGTTGAAGCCGGCNAGGGAGGGCCGCGCGGGGAAGATGGTGCGTCTGCGCGGAGGGTCGCGCGGCGCCGGAAGCTCCTCGGCGTCCTCCGGAAGCGCGTCTGCAGGCGCGGGCGCAAGAGCGTCCACGGCGGTGTCCACGCACAATGAAAAGAAGGACTCCGCCCTCGCCGTGCTACGCAGAAACATGTCCCGCAACCTAAAAAACCTCAAACGCGGACCCAAACGTATGGGCAAGTCCATCAGCAAACGCTTCAAGCGGAAAAAGAAGGACGCAAACGACGAGGGCGCAAGCGAAGAGGAAGACAACAATGATAACAACAACGATTCCCAAACACGGACGCCCTCGCTCGCCGCGACAACTGCGCGCACGAGTCGCGCATCACCCACGTCCACAGCCTCGTCGTCCGCAACATCCGCTGCAGCAAGAGACGCAAGACGTCAGAGTATGGCTCGCTCCACTCTCCGTCGCAACGAATCTCAAGAGCGAGACGCCAAAGGCGCCAGAACTGGTGTCGGTGTGCAAAACTTGAAAGAAGACGACGACGACGAAGACGAAGATGACGAAGAAAAAGACGACATCCCTGACGACACTGCGACCAAGGCCAAACTCGACATTTGGATCTCCAACAAGGACGCCAGCACCAATGATCGCTACTTTGTGAACAAAACTACCGGCGATCGCGTCTGGACGCGGCCTGAAGGATCAAGTGTCGTCATTATTAACGGAGAATCCGTCGCAAAAGTCGCGCAAGGACACTCCAAGGGAGATGTTGTCCCAACCACGTCACGAATCGACAAAAACAATTCCGTGGAACTCATGGATTCGACCAAAATCGCCGTGCACGACACGCTCAAAGGCTTGCGAGATAGCGCCCTTAACGTCGACTCCCTTGCTCGCGCAGACGTTCACAGCATCAACGACCTTCTTAAAGCCATCAAAATGGAAGACCACATCCCCAAGTTTGAAGCCGAAGATATTACGCTCGCCGAGCTCTTGTATTTGCAAAACGAGCATCTCGAGGAAATGGGGTTCAAAATGGGCGAACGCGTCAAACTCATGCGCATCATCCGTCTCATGCGTGGAATTCCCGTCGATGACGACGACATCGACCTCTCTCCACGGTCGAAAAAGCTCCGGGGCGTGCGCATCAGCGACCAGGTCAGCATGCGTCACTTCAAGACATCGTCTCGTGAGCGCCGCAAATCCGACGGCTCGCGCACCGATACCTCGGACGAGGAAACAGAGGACGACGACGACATGCCTGGCGGCTTTCGCGACGAGCTTGTCCGGCGCAGTGCCCATCCTTCGGCCAGTGACGAATCAGAGCCCGAGACCGACTCTGAGACCGAGCTGGAGGCTGACGCCCCACGTGCCTCGACCGCACGAGGAAAAGGTACTGACGACGACAAGGACGATAACAGACGCCGCGCCTCGAGCGACGAAAGTCTCGAGTCCATGAGCGGCGAAGAAGAAGATAGGAGCTCGGAGGACGACAGCGATGCGTCCAACCACGAAGACGAAGACGAGGATGAAGATGAGGACGAAGCTGACGATGACGACACGCGCAAGACTCGCAAAGACGCTGCTGACGTCGACGACCACGACGAAGAAGCCGCGGCATACATGGCCAAGGCGGCACGTCAGGGTCCAAGCTTTGTGAACCTTTCAGGCAGCAAGAAGGGCTCGAAAACAAAGTCGAACGAGTCCGACGACGAAGAAGACTCCAACGCAGATTCTCAGTCCGAAGCAGAAGACGAAGAGGGAAGCTCTAGCCAAAATGTCTCAGCGCCGCGTAAACGCTCCGTCTCGCAATCTTCGTCCGGCTCATCCGGGTCTTCTTCAGAAGAATCGGACAGCGATGATGATGAGGAGGATGAAGATAGAAAAAGCGCGTCTGAAAAACAAGCGGAACGTGCTGCCCGTCTCAAGGCCAAGTACAAGGCGTCTCTGGACGACGGCAGCAGTGATGAAGAGGACCAGGAAGCCGACGATGAGGTCAAGGACCCGACCAAGACTGCAAAGGGCTCCGAAGCGATCAAAAAGGACGATGCCGAAGACGACGAAAGTGACAGTGATAGCGGCAGTGAAAGTGATGCTCAAGACGTTACCGACAAGAAAAGGGAGACTGCTGCCGTAGGTCGCGCGCGAAATGACGACGATGAGAGCGATGCAAGTAAAAGCGACGACAACGACGACGAGGACGACGAAGCAGACGAGGAGGCTTCACAGAAGAAGAAGAAGAAGAAACAGCAATCACGGCGTGGTCTCAAGGACGGAAGTGATAGCGAAAGTGAAAACGAAAACGAAAACGACAAAGAGGATCGACTTCGTGGTGTTGCTGTAAAGTCCAAGGAGCTTGACGGAGACGAAAGTGGCGACGAAAGCGACAGAGAATCTCAGGTGGACAAGCAGCCAGAATCAACGAGTTTCCCGAAAGCAGATGACGAAAGTGACGATGACGCCTCAAGTGACAGTGGCCACAGCCAAAGCGATAGCGATGCTGACAAAGAAGAAGAGGAAGACAAACGCGAGGATGATGATGTTGTCGAAGACGGAAATGGTCAACGCCATCTGAAAGAAAATCCTCGTGCCAAAACAGCTGCGGGTGAACGCAGCGAGAGCGAAAGCGAAAGCGACAGCGATAGTGAGAACGACAGCGACAAGAATGCCAGCGCTGACGAGGAACATGCTGCCTCTCGCCACGAGTCTGGCCATACCAAAACTAAGACTGATGCCGCCAGTGATGATGAAGAAGACGCTGATCACGCAGGCCTTGTTCCCATGGCATTTGGTTCCGATTCAGAGGATTCCTCAGAGCAAAGTTCTGTGGCATCACAAGCCGAGAAGTTTGAAGCTCGAGGGAATCTCGAATCCGATTCCGACATTGACGACGATGGCGCTCACGAACAACTCGCAACGCGAACTTCCCCGCGTTCTCTTTCAAAGGGAGGATCTTTTTCGCGTCGCAAACACCGTCGTCGGCGCTCGACCGAGAGCCTTTCTTCCTCAGAGGATGAAGCTGAAGACGCGAATATGTCGCGCCAACCGCGCACGCGAAGAACTTCTAGCGGTGCTTCTTCTTCAACATATTCGAAAGCGAAGAGGCGGTCTCCACGCGGTCCACCTGGATCTCTCGCCAACTTGCTTGCCGCCATTGACAGCGAAGACGAGGGAGAGGAAGATGATGGTGAGCACGGGACTGAGTCACACACCAACGACGCAATGAGCGCCTCATCAAAGAGCACTCGCGGACCCCCTCGGCGTCGAAAGCTCGTCGGCTATCTTTCGCAGACGGATGCATCCAGCGTGGGTACGAGCGGGCGACGTCGCTCACGCATCTTGTCCATGACCAGCACCGAACCCGAAAGTGGTCAGGAGCGCGGCTACGGAAGCAGCGCTGGCCTCATGTATGGCAGTGCTGACGATGACGACGACGATGATGACGAAGGGAGCTTCACGGGAGATTGGGACAATCGACTCTTGGCTGCACTTCATGGAGTTGATGCCCCTCCCATGCACAAATCGTCTCGTCTCGTCTCGTATGGAAGCGACAATGATGATGCTCGGTGGACCACTGGCTCGGATGTGGACGAGAGTGACGGCGATGGTCTTTCCAGCGGTCTCGATACCGACACAGCCGGTGGAGCTAAAACATCTCCTCAACGTCGATCGAGCTACAAACGCCAAAATTCCTCCTCGCCCAAAGATTCGCCGTTTCGCTCCCCTGGTCGTAGCGTCGATTACCAACAGAAAGACGCTGCAATTCGAAATTCAAAGGATGGCTCGCATAGGGCTCAGACCGTCGGCGAGGAGGACGTCGAATCCAAGGATGTGAGCGAAGATTCTGACGAAGCGCGCGAGCGCAAGCTCCATCGCGTGCTTACGGGCGGGTCTTCGCATCCCCACGAAATTTCGCATCTTCGCAAGTTTCGCGCCGCTGCTTGGGCAGCTGCTTTTGCTGCGCGCTCTCGCAGTCCTTCGACGGGCCAAGATGTGGATCGCGCGCAAGAGGGTATCAAATCTATTGGTGGCAGAAGCAACGTGGACACCACCGTTGCTGGACCCGAGCACGCTGCTCAAAAGTCAATGACGAGCCCTACCGAAGGCGGCACGAGGGCCAAAGAAGAGAACCCGTCTCCATTGGGCCCGTCGCCGCGATCTGCGCAGGATCCTCTGTCTCGAGCGGCGCTCGGTCGATCCACCGCAAAACCACCCAACCCATTGGATCTTATTACCAAGGCCCGCGACGGCCTCCGCTCTGCATCGCATACGCCTCGTTCGGCGTCAAGCGCTATTTCGTCCGGATCGAGTCTGCTCTCGTCATCACGCGAGCCATCTCCCTTGCATGCCGCTGTGGCCTCGGCTGGAGCGCAGCGAGCGCTCGACGCCAAGGCCTATCTGGACGACCAGGAACGCAAGGCCAAGGGTTCCCCCGAACTCAACGACAACTCATCGTTGCCTGACGTTGACGTTCCCGAAGAAGACGATTCCGAAGTTGACGACATTTCCTTGAACCCGGTTGTCCTCGATTCAGGCGACGACATGGACAGCAGTAGTACAGACGGCGAAGAGGATTCTCAGGAAGGCGAGTCCGTCGGCGATAATGAGCTCAGCAAGAATCTGGGACCACATCGATCTTCTCCCAAACCTCTTCCCTCTTCGCTTCTTGCGTCGTCCGAGACTGGCAACCTGTCTGAAGACGACCAAGGCGAGCAAACACGCGCGGCGCGTGCCTCGACTGCGACCTCTGTACCGTCATCGCGGCGCATATCTCTTCTTCCTTCGGCTTTTACCCACGACAATGGTCTCGAAGAAGATGCTGATGACGAAGATCTTGACGAAGAGGTAGACGAAGAACCCTTGGCAGTCGCGGCTTCGATTGCGCGTCAAGATGATGTGGCTCGCCAGTCCCATCGCCGAGGATCGCGATTGGGAAGGAGAGACGCTTCCGAAAGTGACCTCAATGGTGAAACGGATAATGGCGACGATGACGACGAGAGCCTCGCGGGTCTATCTTTCATGCGTCTTCGGAAAACCTCGACTGAGGACCTCTTTGGATACAAGAGCCCCAATAACTCTGACGAGGAGGCAAGTTTGAGCGATGAAGAAGAAGAAGAAGCTGCTCGCGCGGCTGGTCGCGATGATGCCAAGTCCACTGGCGATGGCGCTAGCGACGCAGGAAGCGAATCGAGCGATGCTGAAGACGATGACGTCTCAAGAATCGACGAAGGTCCTCTTTTGACGTGGTCGGGTGATGCCGATGAAACGCGAGGTCGCGGTCGCGACCGCCCTGCGTACTCGTCTGGTGACGAAACGCCAGAGCCTGAAGCGCCGCCCAAGAAATTGTCCCAAGTTCAAAAGATGGCACGAGTTCTTGATGACCGCATCAAGGCTGAGGACTCGTCGTCGGACGATGAAGATGAAGACGAGCCCAAGGATAGGGAATATGTTGGTCCGCTACTTGGATCAGACAACCCGCAGCGCGTTCGCACCGCATCAGAAATTGAAGAGGATGACTATCTGAGACTTGAGGAGCTTCGTGACGAGGCACGACGCCGGCGACGACAGGAAAAGGAAGATCTGGCTCGTCAGGAACGTGTCAATAGCAACACCGAAAGTATCAATACGCATTCTCTGGAAAATACGAGCGACGATGATTCCGCGTTGCGAATGAGCAGCATCGAATCGTCTGTGGCTGGCGATCAAGGTGCCGGCGAGCAAGAGACTGAGGACGCGTCAATCAAGTATAGCCCTGATATGGCTCGCGACCGGTCTCTTTCACGTTCCCAAGATGGAGGTGATCGAAGCGTGGCTCAGAGTACGGGTGATCAAGAGCATGAAGACTACGCTGCACAACAGTCGGCTGCGCACCAGGTCCAAGAGTCGGACGACGAAGAAGAAGAAGAAGAAGAAGAAGAGGTCCAGCCCCGGAAACGCATTTTGCCTTCCACTCTCCGCTATCCACTCTCTGCATCTGAAGATGAAGATAGTGCGAGCAGTTCAGATGACGAGGACCATCTTGCTCTGAACAACGAGAATGTCGAGAATCAGGATGACGAAGATGAGGATGCGGAGAGTGAGAATCAAAAGGATGGCACTGCTGGCGCTATAGGGCAAGAAGATTTGGCGATTTTGAACCGTGGTGCTGCGGATGAGCCGACTGACGCACTTCCCAGCACGGTTGAACGAGAGGATGCTGCCTCAGAAGTGAGCGCGGAATCCCCAGACGAGGAGGAAGCCCGACCTGTTGGAACTGTGGTCGTGGGCGATAGTCGTAGACCACGCGCAGATACCGCCCGTGACGAAGACGCCAAGAGCGAGGTGTCCATCTCCTCCAGTGATCACAGCATTGCCGATGATTCTGCAAGCTTCGTGAACCCTTCATTTCCGCAGCAAAACGATGACATGCAGCAGCCAAAACAGAGCATTCAAGCGAAGTCTCTTGACCGCGAGCGTGGTCAAACATCCCAAGCTAACGAAGTCATGGAAAGTGAAAGCGAAGCCAGCGACGTCGACGATGACGATGACGATGATGACGCAATTGCGATGGATCCGGGGATGTCGCTGATTGCGGCCAAAGCACGCAGGACAGCTAGACGCCTCAGGCGGGAGCCCTCAATTGCCGAATCAAGCGATCCAGGCTCCGAGCACGAAGACTTGAACTTTTCAGATGACCAAGAAAATTTGGAGGACGAAGACGAGGAAGACGTGATGCATGTGCCACGCGCTGCAGGGAAAAATCATTTGACGCATGGCGAATACCTCTCTGATGAGGACCTGTCGTCTGATGAAGATGAAGGGGTCAAGAGTGTCGCGGAGCACAGTACCGTAAATGGTCCGCAGAATCGCTTCCGCCATAGCTCCGTGAAAAATGACGATGAAGACAGTGCCTCTGAGGATGAACGCTATGCGCAAGAGGAAACCAATTCGGTGTCAACCACAAAGAGTGGGCGCGGAAAAAATGATATAGCCCCTCGCAAGGAGACGGGCGGCCGTAGCGCGTTCGCCACCTCACCGCGAGAGACGACCTCGGAGGCGAACGATAGCGGCGTTGAGTTTTCGGACGTTGAAGCTGATTCAGACAGGGGTGAAATCCGGATCACGCAAACGACAAAAAGAGTTACGACTTACATGGCAGCGGGGGAGCGCACATCGTGGTCGTCGATTGCGGACGCGACGCTTGTTCACGACGCCAAGGTGCGTGCAAGCTTTATTGACGGGACTACTTCGGACATGGATGAAGTCTCGGACACGGATGACGAAATTCGCGCGCAGCGCACGCGAGTCGCTGCCCGTTTGGCCGGACGAATGCTAGATGGTCATGACGATTCGGCCGATGATTCGGCCGATTGCATCATTAGCAGAAATGTACGCAAAACGCACGCCTGGCACGTGGAGAGCGATTCGTCAATGGACTCGTACCCCTCAACGGACGATCGCATATCTCGCGGTAAGCCCGCTGCTCGGAGGTCCCGGCCGTCTGCTCGTGCCCGCGCTCTCGTTGCGCGGGAGATTGCCAAAGGAATTCAAGGCGAATACGAATGACTTGTTTTGTACAGAGATTTATCGTTTGATCATCAACATCAACATCATCATTATTATTATGTGACTTGGTCTGAGCTCAGCTGCCGCGGGCTCGCTTTCGTCCAAAAAGCAGTCTGTAGTATTCTGTTTTTCGTTGAAATACTCATGCTTGGGTCGACCGTCGTGCGTGCGAGTTTCCGAGATGCTCAAAGTACAGCATGAAGCAGACCCAAGTTGCCAACCCTGATGAACGAAGCTTGGGCCGACGACTTCGACGAGGAGGCCGAGGCCGAAGCAGAGGCAGAAGCCAAGGCGGCGGCTGCCGCGCGCGGTGCTGCCAGCAGCTCGGCTTCCAGCGCGGCGCACTCTTTGGTCGCCAGACAGCAGCAAGATGGCAGCGACCAGGCACTCGCTCATGCTCGTGGTCCACTCCTGGACCCTGCCTCCGGGAACTCGCGCAGCGCAGGTCCTCTCGGCGCGATAGATGACTTTGATGAAGAGGCAGAGGCAGAGGCAGAAGCGGAGGCCGCCGCCGCCGCAGCTGCAGCTGCAACTGGCCCCGCACCGTCAGAGAGTGCGCCACCGTCTCGTGAGGGCCTTGACGCCGCAGAGCGTCGCGATGGAAGGCGTTGCCAAGAATGCGGGTCCATGTCGTTGGACCAGCGCATGCTGGCGACCTTTGACGAGGCCATCTGCACAACATGCAAGATTGAGAACCCTGCGTACAAAACGCTGACCAAAACAAACGCTAAAAACGACTATCTCCTGGCCGACGATGACCTGTACAACCTCAGTTTCCTGGTGACTTCGAATCCCCGTCGCATGGGCTGGTCGATGATGAAACTGTACTTGACGAAGCAGGTCGAAGCTCGATCCATGGAGCGATGGGGAACCACAGAGGCTCGCGAAGCAGAACGCGAGCGCCGCGCTTTGGAGCGGGCGAAAAAGCGCCAATTGCGCGCGAAGAAGGCATTTGAAGGCGCGATTTCTGGCGAAGCAGATGACATATTTCAGCGTAATATCAGCAAATTGCGCGGCGAGGTACGCGGTGACAAGGTCGATAGCGCGGACAAGAGCAAAAGCAGCTCGAAGCGTCGGCAAAAGTCAGAAGCTATTGAAAGCGAGAGCAGCGAACAAAAGAAGAAGAAGAAGAAGAAGAAGTCCCAAAACTTTGTCCCGCGCAACGAAAGGTATCATCAACACACATTTGGACCGTCCAAACCTATTGCACCCGGTAGCGACATTCATGTAAAGTCGTGCACAGAGTGTGGTCTTGACGTTCAATTCGAAAGCCTTTAATAACTGTACTGTATTTTCCGTTGCTGGACATGGTGAAAGAAAAACAGAAGGAAACATGGATAGTAAAGGTAAGAGAAATTTAGGGAGGGGAACAAAGAGCCGCGTGTCTCGCGCCAGATGGGACTCACCCACCCCTATTCAGCGAGCAAAAAGAAGGCACCCTGGCCTCTTACTTGCGCGGCGTGAGCTTTTCAGAGTGAGGTCTGCAAAGGAGAGATGAGCCAAGCGTAGGCGAGGTGAAGACGCTTGATGCTCTGCGCGAGAGAGAGATATTATAACGGAAAACACGGGAAGATCGGAGCTAATGGGAGCGTCGCAAGCGAGTTGCTTTCTCTCTCACCAGGTGATGGACTCGCGCTTAAAGTCGTGCGGGTTCAAGATGCCACTCTTGCGGACCGAGGTCCGAGCGCGGGCCCTCAATTGCTCTTCCAGGGAGCGGCCCTCCTCTTCAAAATAATCTCTCACGGGCGCCGCTTCGGCCTGCTCGATCTCCATGCGGGCCTGCTCCGCCTTGAGGGCCTGTGCAAGGTCGCTGCTGCCCGTCCGGAGCGACAGCTTCCTCGAGAGCGACGTGCGCGAGAGCGACTTGCGCGAGAGCGACTTGCGGAGCCGATCCATCTTACTCAATCTGTTGTGGTCGCTGGCGCCCCTCGTGCCGCCCGCTTTGTCTCGCGCGGCCACGACGCCGCCGCTGCTGCTGCTGCTGCCGCTGCCGCTGCCGCTGCCGGTCGCGAGCACGCGCGCCGCCGAGGATGCAAGATGGAAATGGATCGGGACGCTCCGGTCCTGCTCCGCCCGCGCCTCGTCGCTGCCGCCGCCGCCGCAGGAGGACGCGCCCTGTCTCGCGTCAAGGCTGCGCGCGGAGAGCTCGCCGTCGCCGCGCCGCGTCTCGCCCGCGTACCGTTTCTGCCGCGCGCCGCAGCGGCTCGGCGGGCTCGGCGCCGGGAGGAGAAGCCCCCGCTCGCTCGCCAGCGGGGCACGCGCCAAAGTAGGCCCGCCTTAATTCGTCTGCTTCGGGGGCTCCTTCGGAGGGTGGAGGTTAAGGTGGCCTTGGAGGTGGGTGTGCAAGTTTACAATAGTGTCCGCAATACCGTCGCTTCGAAGGTAAGTGAGCGGCATCGGAGGAAGAGAGCAGGATGGTGTTTGTTGCAGGACATGTTTGGGGGTTGATGATGGGGAATTGGGGGTTCGAAAGGAGGAAAAGACGAAAACAACAAAAGAAGAATTTATCTATTATGATCTTCGTCGTCTCTGTCAGGGATTGAAAAAAAAAAAGCTAGCTGTCCTGGTCATCGTCGAGGGTGGGCAGACGCTCGAAATTGCCCCGGCTGCATTTGCAGAGCACGACAGCGTTGTTTGCGAGTTTCCAGTCAAGCTCAAGCACAACACCACCTTTATCATCCTCGCCAAGGATTTCGCCGTAACCTGCTTGCGTCGAGACTTCGTGACGCACCCAACGCGCACGAGTGCCGCGCTCAGATCGAAAGTAGTCCTCCACGGTTTCTACAATGTCCGAGTCGTCCTTTGCAAGCGACATGGACAGTGATGCCATGCTAACGGGTCTGTACGTGCCCAGCGTATCGCGCACGTCGTTCGGGATCATATGGGACTGTCCGAGTCCAATGTCACACCCAAGTCTGCGTCACAAGAGAAAATGATATACGAACCATTCGTCTCGTCAGTATTCAATCGATCCCGATTCATCACTAGGCCCCATACTCTCTCTCTCTCTCTCTCTACCTCTCTCTCTCTCTCTCTCACTTTTTCTCACTCTTTGCTTTGTGCGCGCGCTCGCTTGCTCTTTCTCTGTCATTCACTTACAAACCTTCTCCGGACCAAAGACTCGTTGGTTTGACCTGAACGATACGCACAGTATCTGCAACACTCGAGTACACAAAGAGATTGAGATGCTTGTCAAGCGCACGGCGTACCGTTGCCACGAGAGCTGCGCTCGATCGAAACGGTTGACCGTAAATGGTCCCAAGGATGAAATCGCTGTGCGACTGCAGACCCGAACGCAACGCGGGCGATCCACCCTGAATATCCATTACGCGCACAACATCTCGCATGCAATCCGTATATGTATCGTATGAAAGTCGAACGCCAGCAAGATCGTTGCGTCGTCCCCAGCGTTTGCTTGGCGTAAACACAACCTCGCGAAGACTACGATTCTTGCAATTGTACACTGTGAGCCGGAGAGGTTGGCCTTCCGAGGCAACAACCAGGCGTTGAAAGCTCTCTTCGTTCCACTCGACAACGTCGACGGCCACAAGGTCCACCTCACCAGCCCGTACGATAAAGTCGAACCATGGTACAAGGCCCGACTTGCCTAGCGGGCTTCCCGGTGAAATGAGCAGCACTCGGTACGCGTGAGCGCGTCTGTACAAGAGCTCAACGATGCGTTCTGGTGCTCCGCACCTGTTGCTGATGAGCGTGCGCGCATTGCTCCCCGCGGGAGCTGCTGCTGCAGCGTGCTCTGGCGTCTTCTGTTTGGTCTTGATCGCCTCTTGCACATCGGCTGCCTCATCTTGCTGCTTTGGCTGCTCCCCCGTCTGCTGCTCCTTTGGCTGCTGCCGCTGCTCAGACTGCGGCTGCTGCTCCGGCTCGAGCTTGCTCTGTTCGCTCTCACTGTTGCCCGTCATTTTCTCCGAGTCGCTTGGCCCTCGCTCGCCCGCCCGCACGTATCGAATCCTTTTCAGGTTTGCTGTGCGGCGCGACCTGGGTCACAGTGGTATATAACCGGTAAAACTTACTACCCACGGCGACGCAAGGACGAAGTCTACAAGAAAAAGGTTGCGCTTCGTACGGCGCGGCAAGATGCTTTTTCCCAGACGAGGAACAGGACCCAAGGCCAAAGCAGAGCGCAACCAGACAGCTTTATTGGTGAACATTTGAAGGAGTTATGATTCTTCTCAACTTTATTAGTTTGGCAAAGACGGCAACATCGCGAGGGCCTTCTTCTTGCAATCATCATCAGCAAATCGTGCAGCTTGCGTCGGAAAACGCGTCCTGTTGCACATTGTTTCGTTCAGTCGTTGCCTCCAATGATTGTAGCCCGCCATTGACCGCATCAATTCGAATCCTTTTTTTCGAATTCTTTTTTCTTTGTCTCGGGCCCGGGGCACGATACTCTACAGCGACCAGCCGCGCGTTCATTTTCATGAGTGTAAAGCTGTCTTCGGTACCATCATAGTTGCTCTTTTCATCCATATTACATTGTTGGCATGTCGGCAGAATGAAGCAGATGCTGCTAGATGTGGCTCTGTGGATATAAACGTGCGCTCCAACTGTAGCAATGTTGCCACAGCTTAAGATTTGGCAAAAAACCGGAAAGATGCTATTTGTAGATCTTTCCCAGACTTTCGTCCAATTATTATGATATATGCTCGAGCCTCGTATATGAGACACCTTTCCGCCGCCCAAGCTATTCTTGACAACTGTCCCGACCTCCATACGTTCAAAACCATAGTTGCCCGGCGAACATGGTTCGTAGCTGTGTTCTCCGGGACGCTTCTTCAGCATCACCACGTTAGCATTGTCCAGAAGCAAAGCATCCTCAAAAGATCTCTTCATCTCCTCCCTCGTTCGTAAGCTCTTTTTCGAATGCAAACCTTGCCCCCAAGTCAGAAGCCACAAAGGCGCGCGAGCAAAAGGGGACTGCACGATTTCCGGTTTGCCTTCTTGCGCTGCGAGCGTGCGTGCGTGCGTGCAAGCGGCCAGCGATTCCATGTCTGGAGAACGAAAGAAAGAAAAATAAAAGATCCATGGATCATCTTCTTCCTTTCTCGTTTTGCCCGCAAAGTTGGCTTTCTGGCTATACAATTGCAATTACCTATTGGCCTAGTAGTATACTAGTAGTGGTTTCCATTCTCGATTTCGGCATCATGCGTGTCACGAAAATTAAGATCGTGATCTTTCTTCTTTCTCGTTCTGCCCGTAGAGTTGGCCTCTGGCCACAATCGACGTAGTAGATGTCGCGAAAATTGATATCGTGATCTCTTGGAGAGTCCCATGATGCTAAAAAAGTGAACGATTTTCACCTCCAGTGCCACCGCATAGCATTGACTGCCAGAGCCAGTAGACAAGAGGAGCTTGGCGCTCATCAAATCAGAACCATCAAACTCGTTTGTCAAAGCCAAGGCAGCTCAAGCTGAGATTCAAGCTGAGTATACCATCGTATACTAGATCAGATCGATGCGTGTACACGCACGCGTATCCTGGGGTCAGCAAATCTTGCATGATTAGCATGGTGACAAGACGTCAGGCACCAGAGTACCAGCTTGCTTCTCTCTGCTCCTCTTCACGACTTCTTCTTCGCCGATTTGGACTCCACCAAGAAATTGAAGGAAGAACGAGAAATACTTGTCGTGGTGCTCAAGAAGGCAGGCAATCGTTTGAGCGAAGATTTAGAAGTTTCTCTTTGACCATTAACAAGGTAAGATTATTATGTAAAACTTCACGCATCCTTGCGCTCGAGATGAATGTAGTCTTCGACGGCATTCTCAAAGGTGCAGTTCCAGGTGAAAACCTGATCGCGTCCCTTGAACTGAACGAGACGGGCGCCATGATCGAAAGGGAGAGGCCCTCCCGCGCCCTCCCAGTCGTGAGGTGGCGTGTATGAGCCGCAGCGTCCATAGCAGAGATACACATTGTCCCTCCGCGCAACAAAGTCCGAGTGGTGGTCATGACCGCAAAACGTGGCAAGAATGTTGCCTTGCTTCTTGATAGCGTCAAAGAGACCACTGTTGAGCTTAGAGCAGCCTGCCACAAGGTCTTTGCCAATCCAACGCACCAAAGACTTGAATGGCTCGTGCATGACTGGCCAAGGTGCCTTGCCGCCCAGAATGGCGGCCTCAAAGAGGCCATTCTTGCCGGCAAGTGGCTTTGCGCCTTGATACTCTGGCAGGGGAATGTGGAAGAATGCGAGACCCTCCGCGGAAGGCGCGAGCTCTCCGCTGGCCGAGAGACGCGCATACTCTTGAACAGACTCGGCAGCAAAGGTTGTGTACATGATTTTGGGGTCGTCACTGTTGGTTCCAGAGTCAAAGAGCCAAAGTCGAAGGCTCGATGCTGCGTCGGCTTCCGCGGTTCGCCCGACGGTGAGAGTGTGGTTAAACGTCTTCGCCTTGCTGGAAATGCACAGTGGAAGCTCGTAGATTCCAAGCAAGTCTTGGCGCGACCACGGCGAATGATCATCATCGCTGCAAGATTGATATGCCAGCATATCAAAGTTAGTCGTGTGCGGACGTAGTTCGATGGGGAAAAGGACCTGAAATAACGTACTGATTACCTGGAATGTAGGTCCACGGGATCTTCGCCTCGAGCACGGGGGCCAGAACCTCGAGCATGACCTGCTTGAAGGCGTCCCGGCCGAGGTCTTTGCAGGGACGGCCGTCGACAATGTCGCCTGTGAAGATGCACAGGTCCGGCGTCGCCTCCTTGAGCACGTGGCGGATGAGATCAACGTTGCGCGCGCTGCTGTAGCCCTCTTTTTCAAACTCGATGACTCTGCCGCGGGCCTCAAAGGTCTTGACGTCCGCGGGGAACTGGTGCAGGTCGGTGAACTGCGCGATGACAATACCTCCCGGATGATCCATGGCTGAGCCCTCGGGCAGGCCGCACTCCAGCTTGACGTGTCCAATATCCTCCATTGTGCTGCCGCTTGTCGCGCGGTCGGTGGTGTCCCTGCTGCGCTTTCTGGTCGCGCGCGCGTTGCACAAACGACAAAGGTGTCTTGGATTGATCTCACTCGCTCTTGAGTCTTCCTGGGCTTCACAATCGATTTGTTTTATTGGTCGATCGATTCATTGTGAATAGTACCATGATTCATTGTGACAGTGAATGCCATGATTCATTGTGAATGCCATGATTCATTGGGGCCGTCAATGAAAGTGAATACCGACATGTGATCAGGACTCGCTCAAGAGAAAGAACGATTTCAGAAGCCTCGCAAGTGCTACACTGCTTCTCGGGGCAAGTGAGCGTATACAGAGAGCTCGCCAAGGTCGCCAGGAGCTTCATTGTTTAGGAAAGAAAACAAGGCCACCTTAACTCGAGCGACATGGTACGTATGCAATGTGTCACAAGCGCCTTTTTGACATGGTGAGGGAAAGCCAAAGACCCAGCTTACTACAGAGAACATGACATGCCTGGTAGCCTTAGAAGTTTGCTCGCCTGAGCAGAGCATAGTTAAAGGAGAGCTGATCGGGCTGCAACCCGAGCTTGACCTCAAGCAAGCCACCGATTACAATACTTTCAAGTGAGGCAGTTGTTCGCGACAACTCGAATCTTCTTCCTCCTCCGCCTCTTCTGCCTTCCCTAGCGCAAGCGACCACGAAAGCTTTGCGTGCGAGCGCGCCCCTATTTTTCCCCTCCTCGTAGTACTACTACTAGTATAGATAGTCCAACACAAATTCTCGTTCTGCACTGCACGACTGCCGCCATCCCGCCATCCCGGCATCCTGGACCTGACCGACAATGAAGCAAGCCAGCCAGCCAATCAGCCAGCCAGCCAGCCAGCCAGCCAGCCGGGCCCCGCGTCCATTTTCCCCGCGAGCGAGCGAGCGAGACCCTTGCGCGTGCGCCGCGCGGCCATGCGCGATGAGAGATTGGCCCAAGTTCTCACTCGGCGCCGAGAAATTGTGAGCGCCGCGTCCCAAACTTTGCCCCACTTGCGCGCCCCGTTTGCGCCACTTGCGCCACTGGGAGCCCGACTTTGCGCGCGGGGCTTGCTAGTGTGGCGGCCCGGGAAGAAAGGGAGAGAAGATACTACTACCGCTGCAGACTCGACTCGAGGAGGACCTCGAGCAGCGGCAGTTCCAGATCGTGGGAGTCGGGCAGGCAGAGAGACGCGGAGAGCGAGACGGACTGCAGCAGGCGGGGGGAGACGCATGAGCACGGAGGAGCACGCCGCGAAGCGAGCGCGCAGGGAAGAAGAGGGGGCGAACGGCGCGATGGGCGGCGACATGGAGAGCTTCGTGGAAGTGGACGCCGCGTCCCACTTCCCGGTGCAGAACTTGCCGTACGGCGTCTTCGCGTCCAAGAATGCGGACACAAAGGCACGCGTGGGCACGAGGATCGGCGACTTTGTCGTCGACCTCGCGGCTCTGCACGAGGCAGGTCTCTTTGAGGACGCCTTTGACTCGAGCTGCTTCACGCATGACTGTCTCAACGCTTTCATGGGCATGGGCAGGTCCGTGTGGACGCAGGCGCGTAAGAGGCTGCAGCAGCTTTTGAGCAAGGACGAACCCAAGCTTCGCGACGATGCCGATCTCCGCGCGCGCGTTCTCATCCCTGTCTCGGACGTGGAGATGCAGCTGCCCGCCAAAATTGGTGACTACACTGATTTTTACGCCTCGCGCCAGCATGCGACCAACGTCGGCACCATGTTCCGCGGCAAGGAAAATGCGCTTCCAGCCGCCTGGATGCACATGCCCATCGGCTACCACGGTCGCGCCTCGACCGTGGTCAAGAGCGGAACGGCTGTGCGCCGCCCTTGCGGCCAACTGCAAAAAGATCCGGCTGACCCGAAGCAAGGATCCGTCTATGGTGCTTGCAAGCTTCTCGACTTTGAGCTTGAAATGGGCGTCTTTGTTGGGCCCGGAAACAAGCTTGGAAGTCCAATCAAGATTGAGGACGCCGAGGACCATATTTTTGGCTTCGTGCTTCTCAATGACTGGAGCGCGCGGGACATTCAAAAGTTCGAATACGTTCCGCTCGGTCCCTTTGGAGCCAAGAACTTTGCCTCTTCGATCTCTCCCTGGGTTGTCACCACGGATGCCCTCAAACCCTTTACAGCGAAAACCAGCGCGGGCGAGCAGAACGATCCTGAGCCACTCCCGTACCTGCGCGAGCCTGGATACAGCACCTACGACATTCGTCTCGAGGTTGCCATTCAGGCAGAAGACATTGGCCCTGAGCCCTTTCGCGTTTGCGCATCCAACTACCGCCACATGTACTGGACGCACCGTCAGCAACTCGCGCACCACACCGTGACGGGATGCGAAATGCGTCCTGGCGACTTGCTTGGTTCTGGCACCATCAGCGGCGACGAAGAAGGCAGCTTTGGTTCGATGCTCGAAATCTGCTGGAAAGGCACCAAACCGATTCAGATCAAGGACGGTGTCGAGCGCAAGTTCATCAAGGACGATGACACGGTCATCATGACAGGTTGGTGTGAGGGCGAGGGCTACCGCGTCGGCTTTGGAGAGTGCACCGGCAAGATCCTCCCGGCACAGCCGCAGTAGGTGCATCTTCCGATGCTGGCCCTCTCTTCGACAACAAGGGCCTGCACGCACTTTTCTCATCGTTGTTTCAGGGAAAAAAGACAAAAAAAAAGAATCTCGATTTTTATTTTGACGAGTGGTAGTAAAATCTTACTTTGTAAAAGTGGTAGAGTACATCTCTCTACATGGCGCCCTCTGCTACTGGAGGTACAATTGGCGTAGGTGTCTCTGCTGGCGCGGTCGTGCTTCTAGCAGCAGTATTATTAGCGGCGGCAGCAGCCATTGCCGACTTTCGGAATGCGCGCTGGTATTCAGTCTCTGGGGTCTTGAATCGATCCCCAAATGGATTCCAGCGCGGGTAGAGCGATACGGGATTGTAGGTTGCCCAAAGCCGACGACCCTCCTCATTCCACCACTTGAGACTTTGTTTGCTGGTCGCCTCGATAATGTCCTCGTGCGAAGGACGCGGACGCTCAGGAATCCTCTTGATTCCAAGCTCGCGCGCAACCTTTTCGGTGTGGGTAGCTTTGTTTACACTAATCTCCTCTGGCCCGAGTTTCGCATCATCGAGTTGGGCTGTAGCCTTGAACTGGTCCGCAAATTGGTGATATCTCGCACGAGGGTCCACAAAGCTTTGCATGTGCTCAGTTTTCGGGACGTAGCCCCGCGCAGCCTCTGCGTCAATGAGACGATGTTTGTGCTTGTGCTCTGGCTTGAGCGCATAGGCAGGCTTGAGCGCAGACTTGCGCTCAATGTCCTGGAGCTCCTGATTGATCGACTTGACATCTTGGCGCAGGTCGTAGCCGCAAATAGCACCCTCATACTCGGTAATGAAACCAGGCGTGTACGTGTGTGGAAGAGGTCTTTCTGCCGGGGGCTTGGGCTTTCCCAGATGATCGTACTCGTGATCGTATTCAGAGAGCATGGGTTCGGCAAGTTTAATCGGTTTCTGCTTGCGAGGAGAGGGCAGGAATCCAGGGTCCGGGAGCACACTTGTATCGCCGCCATGGCAGAATCGATCTCGGTATTCAGTGGACGAGGCTGTGTCTGCTGCCGTGGAGACTTGCAACTTCGTGGCCGCTTTCGCGGCTGCCTTGGCGGCAAAAGCAGCTGCCATCTTGGCTGTTTCAGAGGCACGTTTGGCTTCCTTGGCAAGCTTTTCTTCTCGCGCCGCGGCGGCGGCGGCGCGTCTTTTTTCTAAGTCTGCAAAGGACGACGCGTATTCGGTAGACATCGGATCTTCCTTTGCAGCTGCCCGTCCCCATGGAGAGATGACCCTCGCGGATCCCGGTCGCATCGACGTGGCGCCCGCAGGCATTTGTTGCCGAATGGCAGCCAAATCGTCTTGGGCGAAGGGTCTAAATGCGAGCTGGTGTTCTGTGGGCGCCGCTGGGCCCAACAGCAAAGACGCCTCGAGGCCATCAGCGTGAGACGGTACACGCAGTGCTGGCGCGGTAAAGCGCGCGTCGTACTCTGTGACGGGTGGACTTGCATCGTCAATGTTATGAATGCGGCTCATCTCTTCTTCAAAGGCACTGCGCATGCGCGCGAGGTCAACGGGGGCCGGTGGCGGAGGCGGGGGAGCCGTGCGCGTCGAAAACAGGGTATTTCCCGCGCGGATCGATTCTGGCGGCACGCGCGCAAGCGCCGGCGGCTTCCAATCGGCAGGAGGGCCGTGGAAGCGCGCGTGGGCTTCCGACTCGACGAGATCTCCGGCAGATCGATGCTGCAACAGTGCTTGCTGCACGCCAGTCGGAGTCCGGTGACGCCAAGGAGCACCGGTGGACTCTTCCCCGAGAGTGTGTCCGGGAACATGCTTTCGGCCCTGGATTCGCGCGTCTTGAAAGAAACCGACTGCCTTGGATCCTCGGGGACCACGGCCGAACTCTGCGCCACCGAGATCATCTGGAGGGTCACCAGTCTCTGCATTCGCTCCTCCTGACCCGTAGAACCATGCGAGCTTGTCGCGTGGGTGGATTTCGTGGACCCGGTTCTTCTCCAAATAGGCGTCAGGCGGCGGGGGCTCAAAGACGTCATCGTACTCGCTCTCGAGTGTGGTGTTGAACTCGCTAAAGATCTCGTCAAAGTGGTCGCGCGCGGCCTGCACCGTCTGCGACACGCGCGGCGTGCTTGCAGCGGCAGATGTACGCGCGGCGGCGCCGCCGAGGTGCACGACGGGCACGCTCACGAGCTTTTCCGCGCGCTCGACGGCTCGCCACGCCTCGGCCTCGGCCTCGGCCTCCGCGGCGGGCGTCCCGGGCGAAGGCAGAATTCCTGCGCCGCGGCCCGGGATCTCCAGCGCCGCCGCGCGGCTGGCCCCGGGCGCGTACGCGAGCGCGGGCCTCGCCGGCCTCGCCGCGGGCTCCATGCTGCTCCGTCTCTCTCTGTGAAACGGGGGGCCCCCGATGGAAAAAACCGCGCAGACCTCGTCCGCGCTCCCGGCCGAGGGCGCTCCCGGCCAGCGCAGAGACGGGCCGCGGCGACGCGGGCGCCGGCGACGAGCTGCGCCGCGCTGCGCGCTGCGTCGCTTGAAGAGATGCGCCGCGAAGCGAAGCGATGCGATGCGATGCGATGTGATCGGGGTCTGCCCCTTGGGTCACAGCGTCAACGACGAAAAAAGGGGAGAAAAAACGGGGCCGCGGCGGCGCGATCTCGTACGAGACCCGGCCCGCAAGGAGGAGGCGGCTAGGGTGCGTGCGCGGGGTCCGGTGGGACCTGGGCCAGGGCCCGTTGCCGCCAGCGCGAGGCGAAGGCGCGCGCCTCCGCCAGCGAGGACGAGGTCACGGGCGCCGAGGAGGGCGCGGTGGAGGACGAGGAGGGCGGCGGGGACGCGGACGAGGAGGACGAGGGGGCCGAGGAGGGCGGCGCGGGCGGAGGTCTGTCCGGGAGGCGCGAGGAGGCGGAGCTGGCGGCGGCCGAGGGCGATATGCGGGAGCCCAGGGCGTGCAGCTGCAGGGGCTCGCGCACGAAGTTCGCGCTGCCCGAGACGCGCGGCAAGCGCGGCGTGCAGAGCGAGGAGACGGAGGCGGGCGAGGGGGGGGAGGAGGACGAGGAGGGCGAGAGCGGGGAAAGAGGCGCGGCAGCGGCAGGATGAACGCGAGGTCGGGCGACGGAGGAGGGGGCGGTGGAGGGGGAATTGGCGAAGAACCCGGTGTCCCCCGGATGGACGTTCGGGGTAGGGTCGGCTTCCTGCACAGGCTCGAAAAGCTGGTGGCCGGAGCGCGTGCGCAGGCCGCGCGACAAGAAGGCAGCCTTGCGCGCGGTCGCGAGGTCAAGGAGACCCTCGCGCGAGTCCGCAGAGAGGTCCAGGGTGCGCTGGAATTTCGTCTTGAGACGGCCGTGTGCATCGTGGGCAAGATCCGACCCCGTCGTAGAAGTCTCGTCGCACTCGGCAATCGCTAGGGGCCGTCGTCGTCGTTGTCGAGACCGAGGAGGCGCAGGCTTGGCGGGTGGCTTATCGGCGCCGCTACTCGTGAGGGCCTCGGGCGTCTTGAGATTTTGCGAGTCGCCAAGGTTTTGCGTGTTGCCCTCGTCGCCGTCGCTCTCGGCCATGACAATGTCGACCTGAAAGTCCTCCGAAGGGTACAACCCCCGGAGGAAGGCGGTCACCTCTGCCAGGTCCTGCTCGCGGCCCACGTGCGCATCCTCTTCGGCCGCAAGCCCCGCGCCTCTCCTCAGCGGCGGCGTCCCGGGCGCGACAGCTTCGAGCGCCGGCGCCGCGAGGGCGTCCCCGATGCGCGATGGCCCCCTCGCCGCATCCCGCGCAGCCTGCTGGCGCCTTCGCCTTCGCCGCGCGGCCGCCGGGCGCGGCGTCCGCGCCGCCTCTGCGCCCCGCGCCCACGCCATCGCTGCCGCCCGCCGCCCGGGCGCGCCGCGTCTCGCGCGCCGCCCAAGGCAGAGGGAAAAACCGACGCTGCGTCGCACGAACGTGGGAGAACTCGCTTTGTTGCACGGACTTGTATGCACTTCCCGAGCACTTCCTCTTTCACCTGGCAGCAGCACGAGGAGAGCTCAGCTGGGAGTCGCTTTGCGACGGCCCAGGTCTTGCGAATGGGTGCGACTCTCGCTGCGAGCTCGACGCTCTTGCTTGAAGGCGAGTTGGCCACGTTGCTACTTACTGACCGGCAGAGAGTGTGATCAGCGAAATGGGTACATAATGAGGTGGTCCAAGTTTGATGACGGCAGCGATAATCAGCAGTGCACGCGAAGCAAAGGATGAAGATTCTACGTTATGACCTCGAACAGGTCGCACGTCGAAGAAAAACTGGAAAAGGCTCTTGTCCTAGCTATTTCTGTTCGAGGCAGGAATTATTGATTGTGTGAACAAAGGAATTCCGCGGCCAAGCTGATCCTTGGTAAGCGTGGTAGGTTCCGACCGTCATTTGCGCTTCTTTGCCAGCCAGGCCTTTCGAAACCAAGAGCCTTCGAATCTTCGAAATTTCAAACCCAAGAGTCATCGAATAGTATTGGTCGATGGCGTGATGCAACATTTTGAGAATACTGACTCGGATTCTCCAAGGTCCATGAATCCTTGGAACGCTGTAAGGGAGGGGGGGGGGGGGGGGGCGCTTCGGTATAGCTAAAAGGCGGTATAGACTAGAGTGTAACTACGATCGGAATATTCTGAGCACGGAGACTTTGTTCACATCACATGATAATGAAATCGCTTTTTTGACTTGTGCGCGCATTTCGTACTGGCGACAAACATGCATCGGTGTCAAGGGCTGATATGTTGAAAATAAAAATTGGACCGACAACGCATACACACTGACTGCGAGCTTCTGACGGCCTTGTCACCATCGGTGGTGGACTTTGAGCTAAAGTACGACGTTATCAGAAAATATTTTTTTTTAGAATGGGAGCTCCCGAGCAGGCCATGTTCGCGCCCAAGCGATCAAGCAAGCGCGACACACACACACACATATCCAATTTTTCAAGAGAAAAAAGCAAATTTTGGTGGAGGAAAAACAAATCAAGATGATAATCGTTCGATTGGGAACGAATCCAAATGTGTACAAAAAGGACAACATGTTTTACGCTTATGATCGAGAGATCTATTTCCAGAGGGTGTCAAGCGGCTTGTTTGCACATGAATCAATAATGTCAAGCGCGAGCGTCTCGATTTCCTCGGCAATAGCGTCAATGGGCCGTTTTGCGTCAATGACACGCCAGCTGTCCGTCTTCATTTGCATAAAGTTGTCGAGAACCTTGGTTTGAAAGTCCTGCTTTTCGTAGCGCTCCTCGCCAAACTGCCCGCGCTTCATGGCATCGGCAATTGCGAGCTTGAGAAAGATAACTGCATCGGGAGCAGGAAGTCCCGCGTCCGGGGCCTTGCACCACTCGATATCCATTCCTTGCTTGGCTGCAGAGAAGCAAACGCCACTGTGCGCATATCTATCAACAATGAGAGTGGTGCCTGCGGCCAGCTTCTTGCGGATGGCTTGCGCAGACTCCCAGCGATTTGCAGAGAACAGCAAGTGCACAGCGTGATCGTCGAGTTCCACGCCGTTCTTCAGGTACGAGTCGATAATCTTGCCCGTGGCAGTCGTTCGATCCGGGAACCTACACAGTTCTACGTCCACCTTGCGAGACTGCAGAGCCGCCACGAGTCGCTGCGTCTGCGTCGTCTTGCCGCACCGGTCCACGCCTTCAAATACGATGAAAGCACCCCGGGCCGTCATGCCTGAGACAGCCATCGCGCCAGGAACTCTTCGCGTTCCCTTCTCTTGGTCGCGCGCGCTCGTTACGCTCGACACGCTGCGATATGCCGCGATGAGGCGCGCTGCGCTGCGCCGCGCTACGCAGGGCCAAGGGCCTTCCACGAGGGACCGGCCGCGTTTTGATTGTTTGATTGATTGATCGATCGATCGACCCGTGTCTCATGTGAGCGTGACGGTTAGGATTTGCGAAATGACTTTACCAAGCGACTCGGATCATGATGTCGTCGCGGCGTTGGGCGTTATTTTTAGCCGCAGTAAAATCGTGCTTGGCATTGGAAAAGACTTGCAAATTCTGCATAGGGGCGGCTAGCACACAAAAAATATTGTCAGACCCCCCAAAAAAAGAAGAAATGAATACCTAATAACGTGTTTGTTCTTGACGAATGGACGTTTGTCTCCAATACACCTTACCTTGGAAACTTCAGGCAGAGATAGAGAAAAGGAGAGAGAGCGTCATGCAGATTTGTCTTTGCGCGTTTTCCATTTCTCTGCTTCCGAAGAAAACAACGCAAGTGCAGTCGAATTTGTCAAATCAACGAAAAGGCACAAATCAACGAAAAGACACAACCCTCTCGTGCATCGCAGACTAGGATCGCAGCGCCAAAAGGAAGACTCTCAGTGTTCTGAGCGGGAGCCTAGGCACACTTCAAGACCCCATGGCGCTCTCGATCGAGTTGAAGCACAGTTCCAACTCTGCTCGAATTCCAAGACTTGAATATATATCCTTGTTTTCTGGTTCAGAAAAACATGCACTCCAGAATAACCACTCCCGACGCAACAACGACGAAAATATTTCTTTCTCCACCCTCTCGAAAGGATAAGATCGAGGGAGCGTGAACAGATTTTGCGAATCGAGCGATTCAAGTAAGCAAGCAAAACCATTTAGGCCTACTTTCCATGTCTTCTCACAATACAAGAACAGCATCCAAGCGAAATGACAACCTCATGTCAATTTCTCATTGAGCGCCTTCTTGCCACAGAACAATCAAGTCAACATCGCTCTCCAGCATGTCAGCTTCGTCTCGCAAGAAGCAAGAGAGACAGACGCACAAACCGGGGTTCCCAGTTCCCGGCGCGGTCCAGCGCCGAAGTTTACCCAAGTTTGTCTCAACGTCTACACTGACATAAACCACCTTACAAGTGCAACATAAGTCCCCCAAGTGCAAAATCGCAGTCGGCAAGTCAACCCAGAATCCGCCACTGTCGCTTCGTCTCGTGTCGAGGATCTTCACTCTCGCACCCTCGCGGCCGCCAGGATTTTCCGCGCGCTCGCGAGCTCTGCAGGCTCGCGCCGAGCTCGACCTTGTTTTCCGGGCCGCCACTGCCAGGTTTCTGCTCGAGGCGGACTTCCACGGCGTCGTCTTCTTCCTCACCATCATCATATTCTTCTTCTTCAGGACGGGGCGGCGGTCGTTGGGAGTGGGCGTGGCAGCGCGCAAGTGAAAGGCGGGGCCATTGTGGACTATGCGGCGGCCATTGTGGACTTGCGGGCGCGGGATAGGCGACTTGCGGGGCCGCGCCTCTTCGGTGGCTGCAAGGAGGAGCGGGCAGACCGAGTCGAAGACGGCAGGCGGAGAGAGTAGCAGACGCCCGCGCCCGCGCCGCACGCGCAGCAGCGTCGCCCGAGCGTGCTCGCCTTCGCTTCGGCCTCTTCGTACATTCCCCCGGCGCCTCCCGTGCTTTCTGTCACGCGCGCCCCACCTGGGCTGAGCGGAGAAGATGGCTGACTGGGCCGACGATGACGATAACGTGGACGTGACGACGGAGCTGGACGACTACTTGCCCGAGGCGTACGAGGAAGGCCCCGATGACAAGGGCATCAAGACCCTCGTCTCGTTCCGTATCCAGGATGGTGAGAAGCAAAAGGTGATCCGCAAGGTCAAGGTGGTGACCAAGAAGAAGAAGGTGAGCAAGCGCATCCAGGAGCGCCTCGCGTGGAAAAAGTTTGGCCTCGCCGAGGATGCCCCGCCCGGCCCCGAGGAGGAGACGACCATCGTGTCCCGCGACGACGTTCACATCGAGAACCCCGGTGATGAGAACAAGGCGCAGAAACGCGAAGAGGACGAGATGATCAAACGTCTGCGCAGCGGCGCCCTCAACCGCAAGAAGCGCGAGGAATTCGCCGCCAAGGAGTCCACGATTCTCGGGTCCGAGGGCATGGGCCAGGGCCTGCGCACTGGTACCGCGCTTTCTCAAATGGCGGACGCTCCCAGCAGCCTTGCTGCTGCCGGCGGCCCTGGCGGCAAGTATGTGCCCATGCATCTTCGTGGCGGAGACGCTGCTGCGTCCATGTCTAGGTTTGAGGAGGAGGACCAAACGACTCTGCGCGTCACCAACATTAGTGAGGACACCACGGAAGACGATTTGCGAGATCTCTTCCAGCCCTTTGGAAGGATACAGCGAGTGTACCTGGCCCGCGACCGCGAGACCCAAATCTCTCGCGGCTTTGCGTACATCAGCTTTCACTACCGCGACGACGCCCAGCGCGCAATGGACAAACTCAACGGTTTTGGCTACGATCATCTCATTCTCAAGGTCGAGTGGGCCAAGCCGTCCACGCGCGATGACGCGGGTACTCAGAGCGTCATGAAGGCCGGTATCGTCTCTGGTTACGGTGGTGCTCTCCCGCAGAACATGGGCTAAATTGTTTCTTGAGCGAAAGAAACGGCCTATTGGGGCAAATGATCACGGCGGCAACTACATGCCCCGTCTGCCTGTCTGTTGCGGCCGGCTTGCGCTTTGCAAGGCATGGGCGCATGCAAGTACGTACGATAGGCTTTGCGCCGCAGCCTGATTTCTTTCCCTTTTTTCTCTCATTCCTTTAACCCACATCCCCTATCTCTCCAACACCCTATCTGCCCTCTTGACAAGCGCGGAAAGGGCCATCGCTTTTGCGACATCCTCCATGGCAGACGGAAACAGCTCTTTCCATGATCTCGGCCATTCATCTATCTACACCGACAATTTACTCTGTTGACGTAACCAATAATCATCGAAAAAACCACAGAAAAAACCACAAAAGGAAAAAAAAATTATTAGAATTACTGCCTTCAACACCCGCGCAGGCTATCACAATAGATCCGAGCGAAGCTACAAGGCAAAATCATACACATGCTGGCCACCTACGCGACATGACTGGTCCAACGAATTATATCCCCTTTACAATGTGCACAGCAGCTTTTAGCGCAACTCCAAGTTGAAACATCGACACGAATCTCCGCCTTGATCTGCGCTTTATAATATAAGAAACGCAGCGCTGTTGTCCGCTTCTTACATGCGCACATACTCCAAAATCATGGTCGTTGGTGCATGACAATTCGCGCGCGGAACAGGCTTTAACCCAAGAAAAGAATACAATCACACCGAATCATGTAAGTCCGAGTCGACCGGATCCACAGCCGTAGCACCCCGTTGCGCCGAGACGAGTCCCGTACTTGCCGACTCCCAGCTCGATCGAGCTTCGCTGCGGTCTTCCCTTTCGTCTCCCGGGCCATTATTTCCCAAGCCAAGGGCCCAGCCGATACTGTTGAGCATTCCCTCGTCGTCTTCATCATCCGTCGCCCTGGCGCCGAGAGTCCCATCCGCAAAATGCAGCCCATCTGACCCAAGTCGACGACGTTCCACCGCACGTGCTCGCGATGCAAGACCCCAGCTCCGCACAAGCGTAGAATGCAGCGAAAATGAGCGATTTCCCATGAGAAGACCGCCTGGACCTGATGCACTTTCTGCGCGAGCACGCCGCAAGCGATTGTGTGAAGGACGGTTATCACGGCCACGTACCACGAGACTCTCGGCAGAGGCGCTATTGCGCAAAAGAGCGCCACGTGGACGCGAGCGCGGACTCCACGTCTCGCGGGCATGCAAAGCGTGCTCTCCAGAGTTTCCGCCATGAGGCGCAACGGGAGGCAAGGCCACGTTGTTTGACTCAGAAGTGTTCATCGAGTCGAGCAGGGTCACTGCATGGTCGCTGGCGACGCCCGGGATTGTGTACCCCCCCTGCCGTACCTCTGAGCTCGGTCGCCGTCTATGACTTCTGCTGCTCGCGTCTTGACTTGTCGGTGGTACGTGAGGATTGATAATACTGGTCTGAAGTGAACTGTCTTCATTTCCGCCCACGCTGCCCGACGCGGACTCCCCTGCCCCCTGCTCCAACGGAGAAGCTGGACGCACGGACGGCATCAAAGAAGAAAACGAAGACGAAGATGGAGAAGAAGATGACGAAGTAGCCGACGACGGCGATACAGGGACAGAGACGGTGCGCTCTGTAAGCTCAATATGACCCCGAGGGAGTGAAGTTGAAGTGGTTGAGGTATCGATATCTTTGGCCTCTGCCACCTGAACGATTGGGGCACGGCAGATGGGGCAGGTTCCATTGAGAGTCAACCAGGGGTCGATGCACGCCTTGTGAAAAGTGTGTCGACACCGCAGGACGCGAATAATTTCGTTGTGCTCGTAATCCGCAATACAAATAGAACACTGCGAGTCATAACCCTTTTCTGCAAAGTCACCCTCGTCAAACTTTTCCGTGGGAAGTTTGTTGATTTCTCGTTTCGTAGCGCCCTTGACCTGAGGTTTGTTAAAGAAAAAGAAACCCTGAATGATACATGGCAGACACAGGCATAGAAACGGAGTGAGCAGAATCAACACAATCAGCGGCAAGAGCATGAGCGTATACTGCAAGATGATCAGCGCGGCCGTTAGATGAAACAGATGCGGCGACGTTTGCGTGCAGCTCGTTGCGCCCTGCACAAGCCAAACATGGCCCATGACGAACCACGAAAAGGAAAACATGCTCATCACGCGACTCACTTGATCGAGGTTGTCCAAGTGTCGCGGGGATCGCTCCACGTCCCTCTGCAAAAGCCACGAAAGAGAGATTGACGCCACGAGACGGATAGCTTCCACGAGGCACCACATTCGCAAGGGAGCGCGGCAGTCTCCCTCTTCGTCCCAATACAAACCTAAAAATACAAATGTCGTGATGATAGCCGGAGTCAGAATGAACGTAATGATGCGAAACTCCTTTTTGCGGTCGTTCCTCGCCATTGCTCCATCATCCGACTCGGAGTCCACGCTCATGTCGACCTCGACCACAGAGTTCATGTCATCGGCATCATCCATCGAGCGAATTGCGCTCACCCTCCGGCTTCGGGGGGATGGCAAATTCGAAGCCCTTTCCCGCGCCGCGGCCTCCGCCGCTTGCGCGCGTCGCCATTCGGCCTCCTGATGCGCAGTCTCATCGATACTCAGCCACTGACTGCTGAGACGCGCGTGTCTGCGCACCGATTCTGTGGCATACGGGGCCTCGTGTTCGGGCAGCATGCTCGCTGACCTCTTGCGCCCTGTTTCCGTTTATGGCCGCAGCCGGAGAAAAATGCTGCACCTGCTCGTAATCGTGACCGGGTGCCGGCCGTCGCGATGCCAGGCGTCGCGGCAAAAGTTTCCTCCCGCTCAGAGGGTTCTTCACGCAAATGATGACGACGACGACGACGAGGAGGAGGAGGAGGAGAATAGCGAGGACCCACTCGAGAGTCTCGGACTCCGGCCGAGAGCGGCGATCCCGCCCGCGGGTCGAGCGCCGCGACGCGCAGGCTCCTCGGGAGGGCGGCGAGGGCGGCGCCCCGCCGCGAGCGGGGTCGGTCTCGAGGCGAGGCCCGACGCGGCGCCGGCCTCCTCAAGGTCGCGAGCGACGTTGGCCGCCCGGATGGACGGAGCGATCGATCTCCCGCTCGCCGGGCGGCGGCGCGGGCTTGCGCGGGGCCGCCGAGGTCCCGCCGGCGGCGGCTCGCGCTCTCGCGCTCTCGCTCCTCGCTCGCTCCCGCGCGCAGTCGCGCAGTCGCGCGGTCGCGCAGTCGCGCGTCCGAGGTGCGGGCGAGGAGGGTTTGCGAGCGACTTTCTTTCCCAAAGTACGGCGAGGTCGGGCGGCGGCGCGCCTGGAGCGTCTGGAGCTTCTGGAGCGTGCCGCGCAGGCCGCGGCGACGAGGTTTCGCGTGACGGTGAGAGCGTGCGTGAGAGCTCGTGCTGCGATGATACCACTCCACTCACTACCTGCCAGCGCTTGCCTGCAGAGCTGAGCTGATGGCAAGGCTAGCTAGCTAGCTAGCTAGCTAGCGATTTAGCGCCTCCTGCGCGCGCTGCAGCTCGAGAGGAGCGCCAGCGTCTGCTGGACCGATTGATCTGCGAGAGAGGGAGAAGCAGTCGTCGGCTGAAGCGCGGAACTCACAAGTGTTGTCGTTTTAGGGGCGAGGTCTCGAGCTCAGCTGAGCCAAGGAAGAAAACAGCCAACTCTCCGAAGCAGCATTGTCAAGCTGAGCGCTGCGCAGAGAGTCACCATAGCACACCATTGAACACACCACCATTGACCATAGTATACAAAAGAACTTTTTGTTTGTTTGGAAAGGGACTGCCTCTCGCGCCTTCCATGCTTGAAATTAACGAGACAAGAGACCTTGGGCAAGCGGCTGCAGCGAGCGAAAGGCAGGTTCTGAGCCAGGAATGCATGATAAAAGGCGACGAAGATTCCGCAGTGCGGCCTGGCGAATCTCATCATCCACAGAAACACAAACATGAAAGAGAAGAGCTGCGACGCGGTGAATTCCCTCGCCACGAAGATGCCGAAAAGCAAAAGCAATGAACATATCCGTGAGCAGCCCAATGTCGTGCTCGATTGCGTCCTGCACGGGCTTGGTCGTTTTGATGAAGCGGAAACGATAAATGTTGTTCAAAGCAGCCGCAACAAGACCTTCACAACGAAAAAGGTCTGCAGAAGTAGCGAGCGACCAGACATCGCTGCGTAAGGTGCCCACGTGCTCGCTCACGCCGCTGCCGCCCATGGCAGCGCCCCCCGCATAGCTTTCCGGACGATCGTGGGCATCATAGTGCAAAATGTAGTGAACACGTTCGCGATTCTGATTCGCGACAAAGAGGTGGCCCGTGATCGTCAGAGACGAAGACGCGTGACTGCCCTCCTTCTCTCGCTCCTCGGTGGCGGCCTTTTCGAGCAAGGCTGCCACCGGATGAACGCGCACTGGAATGGCCTCCTCCGGTTGCAAGGTCACCGACTCAACATGTGTCGCCAGCTTGTCGGCATCAGGCACGGAGACCAGAAAGAAGGGCGATGCAGATGTGATTCGCGCTGTCAACGGCTGCTGACTGGAGTTACGTAGCACAAGCTGCGCCGAGTTATGCAGTTGCTCGCTTCGAAAATAAACGTAACGAAGCTGATTGCGTTCCTCCTCGAGTGCATGAGCGCGCGAGCGCTCCTCCTCGCCTTCCCCAAGCGCGAGGTGCGACCCATGTTCCCACTTGAGGCGACTCACTTGTAAGCTCTTCGTAAAGCATCGCGCACGGAGCTCAATCTCCACTTCGAGGTCTCTGATGCTTTCACACGAGACACAAATCTTGTTGCTCAGGGCCCCCGATGGAGTCGTTTTCGACGGGGATACGAGGAGAAACACGCGCTGCTGGCCCCCTCCCGGAAGTGAAATTGTGCTTGACGTGGACGACGAGGCAGGATCGAGGTAAAACTCGACGAAACCAGACTCTTGTGCGTCGTGCGTCAAAACAAAGGAAAGAGGGACAGGCGCGAGGTTCTTGACCACAAAAGAGTGCGTACGAACGCACAAGCCCTGAGTTATTTCGCCAAGGTCCATTACTGTGGTATCCCCTCGACCAAAATTGTCGTGACCGCGCGCGCTCACACAAAAGAGGCCCTTCGCGCCTCGGTGCCGGCCGTCTTCGCCCGACTCCAGCAATTGCGAAGCAATCACGTCAGAAAGCGCTGACACGTAAACGTCCATGACGACGCGAATCAGCTTCACGTTCTGCGACTTATTCTCGAGCACCAAAAGGTACGTGGAAAACATGCCAAATCGGTCCGTCGAGAAACGAAGTGTGATTGTGTGAAAGTCATGTTCCGTGCTCAAAAAGCCAGTGCTCCGGGAAAGCTCGACCCACGCACGATCCCGCTCGTCCACGAGAACAATGTCGTACTCCACAGGCCCGCGACTCACGTTCCGTACATCCATGGTCCATTCGCACAAGCCGCTTCCACAGGCTTGTCGGCCTACGTTGATCTCAAACCGATTCTTTGATCTGCCGAGCGGTGTACATCCTTGCAACGCTACTGCACATGGTCCACCGGCATTTCCACCAACGCCAAGGTCACCATCACCTGCGACGTTCACGTCGCCGTGGTGAGCCTTGTCACCTTCGCCAGCAGCAGCACCATTCGCATTCTCGTTCGCGTTCGCAGCAACATCGCGACCGGCGCCAGCACGATTTTCGCTCGGTGCTGCAGGACGCTCAAAAGCGCGTGAAAAGAGGGATGCCTTAGCAACAAGCTGCTCCTCCCATGAGACTGACTTGCCCACCGGACCTTGCGACAGATACGAGTCCTGAGACGAGGTAGACTCGAAAGAAGTCGCCGACGAACGCAGTTTCCGAACGCGCTCAGACTGAGGAGCACCTTCTGCCACCTCGCCTTCGAGTTCCCCTCCGTTGAGCACGCCTCCATCTTCGGATCCCATCTCCTCCGAGCTCCTCTCGTCGCCGCCTTCGTGTGCACCGGAGCCGCCGGCCTTTACGGAACGTCCTGCGCCACTCGAGACACCTGAACCAAAATCGTCATAGACGTCTCCCATAGACGCAATTTGCTCGAGACTTTCGCGACGAATGCGATTTTTGCCACCCGCCGCAACGTAGTCGCTGCTACTCATGTTCTCGTTTCCGGCCCCCGCGCTGCGCACTCGTCGTATTCAAGCTTTGCGAAACCTGTGCGTGCATGCGATGGGAGAGCTTCGGGGTATTGGGGCGATCAGGCTGAAAACTCATTCCTGAGATTTCTGAAGACACATCCGAATAGGCTGTGCGTCTCGGCCGGACGTCATAGCTTTCCGCGAGCGATTCTTGCGCGGACGAAGGACCGCTCCCGATACCCGCGGCCCCTATTGTTGGTGACGTGGACGACTGCGCGTCAACGTCGACTTCGTTTTTAGGCCTTGCAGCATCTCCGATAGTAGCTAATGTCTCTTCGAGCGGCCCGTCCTCACTATTCGCTTCGCTGGGGGTAAGGCCAACTCGACCTGTGCTCTTTTCTTGCTGATTAGCACTGGGCCGGAGCACGACCGCAAGATGCTCTTCCGTGCCCGGGGAGTCTACGTCAAGGACACGTAGCACCCCATGCGTTGCATCGCCCTCACGTGCGTTTTCCTCACCATTTTCAGAGGCGATCGCAGGGCTTCCGGCAGCGTCCCTGCTGCCTTCCTCGACAACTCCATGCGCCCCGGACGTCGTTGAAGAGGTCGAAGATGACGACGTTGACGACGAAAGAGATGACGATCGCGCCAGCGTCCCGGGACCTCCTCCTCCTCCTCCTCCTCGAGAGGCTCGCGAATGAAAAGGCCCAGCCGTGTCAGCGCAGGCGAGCAGCTCCACCTTGACGAACAAAGATTTTCCAGGCTCAATCGTAAATACGCGCTCCAAACTTGCCGGCGAAGGCATGACGCGCCATGTTTGCACCTCAGTCGAGGTTCCCGGGATGCGTGCCAGAATCTTTTGACCCCGCAGAACTGCTAACGGTTCCGCTTGCACTCGAAAGCGTAGTGCCGTTTCCATCGACACATTACGCACATGGAATCCTTCGTTGGCGGACTCCTCAGAAACTGCAAGCAGCCCAGGCTCGGGACGCGTCGTATAAAACACCAACTTTGACACGGAAAGGACAAAGGTCTTGCCTGGTTTGAACGAGGCGCAAAGCTCCACACTATGCGCGAGATCGTTTGCTAGAACATGGAGTTTGCCAAAACTTATGTTCTGAAAGTTGCCCTGCGGTAGGCGTGCTCCCGCGCGCGGTTCGAGCACAACACGGACATCAACAGCCTCGTCGCTATCAAGCCGGACCTCATTGACTGGCTCGTTTGACACCCGCAGCATCGGTGTCAGCTTCACAAAGCGTGCCCACGAAGGATCATACTCAACATCAAAGCTACAGACCAAAGGCTCCCCGAAGACGTTGCGAATCGTGAACCAAGCATTGCACTCCAACGGGTCGTTGCCGTGTGGCGCCGGAATCGCCAAACTTGGCAACGACAGTCTGGTTGGCAGTTCCACCACTCTTGACACGATGCGACCCAGAATCTTAACGGTAAGCGTGTCGATTGGATTGAGCAGATTTGTCACCACCAGCAAAGCATCAATAGGCACCATGGCTTCAGATCCAGCACCGATCTGCATATCGACAAAGATGGCCCGCTCCGATGCAGAATACGTCGCTTCCACGGTCCCGCAGTGTGCAAAGTTTTCAACGCGCAGGCCGAGTTCCAACTCCGCAACGGCGTTCTCCACCTTGATGCTCACGCGTCGACTCATATTCGCAAACACCTTGCCCACGTCGAGAGTGTCCTGCGCCAGCTGCAGCGTGTAGTTTCGTACAGCGCCAACGATACGCCGCGCAGCGACAGTTTCCTTGCCATTTACCGAAAACACCACCAAGCCGCTAACATGCTCCTTTCCTTGCAAATCGAATTTTGGGCGAACTTGAACGCTCGCTGCGAGGCGATCCCCTGGATCCAACCAAGCTTCCAATGTAGACAGATCTTCGTCTTTGCTCGAGCCGCTTGAGTCGAGAGTTCTTTCGGCTTCTTCACCTTCTTCATCATCGTCATCAACATCTTCTTCTTCTTCTTCTTCTTTGGCGCTCGCAGAATTTATCGGCCGAACAAATTCTAAGACAGAAAGCGTCTTTGTCAACTCCGGGCAAACAATGCTGGCAACTACATGCAAACGCCGACCTGTCGAGGTGTTAGGAAAGTCGCACTCGCATCCGCCGGGCCGCTCCACCCTGCCTTCATTACCTGTGAAAGTTGGGCTGAGTGTACACTCTTCAAAGCCGACAAGATCCCGAAGGCCCGATGCTACGGCAGGAGGTACCAACGCGTACACGACAATCTCTTCGCATTCGTCCGTCATGCTGTTTATGACCTCGACAGTTGCGGTCAAAAGGCCTCGTGGCAACACATTAGCCTCCATATGTTTGACTCGCACACATATCTTTATCGTCTCGGAGGCCTCCGGCTCCACCTTGCGGGTAATCGCCTCTGCAAAGACGGGCTCGTCATCATCAACCCGTGCATCGTCTTGGCTTTCTGGCAAAATTGCAAAGCGTAGGTCCAGCGCGCTTTCCACCATCGACGAAGCAGCGCGACGCTGCCTGACAGTGTAAAGAAGAGGCATTGCCTTGGTACGATTCATTATTCGGAAACGACCGGAGCTCGTTGTCTCTGCATTATCGAGGATGCCTGCGTCAACGTGCGAACAGTCCAGAGACCACTCGCTAATGCCAATTGTTGCCTTGACCTTAATGGTGCAGGTGAACCAGTCCTTCATGAAGAACTGCACACCACCACGGAAGACACGAGAAGTCTCCCCAAGAAGTTCTGGGTCGATGAAGACCCAGCATGATACAACCTCCATCGGCTCAATGCGAACCTCTTCCATTGGCCTCGCCATCTCCTGGTCCATAAAGATGCAAATTTGCCGTTTGTAGGGCGACACGGCGCTGATCGTCAGCGGTTGATCGAAGATGTTCTTCATTTCCACTTTTTGCGGCGGAATCGGACACGTAGCCTTGACATAACAGAACCCAAAGTCCAACGCCGACGGCTGGCCAGTAAGCTTTGGATCCAGGTTCAAGAAGTGCACGTGCATAATGTTGTACTTGACAATGACAGTCTTGACGCGACCTTTGCACTTAATTTTGATTGTTCGCGAGTAACGTCCGCCCTTGCCGCCCTTTTCTATGTGTACAGGGAGGCGCAGTTCCAGCGAAGAAGCTGGGTCTGAAAGAAGATGCTGCGATAGATGACCCTCTTGACCTATAGGAATGCTGGCGTTCGTCACTCTAAAGTAAATTGGCAACGCCGAATCTTCCGCGCGCTTTTGCCGTACTTGGATCCGGAAAATCGCCTCGAGGGCTTCTGTACGTAGAGTGACGGCGCCGAGACTGAACACCTTGGGCGTCACCTCAAAATCAAATCCTGGCACAACCACGTCATTGCTACTTGAGCTCGAATTCGAGCTTGCCGTTGAATTCAAGCTTGAAGTCTTGATGAGCCCCACGTGCGAATCCGCCTGCGCCTGAATTTTTCCCTGCGAGCCAATACGACGAGCTGGTGAAAGAAAGTGCCTCGCCGACCTCGGTTTGCGCCGCAGCGCAGTTGGCGACCGCAACGAAGACCGCTGAGGTGGCAACGGCACAGAATCATTCGCAGACGAGGTCGTGACTGTCGGCAAGGCCTCGTCTTTGGTCGTGTTCTTCTCGTCGTCCGCATTCGTTGCTGTCGCCACGTCCAACGGTGCCACAGGCGGTGAAGTCGGCGAGTTCAAGCTTTCCGGGTGAATGGGCGTGTCAATCGAGGATTTGGAATCGCTGCGCGCCGTCAAATCAACTGCCAGCGAGCTGGGGATGAGAGGCGGCGTGATGCTGATGGGACTCGCATCGATGCCCGAGATGGAGTTTCGAACAATAATAGGCACTTCTAGCACCGCATCCTGGTTTTTCACCTGGAAAATCTGCAGTACGCCGCTGTAGTCGCCGGGGCGAAGACTCTCACAGCGCTCGGCGCTCACGAATGCCTGCAATTGCACGCTTGCGGTGGCCTCTGGCGGAATTGCTAGCTTGGCGCCACCAGATGGAAGTGCCAAAAGTCGAGTATGGTCTTCCTGCTGCTTGTTGCCCTTGGCGTAGAGTTCGTCGAGCTTGACACGCAGGGACTTGAGCTTTTTCACCTGATTTTTCGTCTCCGCGATACGATACTTGTGTTGAAGATGCTCGATCTGCTCTCCGAGCTGGGGTGGGATCCGCGTCGACGATGCTATGGAAGCAAAGCGCAGTCGAAAGGGATCCAGCCCGCTCCCCTTGAGTTTGATCGCAAATTCACGATGCTTGTGGTACGCATTGCGAATCACCAAAGATTGCACGCTACTGCTCCGTTTGACGCATTCGAAAAAGAGCTGTGTGGTGTCAACTTGGAACCGCTGTGGGCGAACGACGTTTGCTTTGATCTTGATTTCTAGACTTCCAGCCTCGTCCAAAACGTTGCACACTGTGAGAGTCTCGTCGATTGGCCCCGCCATTGTCGGATTGAAACGAAATTTGATCTCCTTTGTGCCGAATGGCCGCACCATGCCCATCGGATTCCGGATAAGCTCGAGAAATCCTGCATTGAAGGAACGGGACTTGCGCAGTTTGTAGATGAGCGGGAGTGAACTTTCGTTGCTGAGATACAAGGTGCGAATTGCTGGATAGTAGGGGAACTTGACGAGACCAAAGTTGATTTGGCGTTGCGCAAACGACATGATTGACTTGCCGACCTTGGCAACAACCGGCAAGGCACGCTTTTCTAGCCTCACTTCGTCGTGCGAGAGTCTTCCCCAGGTATGGATTTGCTGAATTCGCTCCATGTCAGCCTCGTCGAGATCGAGTTGTTCCACAAACACGTTGCCGGACAGGAGCTTGAGCTTTCCCGAGAGCGTACGTGCCTGTTCTTTAATAATGGCCTTGCTTGCCTCGCTGGCTGCGACGCCAACACCCGCAGACGAATTCTTCAGCCCTTCCATTGCCTCGCCTTCGCTGCTATTTTGGGCTGGTTTCGAAGTTTCTTGCACCAGTAGAGGGGGATACATGACGACGCCAACACGGACGCTTTGACCGGGGGAGATAACCAGCTCGCCGAGGGCCTTCGCGCCACCGAGAGCGTCCTTCAACGCTCGAAGTCGCTCCTCCGCCTGCGAGACAATACCTTGCTCTTCGCTGGGTTCCATCCCACTAAAGTAAAGTTTTTGAGGTCGCTCGAAAGCATCGCAAATGCTCTGCCAGTCGACCTCGGAAGACGTGGCATTCTTGTTACGGGATTGCAAGCCTATTGCAGTTTGCTCGCCGTCGCTCTCCGCTACGTCTCGATTTGCACCGCCTCGGCCACGCCGCGACTCGTTCCGGGCATCGATCTGCGAAGATCGACGGCTGCTTTTTGCAGACGTATCGAGTGCGCCAGCCTTGGGCGACGACGTCGCGTCGGTGATGCTACTGGAGCGCTGAGCCGAAGCTTTAGTGCTGCCCAATTCGGAAACAAGAGAAAGAGACCGGCGCAGGTCTTTGGAGGATGAACCTCTGGGTTGCAAGTCTCCTGATTCCAAGTCGTCGTCGCCACTGGCGGGTCCACTATCCCCGGCAGCATCAGCATCAAGATCATGACGTGAGGCATCGTTGTCGTCATCGTGGCCGCCAAGGCTCCTCTGTCCGTCATCGACGTCAGAGTCACCCACAGCGGAGGCTGAAGCAAGGTTTCTGCTTGTAGCATGGTCAAACGGGTGGAAAAGATCGTCGCCAGATGGAATATTGCCACTCAGACGATACGACCGGCGCGTTTCCGCCCCGTTGTCCGAGGCCGACGAGTCCTTGAAATCCAGGAGCGACTCGCTCAACTCGGATAAAGTACGTGGAAGTCTCGCAGAACGCTTGCCAATCGAGGTCTCCGGGTCGCTGGGAAGATCGTGGTGTTTAAGAAAAGCAAACTCTCCGCTCTCGCCGCTGAAGGACTCGCCTCGTCGACTTGCTTGGCCTGTGCTAAGAGCATCGTCCTCCTGAATCGAGTCTTCACGCAGGCTGAAAGCGGACGGTTCTTCCGACATAGTCATTGATCGGGGCCGCCGGCGAAGCAGTGTTTCGTCGGCGCCGGCACTCGACTCTTTCCGTAATGTCTTCCTTTGGGGAGTTTGCGTGTCGCTTGTGGCTCCAGGGGTTGGGACAAAGCTGTCGTCAAAGGACTCGCTCGTTCCAGCTCGAGTAGATGGCGTTTTGCCAGCCTCCAAGCTTGCTTGCTCTCTAGAAGGTGTGCCCGTAGTACGACTTGTGGCGTCTGTCGCTACATCTTGACCTCGATTGGTGACATCATCTTTGGAAATGTTGCCTTCGAGCATTTGGAGTGGCGGGGAGGAAGACGATGATGACGAGGTGGCCGATCCCTTGCGGTCCTCCAGAAGATAGCATTGAATGTAGGCTGCGCTCGTGGTGAATCGTAGCGTGATTGGTTTCTCAACAATGTTGCGGACCTGAAACGAACGCAGGCCCGGGCTGCGGAAGACCAGCTCTCCAAAGTCAATTTCACTCAGATGGTCTCGAGGCGGAGACTTGTGTTTCTGACCCTGAAGGATTTCTCGCGGATAGTTGCGTGTCAAAGGGAGAATCCGATAAAACAGCGAGTGGTAAATGATGTTGTGAGAGTCCATGTTCGACGATCTCACTTTCAGTGAGAGATTGGACTGCACCGAGCGAAACGTGATGAGTTTGTGGTACTGCAAGTTCACCTTGCGTGCCATAAACCACACTGTGATGATTTTCACGGCGTGGGGATCGAGAGTAAAAGAGCCTTGCGTTCTGGCGCCGCCTACGAGTGGATCCTCGACATTTTCAAGATATAGCGTCACCACCTTGCTGCGCAAAAGGACCTTGACGGTGGTAGCCAAGTCACTCAGATTGGTGACGCGCACAGTCTTTGTTTTGAGGACACCCACGTTGCAGTCGCCAAAGTTCAGATCCGGGGTGCTGAGCGCCACGCCATTCTTACAAACGCGCGCTGACGCGTGTATAGTCAAGCTGGAGAAATGAATGAGGAAATCGCGGCGCCGAAGCTTGTACGGGAGTCTTGAGGACGCGCTTTCCTCGTCTTGATCAATGACCCCAGGACGGTACCTGATAATGATCGTTTTCTCCATTCCTGGACCCAGGACCAAAGTCGCTGGAGCTGGCTTCATGATTGCGCGAAGACCTTCACTTAGGCTTGCTCCTTGGTGAGCACTGCCACTTGACTCGCCACTGCTGCGCCGACTTCGTTTTCGCGCATGACCCGGACGAGATGTCGGTCCTTTCTTGCCACGCCGCGTGCGAGCCACACTGGTGCCTTCATCATCATCATCATCATCATCATCATCATCGTCGTCGTCATCATCATCATCGTCGTCATCATCGTCATCTTCGTCATCGTCATCTTCGTTGTCGTTCCCATCGTCTTCGTTATCATCGTTATCGTCATCGTCACCGTTATCGTCGTCGACGTTATGATCAACGACATTGTCCTCCCCAACACTTTGACGTTTGTCAAGGTCATTGCCATCCTTGCCATGATCATCGGTAAGCGTCATCGCACCATCTTCGTGTGTAACTTTGACAGGAGCTTCAGGATTACCGCGGGCGCCGACGCCGGTATCGTTGTGCGTTCCAGTTTGTGCGAAAATGTCTTCACCGTCGACCTCGCGGCCTGCGTCTGAAGAAAGAGGAGGTCGCAGCGAAACTTGCTCATTATCACCCTCAGACGCGCCAGGAAAAATTGTAGCCCCCTCGACATTACCCTGCTCAAGTCTTTGAAGGAGGAGGTCTTCGGCAAATTCAGAGTCTACAGCAGACGCGCTATCAGCCGTCAAAGTGCGCATGTCTTGACGATGTAGTAGATTTTCATCTGCCACTATGCCCGTGTTCGATGGAGCACTTGAGCGCTGGTCGAGACCTGTGCCAAGAGCAGTGCTAGCAGTAGCAATGCTAAACGGCGATTGCGGGCGCTCACGAGCAGCAAGAGCAGCAGCGGCAGTGCTGGCATCAGGATGCGAGCTGTCCACTTCGTTGGTGTACACATTTTCTGCAGAGTGCTTCTCGAGCGGTAGGAGCGTTGATGACGAAGGCGAGCGTTTCGTTGGTTGCGTTGCTTTGCTGGAGCGCTTGTCCTCGTCAAAGGTGAATTTTACAAAGGGTGACGAGGATGTGAGAGGAACCTCGAGTTCACGATCTGTGGTGTTCTTGATCCTAACCTTTTTCTCCACCTTTGCACCAAGCAAGCAGTCGTCGAATTTGATGTTTCGAATTTCGACATTGGACGTGGCGTCTCGCACAAGCAGAACACCTCCAGCATCCATGGCACGACCGGGAGCATGCACGTTTGAATGCACGGATATTCGCTCACTGTTGCTGAGGTTGTGGATATTTTCAATGCAAATAGTGTACTTGAACGCCCCCTCTTCAGACGGCTGATATGTGACACGAAGCCGTCGGTGTGAGTACCCTGGCATGGAAAGTATACGACCAGCATCGTGGAATTTGCCGTCGTCTTGCACCTGCACGGAAATGGCATCAGCGTTAACACTAATGCACCGAAGCTGCAGAGCAATTTCACTTCTGTTCCAAATGGTGAACTCCTTCCAGTAGCGCTTGTTGGGGATACAGTCGAAAAAGGCAAGCTGCGACACATCGCACTCGAGGACGCTCTTGCAGACCATGACAGTGAGTGGGATCTCCTCGGCGATGCCATCATCATCATCATCATCATCATCATCATCATCGTCGTCGTCGTCGTCGTCCTCATCTTTGTCACCTTCACCCTCGTCGTCATTGTTGGTGTCGTCCTCGACGTCGTCATTGCTGCTCGGGACGGTTTCCGTTTCGCCGTCGCTACCCTTCCCGCGGTCAATTCTGCGCGTTGGATCATCGGACTCCACGCTGCCTTCGCTATCACTAAAATCAGCCAAATCTTCACGAAGGGAACTAAGTGAGACCTTATGAATGCTCAGGCGTGCTCGTAACGCGATCATTGCATTGCGACTCGTGGCGCTTTCGCTCGAGCTTGGGCCTCGTGATAAATCATCGGTGGTTTCCTGATCGTTCCCAGAATCGGGGCTCGCCTCGCCGCCATTCTTGGTGCTCACGCCCGAGCCTGCGCCGGAGTTCTCGCTGCCATTCTGAAGCTGACCGCTGTTTTTCGCTTTGTCGCTACCCCCTCCAATTTTGGTGTTGGTACTGGTATTGGCGCCACCACTATCGTTCCGGTTGGAGCTCTTGTTGCTAGTTTTGGCAATTTTGTTCTTGCCGTTGCTGGGCATAGCAGAGGCCGTGACGAAGATGCGAAATCTTTGCCTGCTGCGCACCACGATGCTTCGCTGTCTGCGCGAGGTCTCGGCGTACAGCCCATTGAAGTCATCTTCATCGATCCCAAGAGATGGTGTCCCAGGCCTTGGCGTGGAGAATACTGCTGGATCTCTGCCAGCACCATCGTCCTCGCTCGTCCTGTCGACATTTTGGCCCTTCTCCTCCTCCTCCGCCTTCTTGCCGGCGCTGCCGTCGTCGCTGTTGTCGCCGTCGCCGCCGGCGTCGCCGCTCTCGAACCAATGCTCGAGCGCGATGGCGGCCTCGCCGTCGTCCTCCCGGATGAACCGCACGGCCCACGCCGCCGCGGCGCCGGCCGGCGGCAGCTCCGGCGCGACCACCTCCGCGCGCGCGGGCCCGCCGCCCACGTACACGTCGCGCAGCAGCATGGCGCCGCTCCAGCGCAGCACGAGCACCAGGCGCAGCGCGGTTTGAACGATAGATCGGGTTTGAAAGCCCGATCTGGTTCAAACCCGATCTGCCGCGGCCTCGCGAGGATCCACGCGCCGCGCGAACGGCCTCGCCTCGCCTCGCCTGCGCTGCGCGCGCGCGTCTGCCCGCGGGCGGGCCCCCCGCGGCGGCCGCAAATGCGAAGACGTGGCGCGTCGAGGATGGGATCGGGACGCCGGACGAGATGAGTCGCACGTCACGGTGGGAGACACTGCACGTGCACGGGAGCGGCCAGGCGCGGCAAGGATGGACCTGATCTACCTGGCCGTGAGGTCCACTTCCGGGGCGTCGGGTACCAATGGTACCTCTGCCAGCTTCGCTGCCTCTGCTGCCATGAGCGAGGACGAATCCGGCTCAACAATGTTGACAACGCCGCCAAGACCAACGTCCTCCGGAAGATTCCGAAGCGCGACATTTACCCACTTCTTCCGCCGATTGGGCCTCGTAACGTAACACAATGAGCTACTTCAAGCTCGCCTTGGTTTGACTGGCACCCCAAGGTCCGAGCTTCCGTTCGACGACTCCGTCCACAAAGATCTGTATACCACGTTTGGCGTACGCAGTTCCTAAGAACGTGCTCCCGACGCTGGAGCGCGATTAAAGTTCATGCAGCGACTTGATCGCATTCTTCAATCTGGCCAATATCTTCGGACGCGTGAATGTCTCGACATTTGCATCCCACACGTACCAACTCGTCCGCATCAGCTCGCCGCGAAACGGCGACCCCGACATATGGGGCGCCTACGCCAGAGAACATAGATCCACCATTGCTACGTTTCATCGCTCCCGCGCTCATACATCACGCGGACATGTCATCGCGCTTCCCTACGAATCCTCTTCGCGGCGCCTGTGCATATCGTCGCGCAGATGCACAGCGGGTCCGCGAACGACGACGAAGATTCTCCACGTTATGAAATAGAAGAATTCCTATCGCTGCGTTCCCCCTGCAAGCGGCCCAGCACTCCTTTTCCTCCCGCTCCATCTGGCCTCGCCATGGCTTCGCGGACGGCCTACGCTCCTCCATACTGATGAGGAGAAGGAGAAGCTGGCAATATTCCTAGAGATTGTATTGGAAGAGGTAGTGGTGATGTTGAAGGTGGTGCTGGTGGTCACAATGTTGGTGGTGACGGTGACAGGCCTATTGTCAAGTTATTGACAACGAAGGACTGCACCTCGATGAGAACCAAGCTAGACTCGATCGAGGATCAAGCAAGACTCGTTGAGGATCAAGCTAGACTCGATGAAAATTTAGATACTAGAGCTTTGTATCGAAATTTATAGAAAGTTGCTTGGTGGCTTGCTTGCTTGGTGGCTTGCTGGCCTTGAAGCATTAATTTTAAAATTTAATAAAGGTCATAACTTGCAATTAGGAGCTTAATAGCTTGCGGAGAGGTCGATCAGCCTTGCGCGAGAGTGAGAGAAGTTTCGTTTTTCAACTCGCCGGTTTCCTGCACAGGAGGGTTTTGAACAACTTCGGAACTTTTGTTCGGCCGCGGCTCGCGCTCGCTGCGAATGATCGAAGGGCCGACGAGACTGAGGACAACCGGCAGAAAAATGAGCCCGTAAAGCCCACCAAAAAGCACAATGCTGACAAAGCACTTGAAAAAAATGCGAAAGACCTCAGAGTTGGCCCCAACGAGAGGCAGAATGCCGAGAAAGGTGGTAGAAATAGCCAAAAATACAGAGGGCCCAATCGCGCGTAAGGTGTGACGTACACGCTCGTCACGCGATAGAGTCGGGTCTTGGTGGCCAAAGGTGACCATAATATGGATCGAGAAATCGACGACGAGGCTGATAGCCATGAGCAAATTGATGCATGATACTGCATTGAGCGAGATGTCCCAAAAGAGAGGAAGACTGCCAAGAATGCAGGCAAAGACCAGCGCAACAGTGATAACGCAAATGAGAACCATAAGAGGGTGGATGAGGAGAACTGTGGTGACGGCCACTACCGCCAAAAGCGCAAACGACAAACTTGACATGGTCTCACCCTTGATGATACGATATTGGTCATAGGTGAGGAAGTTTATCGAAAAGAGAAAGGCATTCTCGCCAAGATTGCTGTTTTGCGTCAGCTCCTCTGCCGTGTTGAGAGTTCGAACATTGATTTGAGAATCATCACTTGCCATCTCGTAAAACCAAATGCTCGATACTTGAATTGACGTGTTGTCGTCGGCCCAGACGATACTATCGCGCAAAAGCATATAATTCTCGTCAAGAAGGAATTCGTGAAGAGCAGGAGCAAAATTGTCGCCCACTACATAGCCTTCAGACGAGAGGCTCGCGTTCCACTCCGGATGTATTTGGGCCCATGCGGTGAACAACAGGTGCCAGTCCGTGAATCCTTTGGCTTCGTCAACAATCTCGGAGTGTAGAACTTGGGCACTGATGTTGCGCACGTCGACATGAACTGAAGCTTGTCTGAAGTCGACCTCCTTCACGAAAAGACCTACTGGGCTGAATCCTGTAACCGATCCAAAGTAGGTCTCAGAGACTGCGTAAAACTCGTTCAAGTAGCTATCGTCTGGCGTGATGAGCCTCAAGTCAAACGAGTTCTCAATCTGCGTCGCCTGCCACACGCCGATACCTCCCATACCAATGAAAGTAATGATGACAATGACCTTGACGACGGGGTGCAATAAGAGGCTAGCGAGAAGGCCAAAGCTGGCTTCCAAGTGCGAGTCGCCCCCTGCGCGCATTGCGTTGGACTCAGATCGTTGCTTGCTCTTGACCTCGGCCGCTTCTTGTGTCTCGACGACATTGGCGCCTCCGGAAACGTGCAGACATGGCAGAATGTCTCGCCGATGGCTGTCAGCGCGCTGTGTATCGAGCGTCAGGAGTGCCGGGAAGACGAGAATGTGTGCCATGTAAATAAAGAGCACGGAAAGCGCGGCATATGTACCGAACCACTGAACAGCCGGCAGCTTGGTGACAGAGGCTAAGATAAAGGCAAAAAAATCCGTGAGCGAGGTCACAGTGATTGACATGCCGGCCTCCCGCAAAGCCTCATACATGCGCTCTGGGTATTCTGCGGTTGGATCGGTGCGGTCAAAAGACGCCACAATGACATATGCGTTGTCAATACCAATACCCACCAGGATAAAAGGCAGAACTTGCGTGAGCGAGGTAAATGGAACACCGCATACCGCAGCAATGCCGTACGCCGCCCCTGCTGCGAAAAGGATGACGAGAATGTCCACAGTTGCCAGCAGCGCGCGACCATGAATACGTCCACAAGGCCGGCCCAACGTGAGGCTTGCAAAGACAACCATCATGATGTACGCGAGGCCCATGAGTGGAATGTCATTGCCCACTGATTTGCCAAGCTCCTCGTCGATGCTTTTTGCCGCATAGACATAGACGTTCACATGCGTGCGTTCCTGGAAACCAATGTTGAGGAAAAGATCCTCCCACTCGATCTGCTCATCGTTCGTTCCGTCCTCGGAATATGGCTCGAGTGCGTAGGCTACACGAAGAGCCGCTGCATTTGCAAAAGCATCATCGACGAGGCTGAATTGCCCAAAGTCAATTAGTCGCACCACGCTCGCCCCGCTCGGGTACAACGTGGCTGCACAGGTTTGCTGCACAGAGGCGTCAGAGGTTTCCTGAGCGCTAAAGGTGGCCGCATCAAAATTCCAGAAACCTAGCGGCCCATACATGGTGCAAGAGCCGTCTGGCTCGAGTTCGCATAGCTGTGAAAAGTTCATCCCGCTTGTCGTGCTGGCAGCCAACACTTCATTATGAATGTCCATAATCTCGCCGATTGCGCTTAGCGTGAGAATGTTTGATCCCTCGTTCTTTGCGGTGATGAAGAAAGTGCTTTCACGAGAAGGTGGATCGAAAAACTGGTTCACGTAATCTCGGTTCTGCATCGGCAAGGAGTTCTGGTCGACCCACAAATCTTCTCCGTCAGTCTCCACTGTTGCGGTGAGGAGGCAGCACGTCAACCCAACGGCAATCATAAAGTAGAGGGATACAGTTGTCTTTGGTTTCTTGGCGCACTTCTTGGCTGCGAGGGCGATCCCGTGGGCGAGCGTCTCCTCGATGCGGCTCATCGTCGAAATGTAGCCCATCGTCCCGGTGTCGTGCTCTCTTAGTCAGAAGTAAAATCCAATGTTGTCCGCCGTTCTGCCTGCAGAATCAATCTGCTTTTTTCGCGATCGAACGACCTCCTCTCGAGGTCCTGGGTCTCGTCTAGGTTGGCGATTTGATTGTCTGAGATGCGCCGCCCTTCTCTTCGAGTCGCGAAATCGCCCCTCCCCCTCAACCTTACTTTCCCTGTTCCCCCAAATCAACTCGAAGATCGTCCCGGGCGAGTCCGTCCCGGGCGATTCAAGCGGGGCAAAAGTGACACGAGATTGAGACTTCGACGGATCCGTGCAAGCATGAAGATGAAAACGGGACGAGTGGCGAGTGCCCCGATCACGTCGTCCCGGAGCGGTCTCGGAAGCACAAGTCTACGACAGACCTGGCGGGTGCGACAGAGATCAAGGTCAAGGTATTGAACCCCGTCAGACAGAAAGGAGGAGCCTTTGTGGTACTCACACGAATGACCGACTGACTGACTGACTGCCCGGTCGGTGGTGCTGTCAACTATCGCAGACGAATGCTTCTTTCGCTGCGCGCAAGTCTGAGGCTTTTTGTGGGCGCTTCCGCGACAAGCACTAGAGATAGGGCTGGAGCGTGGATGTATGGATGGATGGATTGATGGACGGCCCGGGGCGGATGCTCGACGAACCGTACGGCAAAAGGTTGTCTGCGTGCGCGGCCGGATATGGATGACGCCGCCGCACCTGGAAATCGTTGTACAGCGATCACTGCAGCGTGCCTTTCGCCGCGAGTGGCGATCGATGGCCGGCAAACCGGTCCGCTGATTCAGGCGGAGACGAAGAGGAGGAATTGAGCACCCCGCGCGCCCGCGCGCCCCTCCCCTCTTCGCAAAGCCAGAAGCAAGCCTCGATGTCGGCGTTGGCTGAATGACAAGCTGCACAGACCGCCGTCCTTGCGCGCGAGCGCGCGAGCGCGCGAATTTTCGCGCACTTCCTCGCAGTCTCTTTCGCCCTGGTGGGCTTTGGACTTTGCTTGCAGTGAGAATGATCCGGTAAAAGGCCTGCCATTGTTCGAGATTGACGCGACGTCAACTTGACAGTGAAGGCGGGGGTATACAGTAAAAGTGAGACAAAAACGATTACCGTTACGAATTTGACAGCCTGAGCTGAGACTAGCAGTTGAGGCAGTCCAGTGCAGAGTAGGCAACGCATAGCAGTAAACCGCAGTGCAGTCCTTTGGGTTCTCGTTCTTGTTCGCGCCGAGTGAAGTCGGTCGAGACTGACTGCTTTTCCACCGTTTTTTTCTTTACGCCGACAGCTGAGAGCTCGTCTCGCTGACGCGGCGTGAACTCGGGCCAATGAGCGACAAGACAACGGGGAGGAAGACGAGAGCGTAGAGACCTCCAAAGACAGCAATACTGATGAAGCAGCGGAAGAAGATGCGGAATACCTCAGAAGAAGCTGCTCCCAACGGCATTGTGCCCAGAAATGTTGTAAAGATGGATAAAAAGACGGCTGGGCCAACCTTGGCGAGTATGCGTTTCGTCTTTTCGTCTCGCGAAAGCTCAGCCTCCTCTTTACCATAGGCGACAAGTGGATGCACACAAAAGTCCACAACTAGGCTAATGGCCATGAGCATGTTGATGCACGAGACCACATTGAGAGAAATGTCCCAGATGAGAGGTAGGCTTCCGAGAATGCAGGCGAAAATCATAGCCACCGTGCCGACGCAAATGATCACCAGAATTGGGTTGCCGAGGAAAAGAATGGTGATGGCAACGATGGATAAGAGCGCGTAAGAGAGGCTCGTGATCGTCTCAAAGGTGATGATGCTGTATTGATCGTAGGATATAAACACCGAGGCAAGGATGAAACTCTTGTCGCCCAAGGACGACGTCGATGAAATAGCTCGCGTCGTTTGCAAAACATCAATGTCTGTCTCTGCGCCACGGCTTGCTGTCTGATACACCCAGAATCGCGACGCAAGGATCTCATTGCCTTCCCAGACGAGGTCATTCTGCAGGGACGCATAGTTCGGGACGCTGAGGAATTCTTGCACAGCAATGGTAAAATTTTCGCCCGTCACAAAGCCCTCCGGGGACAACGACGGTGCCCAGACGGGATGAGCACCTGCCCATGCGCAAAAGTAAAAGTGCCAATCGATCCGACCAATCGAGCTTTCGATGACGTGTGATGCGAGCAGCTCGTCGCTGAGGCGGCGCATTTCAGTCTGCACTTCTGCTTTGGTATAGTCGAGGTCCTTGAAATAAAGTCCAATCGGGACGTAACCACGCAAGGAACCAAAGTATTCCTCCGAAGCGCCGTAAAAGTCTTGCAGGTAGGAGGAGTCTGGGGCGATGAGACGCAGATCAAAGGAATTCTCGATCTTTGTCCCTTGCCAAGCACCGATGGCAGCCATCGCCACAAAGACGACAATTACAAACAGCTTAACGAAAGGTCTGAGCAGTACAGTCACGTACACGCCTCCAAAGACCTTGGACAGATGATCTTCGACCGTGGCGGCGCGTGCATTCTTTTCATCGCTTGTTTCAGCCACGGACACGGTGATGCAAGGAAGAATATCTCTGCGATGCGCCTCGACGCGCTTCGTGTCGAGCGCAAGGAGTGCCGCAAAGACGGTAATGTGCGCAATGTAAATGAAGGCAATCGAAATCGCTGCGTATTGTCCAAACCACTGCATCGCCGGGAGACGAGTCAGGCTGGCAAAGAGGAAAGCGAAAAAGTCGGTAAGAGTTGTGACCGTGATGGACAACCCTGCTTCTTGATAGGTTTCGTGGATGCGATCCAGTACGTTGCTCGAGGCTTTAGTCCTGTCGAATGCTGCGACGAGAACGTAGGCGTTATCGATTCCAATGCCAACCAAAACAAAGGGGAGAATTTGCGTCAGAGAAGTAAAGGGGATGCCGAGAAGAGCACTCAAGCCGTAGCCCGCACCAGCGGAAAAAATGATCACGAAGATATCACTCGTTGCCAGCAGGGCGCGGCCGTTGGTGCGGCCACACATGCGGCCGAGCGTAAGGCTGGCAAAGATAATCATAACAACATAGGCGATGGCCATGATGTGAATGTCCTGTCCCGTGGACGAGGCGAGCTCTTCGTCGAGGCTCCTTGCAGCAGAAACAGCAACGGTGATGTGAATTCGCTCCTCTTGGGCAATTTCGAGAAACTGATCTTCCCATTCGAGCGGGGCATCCTCACTCCCGTCAATCTCTGGGATCAGCGGGTACAGAATGCGGATTGCTTGCGCAGAAGCAAGTCCGCTGACATTCTCGAACTTGCCAAAGTCAATCTTGTGAAGCACCACATCTCCGTTCGGGTAGCTTGATGCGGAGCATGTGGACTGCACCGTGGCATCCGAGGTTTCAAAGTTGGCAAAATTGGCAGCGCTAAAGTTCCAGAAACGGGGCGGGCCTTGAAAATTGCACGCGTTGCTGGCAGTTTTCACACAGAGATCCTCGAGACCAAAATTGCCCGTCGGTGTGGATATGGCGAGAAGTTCCTCGTGGACAGCAAGGACTTCGCTCATCGCGTCGAAAGCGAGCACGTTTGAGCCCTCTTTGCTCGTGATGATAAGAACGTTGGGACGAGCGGTCTTGGCAAAGGTGCCCTCGACATATTCCAGGTTGAGCATAACGTCAGAGTCTTGATCCACCCAGAGATTGCGCAAGGTGCTTTCGATTTCCACGGTCAGCATTCCACACAGGAGTCCGAGAGACACGATGAGAAAGCACCCAATCGTCGTTTTGGGCTTGCGGGCACAGGCGGTAGCCGTAGTCGCAAGTCCGGACGCGACGGTGGACTCCACCTTGCTCAGAACATGGAGCATGGTCTTCTTTATCCTTACTTGTCGGTCAGCTTGGCCTTAGATTTTCCTTCCTTTCTTTCCTTCCTCTCTTCTCGCGGGATCTTGCCGCTGCGTGGGAGGTCGCTCGGGTTTCAGTTTTGCTTCAAGGCCAAGACAATCTCAGACTTACTTGCCCCGGACGCTTTTTCTGCCTTCATTCCATAGACGTGCTCATCCCTGTGCGCACAACATCTTTTTCCTTGCATGCACGCAAGATCATCGACCGATCCATCCGCCACTCTTCCCCACCCTCATCCTATAAGCAAGCTCGGAGAAGTTTTTCTCCGTATCGTCCGCAAGGATCTCGGAGAAGCTATTCTCCGCCCCCCAACACACAACACACACCCATGCACATACGCACTCGTCTAACCGTCGCTGCGGCCGCTGCAGTCCTTTTACTGCTGGAAGACAGACGATCTCGGAGAAGTTATTCTCCGTGGTGTCTGCCAGCACATCTGCGCGACAAAAATCGGGCGGCTGATCGGTCTCAGCAACCGTAAAAGTTTAGCTCTTTCGAGGCCCGGGCGACGGAGCTCTCCCCGGCCCAGCCGACGCACTCATCGCCATCTGGCTGGCGAGCTCGTACAGCCGGCGGAGTTGATCTTCTCCGTCTTCTCCTTCGTCGTCCTTGTCTTCGTCTCCTCCCTGTCCGAATCGTGTTCCAGGCCTGCGCAGGGCGATCGTTTCTGTGAATAGACACAGAGGCAGAATGTGTGCGCGCATCTGGCTGCAGGCAGCCTGAGAGATGTGGGGGGTCTTTGGTTATATAAATCTCCGGCGGCCCGCGGACATTGAGACGCTGCACTTCTCCGAGCGGGATCAACATCAACAACAACAACAAACGTCGATGGCTCGTCATGGACGGAAACTCCTCGTCTGGCCGGCGGGCGGACTGGCTTGGCCGGCTGGCTGGCTGGCTGGCTGGCTGGCCGCCAACTTTAAGAGAAGATCGTTCGCTGTTCGTTGCGTGCGCGCGTGTCATCATGCGCCGTCCCTAGCCGGCCTTACGTTGCAAGTGCTTCAGACGTGAAATGAAAGATAGAACTCGCTGGAACGAATGCGGTGGGATTGCTCCTGATTGTTAACGAGCCGCCGTAAGTTGAGAGGTGGAAAGCGTGACTTCACGGTATGGACGCAACCTTCCTCTCAATAAGAGAATAAGTAGGGAAGAGAAAGCTTATCCATCCTGGCCTTGAGTGAAAAGTGTTGCGCCTACTATTTTCTGTCCTCATACCCCCCACCTTCTCCTTTTCAGCAGCATCATCATCATGACAACAATTTTTTATTTATTTATAAGTGGAAAAAAAGGATGTAATTCTTCTTTCTCAAAAATGAGCCAGCTAACTCACTCACTACTCGCGACGCTTGACCACAAGCTGGAGCTCATGGCTGGTTTGCTCCAAGTCGTTGCAGACGCTGATGGTAATCATACGCGCATATTGAAATGCGTCCGGATCTTGGCCAGGTGTGAGTTCGAAAGAAAACCTGGAAAGCAACGTTGCCGCAACCATTTTGATCTCAAATTGCGCCATGTTGGCACCCAGACAAATGCGATGCCCACTTTGGAAAACGGGGAACTTGTAGGAGAAGTCGGGATCCTGTCGGAAAGGAGTCCACGGGATCCAGCGCTCTGGACGAAAGGAGAGCGGGTCTTCAAACCGTTCCGGGTCGCGGCCAATAGAAAAGGGCGAAAAGCTCAAACGCACGCCCGGTAAGGCACGTGTCCCATCAGGAAAGACAACCTCCTCAGAAACAATCTTGGTATCCTCGGGAACAGGTGGCGCAAGACGAAGCGTTTCGTAGAGAACTCCATGCAGGTAGGGCACCTTTTCAGGGTCCAGATCCTCGAGTCGAGGGATGCGATCTCCGAAGGCCTCGCGGGCCTCAGCTGCAGCCTTTTCCTGGACCTCGGGGTTCTTGGCGAGATAGAGAAACATCCAAGAGAGCGTGCATGCCGAAGTGTCACGACCTGCGATGATGAAGTTGAGAATGATGTCGCTCAGGCGCTTGTCTGAAAGCATTTCACCGTCGCGTTGCGAGCGGAGGAAATGAGCAAGCAAGTCGCGCCTCGAATCCAGCGTCTTGGGGTCCGCGCGGCGCGCTTCTTGAACATAACCCTCCGTCACATCCTTGAGATACTGGCAGTGCTCCCGAAATTCCTTGTGGACGGGGCTAAGTCGTTGCACGAGCCACCAAAGTGGATTCCATTCGCGTCGGTTGGGAATAAGCCGTCCGAAGGGAAAAGGAAAGGCATATTTGATGAGCACGTAAAGGGGTAACATCGTAAAGTGAAATGTCATGAGCACACGATGCGCTCCGTCGAATGCAAAGGCATACGGATCCGTGTCGCCCGAGACGGAGTCGACGTCGCGCGCGTAGAAAATCTTTTGAATGGAGTCGAATGTAAAGGAAAAGAACTTCTTTTGCAGATCGATCGGTTGGCCGCTCTCTGCGTGTTCCTCAAGCACTCGGGTGAGAATCTTAAGTTTTGCGGCAAAGCTTTCCCACATGAGATCCTGAAAGTTGCCACGCGTGAACAGCTTCGCGGCCGTCTTGCGTTGATGGAGCCAGATGGCATTGTCTTCGGGCAGCGAGGATCCATGGCGGATGACGAAGATGCCTTCATCTCCGAGCCACTCCCCCATCATGTCAAATACATTGTCCTGACCGGTGCTCATTTTGGTGTTACGGTCGAATTCCGTCTTGAGAAAGTGCTTGATGAACTCTGGGTCGCGAACCATGAGCTCGGGCTCGGGGCCATGCGTCTTGATCAGCTTTGCGCCCGGGAACTCTTGATGAAAGGCCGCCTTGAAGTCGTGAATCCGCGTGATGTTTTCACGGTACTTCTTCACGAGCACGTCCAGGTCCGCTCCGGGGACGTGGCGCAGCTGCCTCATCTGCCGCTTCGTCTTCCAGATCACGTACACGATCTTGACGAGCGAGTGCACGACCGCGAAGCACGCGTACGCGCGCAGCGCAGCGCGCACCTTCGTCCACGCGGCGCCCATGCTCGCCGTTTCCGTCCCGCGTCCTCCTCCTTCTCCTCCCCCCTCTCCGAGACGCGCCGTTGCCGAGACGCGAAAGCTTGCAGGTCTGTTTGCACGCGCAGAGAGCCTATCCGTCGATCAGCGATGAATTATCCAACGCGCGGGGACACACGACGAAGGAAGTATCAACGTCGATCACTCGTACTCGACAGTGAAGACATCGAGCGCCTTCCGCCCTTCCAACTTGGGACACCCCGCAGGGTCACAGACGCGCTGGACGGTCCAGAAGTGCCGACACAGGTCCCTCAAATCGGTACTGGGACCCTCGCGACCCGGGGATTGATTTCCGGGCAGGTTTACAGTTAGTTTAGCAGGCCAGCGAAATGGCACCAACCAAACCAAACGAAGGTCAAGTCCAAACGCGAGAGCGAGCGCGGGCGCGGAGTCGCGAGCGGCCGCCGCGACGTCTCGCCTGAGGCAGGGAGCGGAGGGCCTCGGCCGCCGGCTGCGGCCTCCGTCCGGCACGCGAGGACTCTTTCTGACGGCGGCCGTGGCGACACCTGCAAAGGCTGGGAGGAGGATGGCCGGCGACGGCGACGACAAGGCGGCCTTGCGGGCGACGACGAGGCCCCCAGACGACCGTGACAGGCGAGCAGCGAGCCACCCGGAAGAGACGGAAAAGTACGAGGCTCTACGCAAGAAGTTCATTTTCGAATCGATGGCGCTCGTGCGCGGCGAGGGCCTCGAAGGCATTGGAGGCGAGCTGAAGCAGGCGCCTGCGTACTTTAATGTGACCGAAATTCCCCATGCAGACATCGCAGAGAGTGCAGATGGGAACAGTGCAAGCGACGTCAAACGGAACCACGTGTGGTTGACACTACGCCGCTCTGGAATGAACACCAAGGATGTCGCCTGGCGGCTTGAAAAGGTGCTTGGCGTCAATCGCAACTCCGTAGGATACGCAGGGCTGAAAGATCGCAACGCGACATGTACGCAGACCTTTAGTATCGATGACTCTCCTGAACGGAGCTTGGAATCGATCCGGGCGAGGCTAGAAGCCGACAAGAACACTCCCCGCGTCCAGCTGGTCGGTGAGATCCAACGCGCTTCTCGCAAGCTTCGCAAAGGCCATTTGCGTGGCAATCGTTTTCGGATCCTCATCACAAATCTCGCCGTGGACGCGGATGAGGCCCTTGATCGCGCCAAATGCATAGCTGAGGATCTTGCCGCAAAGGGCGTTGCAAATTACTTTGGTGACCAACGTCTTGGCAACAATGCCAGCACTGCACTTGCGGGCTATCGGGAGCTATCCGTCGCGCGTGAGTATATTAAGTCTCTGGACAATGCGCCAGCGTCAACATCACAAAACGAGACTCCCAAAGCATCCGTAAATGTAGACGCCAATACGGCCAATGATGTTGAGAAGAATGGTGATGCGTGCCATGAAGATTCCACCACCAACGCATCCACCACCAAAGAGACCGAGGTTGCAAAGGGAGAGGGGTCCAAAGATACCAAGGGCATGGAAGGCGAGAGCGGCAGTTCGAACGAGACTGCTTCGAGCTCTCTTGGTGCCGAGGCTAAAAAAGAGGCCAAAGAAGGTGAGAGCGGCCAAACGCAAATCGCTCAAGTTGGTGCCGAGGGCAATGGCACGACAGAGGATCATCAAGGGCGCCCCGGAAGCAAGAAGCGAAAAGCGTCACGATCTGGATTTTTACGGTATTGTCGCAAGAACAAGCGGATTCGGACCCGTGGCACCTTTCAATCAGGCTTCAACATGAATGCCTTCCAAAGCGCAGTCTTCAATTCGATTTTGAGCGAGCGTATTCGTTCCTCGATGTTTACGCAAGAAGTGGTTGGCGATATTGTGATGAACCAGACCGGGGGTGCAGCTCGTTTGGTAGACTCCGAGGAGACACTTCCGAATGCAAAGGATCGTGCCGAGGGCATAACCTTTGCTCTGCCCCTCGTCGGCGATCGTGGAGGGACCTTTTCCAAGGGTCCGGCGCAAGAGCTCGAAAGCCGCATAATCAAAAATGTGTGTGACCTTCCATGGGATGCGTTCTGGCTCTCTCATTTGCGTTCTACTTTGCGGCCCGCCCGACTAAGCTTGGAGCAGTTGGACTTTGACGTAAAGAAGGTGTCCTCGGTTCGGGCTTATCTCGATGAGGAACTTTGCCGCACGAAAAGCACCATGCGCGAAGCCGGACCAGACCAGGGTCGCCAGGATGCGCAAGAGGGCGGTGTTGCTGGACCTGACGGCAGCGAAGGCAAGGACGGGGAGAATGAGGGCCAAGCTGAACACGATGGGGAGGGTCTTTTGTTCACCTTTAGCTTACCCAAGGGTGCTTACGCAACAAGTGTTCTTCGAGAGTTCATGACGATTACAACGTCTGATGAAAAGGTAGAAAAGTGAGGTGTTAAGGAGCTTGCAATTGGTTGAAAACATATTTGCTTCAGAAAAGGTCATGAAAATTGTCTCTTCAAGTTTGCTTTTTGTTTGTTCGTTTGTTATTTGACAAACAGCAGCGAATTGCCGACGAGCTTCGCGTCTCGCTTGGGGATCCACCTTCTTTATTATCAGTGACATATCCTCTTTTGACAGCGCACGAGGAGCAAAAATTACAGTCAGCAGTCTGCACTGCCTGACCGGAGGGGCTGCCTTCCCTCACCTCTTGCCAGGACCCAAGCTTGGCAAGCAAGAATCTCCCATCGACTCCAGATGCGTTTCTTTGGCGGAATGCCCGTTCCAAAACTTGAGGTAAATTTTCTCGGAAGGCGCAGGAGAGGAGAGAAGAGGAGAGGAGAGGAGAGGCGGGCAGAGAGTCCTCTCTCTTCCTCTTGCGCGTGCGCTCGCTTGCTCGCTGTGAGGTGACATTCCGCACGGACATCTCACGGCAATAATTGCTTTGATGGCGCTGCTCGCCGATTCTGTGTATAACCAGCACTTTCGGCAGTGTGCGAGTGCAGCCGCTCACGCAGCCGCTCATATTGTCCATCCATCCCTGCATGTATTTGTTTGCATGCACGCAAAGAAACTTGCTCCTTTTTACGATGGAACTCCTGCTCCATCTCAGTTGTAGCAGCTGCAGCAGCCAGCAGCATCATGTCTGTATCGGGCGGAATTTCGCAAAGATCATTTCCAAGGTGAGCAGCTGGGTTCAATCGCTCTTGCGGTATATGCGCAGCACGCACTTGGAAACACGTGATCAATGTGCAGTATGCCATTGCGAGAGAAGCAAACGCGAAGGACTGCATGTTTCCACGCGTCTTCGTCTCACAGCTTGGGTTCTTGAGCGATAATGAGCCAGCCTAGCATCCTTGGGACTGGCGATACAAGTCCTGTCCAAGAAAGACAATATAAAGAATGAACATAGAAATGCCGAGCGTCTTGGTCATTTTCCAGCCATTGACGGCGATCGTGATGATTACAGAGAGAAGCATCGCGATGAGAATTACCACGGACCAAAGAAGATCTGTACCAACAACCTCAACGGGGGCGTTGGGGTGTATAAGGTCGTAAAAGAGCCATGGAATGGGAAGACCGATGAGAATGTCAAAAATATTGCTGCCGATCGATGAGGAAACAGCCATATCGCCAAACCCCTGGCGAGCCACAATCACGCTGGTAATGAGATCAGGAATGCTTGTGCCGGCGGCCAAAAAGGTCGTCCCCATGACTGACGGAGGAACGCCAATGGCGTCGCCCAGCAATACTGCCATAAACACCATGACGTAGGAGTAGGCCGCGATCCATGTGATGCTCAGCCCCCAGGTGATTGGGTAGAGGTTCTCCCTACCTTCCCGCCTCACGTCGGGGATCGTGAGCCACAGAGGGATGACGATGGGCGCGGTGAGGATAAAAAAGGCTCTTCCAGACCACGAACTAGGCCACTCGAGTTCCAGCGGCCCTCCGTCCTCCTCGCAACTGGCCACCTCCTCGAGCACTTCTTGCCAGAGCATCGATTTTCGGAACCACTTGAGGAAAACCTCTTCTGAGACCTTGCCATTTTCATCCACTTGGAACTCTTCGAGGGCCTTGTCAATGTCTTCCTCTGTATAGGGCGGCGTGCCGCGATCTTTTTGCATGGATTGAATAACAGCGGCGATCTCTTCGCGATCGAGATGATTGTCTCCCGATGTGTCCATGATCTTAAAAAAACGGTGCGCTTCGGCGAGAATTCTGTGCTCGCTCTGCACGTACCAGCTGGTAAAGGTCTCGAGGTCGATGCCGACGGCAGGGTCGACCTTCAGGTCCTCAAAGACGCGGTTGACTTCTTCTTTGGTAGGTTCCGATCCGGTGAGATCGCGAAGAACCTGCTGCATTTCCTCCAGCTCAATGTGGCCCGAAAGATTGAGGTCAAGACGATTGAATGTCTCCCGAACATCGCCTCGGACGCCAGAGATGAGATGAAACCTGGCATGATCGAGAACGTTGCCCTCTTTGAGCATGAGGTGAAGCAGGCCAGATCGGAACTGGTTGGGCCTGCCAAACGGATTCGAATGGCGACGGGCCTTGTAGACCTCATTTGGGCCATGCACGCGGTGCTCGCCGTCCGGTGAGGTGGGAAGCGCGCTCTCAGGAATGACTTGCGCAGAGGTGATGGGAGCAGCACCTTTTCGGCAGTTTCGATTGAGAAACCTCTCTGCGACGGCCTGAAGACGGTGATTGAACTTCATGATGGTCACATACAAGGCGTACATGCCAAGAAGCAAGCATGCCTCCCACCAGAGGATATACGTCGACGTTGTGTTTCGGCCTATCTCCTGGTGCTGGTTGGAGTAGACGAGGGCCAGGACCGAAAGCGAGATGGCGTAAAAGGAAGAATCTCGCGCCAGGGGCCACCACGTCAGCGCGAGGACTTCCTTGGAGAAGAGAGCGCACATGCCAATGACGAAAAGCACGTTGAAGACCGCGGAGCCGACAATGGTACCAAAGCCTACGTTGCTGCGCGACAAAAAGGTGCCGATGATGGAGGTGAAAAGTTCGGGAGCTGACCCACCCGCGGCCATGAGCGTTGCGCCCGCAACATCGTTGGAGAGCTCGAAGCGCTCCACCATTACCTCGAGCGCAGGCACAAAAAACTCGTCGCAAACAATCGCCAACCCAGCAAACATGTAGACAAGGATCACCGAGTAAACAATGATGCCCTCAGCTCTGCAGGGGTCAAAAGGCGGCGAGGGGTACGATTGGTAATCAGTAAAGTCGACAATACAGACGCTCTCATCACTTGTCGCAGAGACATTCTTGGCCCACTCATTGAAGATGAGCGTGTCTGCGATAGTCTGGTTGATGCGAGTTTCCACGTCAGGGAAGCCGGCATCACAGAAATCACGGATCACAGGCCCCTCAGCAACATTGGAGAGGAAACGCCTTTCCAGGCTCGCCTGGAATTCCTCTTGGCTGGATCCACCGCTGAAATGGTTTATAGTGGCCACAAGAGCGATAATTGCAAACGCAGCAAAAGTCAGGCAGCCGCGTGCTTTATAGCGCAAAGCACGTGTCGTCTGGCCTGATAGACGTGGTCTTGCTCTACTTTTTGCGAGGTGTAAAGACCTGTTCAAGGATAGCCTCGCAGGCCTAGGCTTTGCCTGTCTCATGGGAGTGTGTTGAAGGTCCATGAAGGCTCGCTCTCGCTTGCTAGTTTGTTTCCCTTTACCAAAGAAACCTGGCCAGCCAGCCTGTGTGATGACCAGGCCAGCAGGCTCTGTAAAGACGAGCTGTCGCGAACTCAAGGGTTGATCGACAGGCCAAAGGAGATGATGTCAATTAAATTGTGCGTGGCCTCAACTTTTGGACGACGAGGATGATGACCGAAGCGAAAAGAAACGAGAGTGACGCGCAATGCCCGCTCGTGCGAGTGATATGCTTGTTCTCAGCGCTCGTCGCTCGCACGTCTGTGTAAAGAGTCTGGCTTCGGGAGCGGTCCCGCCCCGTCAAGACTCGCGTCCGCTCGAGTCTCTCGCTGCAGACTCTTTGCGGAGGAGCGTCGCTTTGGGTACTCGTACTTGCGAGGTGATGGTGAGTGAGTATCACGCGGCAGCCACTTCGCCCGCGCCGGTCACCCGCCCCTCGCGCTCTGCAGCAACGCTGCGAACGAGCCGTGCGTGGCTTCGTCGCCTCTTGAGCTACTACTGTCTGCCTAATGTGCGTCTCGTGCCAAGTAAACATCGGCAGACAATGTGCACCACGACTTACCCACTCACCAGCCAGTCCAGCACCCCGCTAAGAGCGCTAGCTCGTACGGCCCTGGAGCTGCAGCGGCCCCGGATTCCGCTTGAGCTCAGGTTCCCTGAGCTCAACGGATACGCTTGCTTACAGACTCGACAATTACCCCCCTATGTCGCTGCTTACGTTCGATTAGAGGGGCGGGACGAGGGGGTTCTTTGTAAGTTTGGAAGGTTCATGTCCGTTTTTTTTGTGTTGACCCACCCGAATGGCTGAGAAATGCGAGATTGACGTAAGGAAAGTATGTATACCTTGGCTGCACCACGGCGTGGTTTTATTTTTTTCACGGTTAGAGGAGGATCAATTTCATAGGTGACGACGAGGTATCTGTCCCTGCTGCGGCGCCCAAACAAACCAACAAACAATTAAACGCTCCTCATACTTACTAGAAGGGGGGGATAAGTTTACTACGCCAAGGGGAGGGCAGTTTGTCGACTTGTTGTCGGCGGCCTCATCACTCACCCACTCTCCCACCCACCTTATCTTCCTCGCCTCACTGTCAGTCAATGTGTTTCACTGTGATGAGACTGATTGGCATTGATCGATCAGCAGCACAGCACAGCACATGCATCTACTCTATTCTCATTGATGGAAGTGCATTTGATCCCGACGCGGACCGCAGTGGCCCCTCACGACAAAGCTAGGTATAGCAATGTTTAGCTCACTGATTAACAATCCAATAAGGCCACGGTCCTCCCCTTGACTCGCGTCGTAGGTATCGGTCATCGATACGCGTATTGACTTTGGGCGACGGTGATCGCCGAATAGCCGGAAAGGAGAAAGCAACGCGAGCAAGCTGAGCAAGCCAGTGGCACGCAAAGCAGGCCGGATCGGAGGGAGCGAAGGAGCGCCGGCCAGGACGCGGGGTGCAAGCAACTGCAAGGGAAAGAAAGTGCAGAAAAGACTAACTTGACGGACGGCATGCATGGCACGGCACGGCATGGCAAGGATGGTCGGTCTTCTCGGCAGTGGGAGTGGAGGAGGATTGAGGCGCGTTGCGTTCGTAGAGGGAGCGGGAGCGCCAGGTTTGCAAGGAGCAGCCTGGAGCAAGTTGGTATAGGCCTGAGATGAGCTTTTCCTGTGACTGTGAATAGTGGCAAGTGGATCGCGATCAACTTGAGCCGGGCGCAGTCGCAGCAGGCAGCCAGCAGGCCGGGCGCCGCGTCCAGCAATCAATCGCTGCAGCCGCTGCAGCTGCTGCTGGTGCAGGCCGGTGCTGCAGAGGCAGATCAGCAAAGCGGCAACGAGGAGCAGAGAGAGGAGAGCGCGGCGCAGCAGAGGAAGGGAGCCCGGGACAGAAAGAAAGGTCCGCGCGAGGAGGAGGCGGAGAGGAGCGGGCGCGGGCGCGATGTCCGGGCGCGGCAAGGGAGGCAAGGGCCTCGGCAAGGGCGGCGCGAAGCGGCACCGCAAGGTGCTGCGCGACAACATCCAGGGCGTGACGAAACCGGCCATCCGCAGGCTGGCGCGCCGCGGAGGTGTGAAGCGCATCTCGGGGCTCATCTACGAGGAGACGCGCGGCGTGCTCAAGGTCTTTCTGGAGAACGTCATCCGCGACGCCGTCACCTACACCGAGCACGCGCGCCGCAAGACCGTCACGGCCATGGACGTGGTGTACGCACTGAAAAGACAAGGCCGCACTCTCTACGGCTTCGGCGGCTAACTGCACCATGTACTACCCTACCCTGCCCCCCTTCCACCTTTTTCTTTCTTTCTTTCTTTCCTTTATAATGATATACAACATACATTCGCAAGGCGAGGCAGCGCGGCCCCGGAGAGTGCCAGCCGAGCGAGCGCCGACAGCGGGTTGCGCTGGCCTCAGCGGTCTTCTCGACAAACTTATTCATGCATGCATGCATGCAAAGATGCATGCAAACGGGATGGTAAAACAGAATATCAAAATATATGTTTGGCGTGCCTGCGCGCTGCGCGAATGCTTGGAAATGAAAATACTCGAACGCTTTTCTTGTCCTGACTGGCAGGCAAGCTCTCTCGTTCTTTTCACACTTGACTTGACGAAACCAAGGGAAGCGCCTGATCATCTCTCCCTTTGGCATCAGGCAGCGTCGTCCGAGATCTCCTCCTTCTCGGTACTAAACAGCTCAAGCTCATCTTGTGTTTCGCATTGCGTCGCCACCTCACGCCATTATACGATGGCTGAGCCATAAGCTGGTTGAGCGATGAGCTGGCGCAAGTGAAATCAGCAGGCACAAGCGGTTTCATCATTGTCTGCGCCCATGAGATTGATGGCGTCATCCTGTTCTGGCGCCGGAGCTGCTCGCGGAAGCCGCTTTGCCACAGTCGCAAAAAGTTCCGTCACATTGAAGTTGCTCTTTGCCTACGGGCCCAAAAATTCGTCAGCAAGCTTTTGCGCGCCGTACAAGCGATTTTCACCGCGGGTGGGGAAGCGGCAAGACCGAGAGTAGTCTAGTCTTGTTTCCCGGGCGCCCAAAAGTGAAAAAAACAAGACATAACGTACCGAGGTCTCCAAAAACAAGAGTCCATTGTCTGTGGCGTACTGTTGAGCGTCTTCCTCGCTCACGTCGCGCTGCGAGCTCAAGTCTGCCTTGTTACCAGCGAGGGCAATAACCATGTCGGAGCTTCCGCTCTGCTGTAACTCGGCTACCCAGGCCTTGGCACGTTCGAACGATTGCTTCGAGGTGATGTCGTACACAACAATGGCCGCCTTGGCACCGCGGTAATACTATTCCACCAAAACAAAAGGAAAAAAGTAGGGGGGAGGGGGGGGGGGAGAGAGAAAGTTAGCAACGCAATTCCATGCAACGCAAATTCCGACGCAACGCAACGAAAAGCCATTGGAACGTAAAAAAAAATTGCGCATCAATACGTACCATGGGCGCAAGACTATGGTACCTTTCCTGACCGGCGGTGTCCCAAATCTCAAACTTGATCGTGTTTCCATCGACAATCACACTCTGTACGCGCAGAAAAGACGAAATCCACCCATAATGAAAAGTTCGCATCGCGTACGTTATCATCAGTCAGTCAGTCTCGGCTATTGCACGTCTCCTTCGCTTTTTACAGGCATTGCATCAGGAGAGCCTCGCTCGCCATCTTCGCCAGGTTCTTTCGTCGAGGCGTCCGACTCTCTGTGTCTGCTGACCAAGGCCGGTCGGTTGCCGCAAGACACGTTTGCGCGCCCGTGAGGCCACGCGCGACGACATGCCGGCGTGTCCCGCGCCGCCTCCCTCGCCGCAGACGGACGAGCCGCTCGCGCGCGGGCGCGGCTTCGCAGAAGACGCCGCCAGGCTCGTGGCGCACGAGTCGGAGCTGCGGCTCAGCTCAGCCATCTACTTTAATCCAGCCTAGCGCGGCTCACTCACCTGTGTCAAGAAGGCCGCGCCGATGGTGCTCTCCTGGTACTGCAAGAAGGTGCCTCGCGCGAACTGCAGCGCGATGCTCGACTTGCCGACGGCCGTCTCGCCCAACAGCACGAGCTTGAACTGCGACATGGCGGCAATCAAGGAGATTTCCTTCCTCTCGTCCTCTTTCGGGGTTTGCTTTTTCTTCTTTTTTTTGATGTGATGGTTTGCTTTCAAAGTTGCTTTGCTTGGCTTGGCTTTTTTTTTTTTCTCTTCTCCTCCTTGTTCCATGCCCTACAAATACACTTTTTTTCTTTTTTCTTTTCTTCTTTTTGCTTTTTGCAAACCAGAGCAAAAGACACGAGGCATCACCTTGCATAAGACGCAAACCTTCTCGAGTAGGCTGAGATGGTGCAGGCCATGTTGAAAGATGAACGAAAAAAGTGAAACACACATCTCATTGAGAAGAAGAAGCCAATATGAAATTTTGTGGTCGTGACAGAAATTGATGCACTCGAGAAAAGTCCAAATGCGCAGCACATTGGCGCAACGCGCAAGTGCACCCACCGCCTATCGTTGCTGAGGCTACAGGAATTAAAAAGTCCAGCATCACTATTTGCCCGGAAAAAGAAGAAGAAGAAATACAAAAGAATACAACAAAACACAAGAAACCCTGCTCGGCTTCCTCAATCGTGGCTGGTTTTGTACTTTGCAGACCTGCCGTCTTGGTTCTCTCAGCTTGCCAGGCTCCTCAATCCTGCCTAGCTCTCATCTTGCTCATTTAGTCAGTCAGTCTTGCTTGGCCTTGTTCTCGTCTGACGGCACGCCATAGCGTTCCGTGACACGAAGTCCACGAAGAAGCTTGCTTTCGTGTGGACGGTAAATGCGGTACTCTTGGTTTACAGAAGGCAACCAATAATAGCCATCGCGCCGGACACGGTCCATGTTTCGCGAGTAGCTCTGAGCCACAATAGCTAAGAAGACTCGGTATAGGCAAAAGAATCCCACAAAAAAGGTCACGTAGCTGTAGGCTGTGAGCCATGCGCCGGTACTGTTCATGGGTGACAATGTGGTCAGGTCAAAGGTCCCAAGCATCAATGAGAGAACCGCGTAAATAGACATATCCATCTCGTAAAAGGCAAAGTCGTTTCGACCAAAGACAAAGTGCCCGAAGACCGCAAAGGCCAAAACAACCACAATGAAAATGAAGGTGAACTGGTTCATCATTGGCAGTGCTGTGCGAGCTGTCTGCGTCAATAGCGAAACCTCCGGGTTCATCCCAAGATAGGTCGTGCCCTTTACTGCAAACAAGAGCATGCCTGCGGCCATGAGCCCGCGCATCGTTCCCGAGTGGAAAACAATTCCACGAAGATCAACGTAGGGACGATTCGGTTCAAGAGGCCGTAACTGGTCCACCGCTTCTCGGAATTTCGAGCGAGACGTGGCCCATCCTATAATGCCCGCCATGAGAATGAAAAAGAGAAGAACCTCTACAACCACACGTGGACGCCGAATGAAGCGCCGTTTTTGCGAGGACATTACAAAGTCCAAAAGTATAAAGCCCAGCAAGATTGCATAGATTCCAAACGCTGTGATGGCCAGAATCGACTCCACAGGGAATGATTCACCCCACGCGTCGAGACGAACACACGCAATGTGCGTACGCGGTATGACGCCAAGAGAAGTCGTGAACTGAAAAATGCCGATAAAGACACCAAAGAGGTCGAGGTTGGGATTGTAAAAATTTGCATTCACCAGCACCGCTCGCGTTTGCGCGTCAATCCAAGCATTCTCCTCCAACACGCGAATCTGCTCGTCAAAAGTACCTCTGTCCATATCGAGCTCCAGCATAAAGCCACCCCGGTTGATACGCACGCGGTCGCCAAGCAGCGTGACGGACCCCAATGCAAGTCCCGGCCAAAGTGCCCGACCACTCGTTGATTCGTTGAAGCGAAATGCGCTCGCCCACGGCGAATTTGCATCTCCCCCCGTCGCCGTGCTTGCTCCGATGCTGTAGGCGTCCTTCGAATACGTCCCTTCCTTGAGAGCCGGATAACATGTTTCGGGTTTGTCACAATTCGACTTGACACGGATTTGGTGCAACAATACTTTGGTTGTCAAAAGATTGTACTGCTGCGTCGCGGGAAGAGCAGAATACGTTGACGCTTCGGTGGACGCATTGAGGGTCAAAAGACTTCTCACCGGGCCCTCCAAAAAACCATACATGTCTGCTTGCGAGCTTGAAGTGTAAAACGTGTGGAGCGAGTCGGCCCTGCCTTCCTTGCACAAAGCGCAAGGTGGAAATGGGGTCCCAACGAGAGCACTCTCCAGGGCCTGCACCATTGGCTGCGCGTCGTATGACCCGATCGCAAAGAAGGAAAGCATTAGCGAAAGTACGAGGAGCGAGAGGTAGAGAAACAGCTCACAATGGTTCCGCAAGAGTTGCAGGGAGAATTTATACCCACGATGAAAGCCTTGCTCCAGCTCGACACGATGCAAGTCTGCGACGAGACGACTTGCAGCAAGACTTTCCTTTCTCGTGCGATTCTCCGCGCCACCACTACTTTGCCCAGTGCCTGCATCATCTTTAGGATCGGAGCCGTCACCGAGAAAGGCAATGTCAGCGACGTTGTTTGAAAATTGGCCTGATGTTGCGAAATTGGTTTCTTTGGTTGTCCGAAGCGTTTCGGGTACCTGCGAGCGGTCCGCGCCCTTCGCTGTTGTAGCGACTGCCTGCGAGTGCATTTGTGCCGCTTCTTCATTAGCGTCCGCATATTCCCGCGTGGGGCGTAAATACAATTGCGCGATCTGATTTCGAGGTCCGTCGGAGCGCAAGGCGTCCTGTACGTCGGCTTCAAGGGGCCAAAACTTGCCTGCTGGATCGTAAAGGGCGAAATCGGCGCTTCGGACATCCCAGTACGCGCATACGTACTCGAGGACTGAATGAAAGGTTACATGATCCGCGAGAGTGACTGTAACCACTGCGAGGTCGGCGTCTTCCCATATCACATCGACAGATTCCCGTGCCTTGGTATCGCCCGTATTGTGAGCCGTACCGATTGAGGTGCGCATCATGCTCAATGCTTCGGCAACGCCCACGTCCGCGTAGCCCCCTCTTTTGCCTTGGGTCACTCTGCGCTGCGACTCGAAAGGGTCCTCCAAGGTATTACTCAAAGCTTGCATGCGAGCTCCAATCTGACTCAGCTCCCCGACGAGGGATTGCTCGAGAGATGGCCGTGCACCACCTGGCGCACCAGAGCTTCCCAGCGAGGTCTCCCATGGTCGCTTTGCCAGATCGAGCATGCGGTCAAGAGTTATATTGTGCAGCGCATTTTTGCCGTCTTCAGACATGGTGTTATTCGAGCTCTTTGATTTGCTCTTTGCGGCTGTCAATCGACTTTCTAGGCTCTTGAGAGACTGCAACGTATTGATCAGCTCGTCTGACGTTCTGTCCAGATCTTCTTTGCGATTGTCAATCTGCTGTTGAAGCTTGAAGGTTTCGGCATCCAGATCGTTGCGCTCCTTGAGCAGTCGCGCGCGGTCTGCTGCCAGCCTGCGTGCGACGCTCGACGACAGCGGAGGACCACTTGACATGGTCGCTAGATACTATCGATGGTGGGCCAGAGCATCAACCAATGTGAAAATGTGCCTCGCCCGTCCAGCGAGGGGGCGCTTGTTTCAGGCCGAACAAGTTCCTCCCTTTGTGTTCCGGTCCTCGCGCTCAACGTGTCGTGCCGTGTTGTGTCGTGTCGTGTCGTGTCGTGTTGTCCTGCGTCGCGCGCCAGGTCGAAGAGATACGAGATTCTAGATGGCGAGTCAAGCGGGAGTCTTCTTGCTCGTGTGTTCAACTGTCAGCCGCTTGAGAGAAAAGTCGTCCTGCGCCCCTCGCAGACTTGTCCCGGGCACGCACCGTTCCCACTCCCGTGCTTGCGAACCGCACGCAGCTCCAGATCTGCCCGCCCGCGAGACCCAACTTTTGCTTGTGGAGCAGGGAGGAACATTCATAACCTGCGCAACCCTTATCAGTATGCGCAACCCTTTTTGGACGTCGCCGAGGTCGTTCGTTTCGTAGTCCGTGGAGTCTCTCACGGTGTGGGTGAAACGCTCGCTCCAGCTGGGCCGTTGCCGAGGCAATCGTTCGTTCTCCCATGCCGCTGCCACCTGAAGTTAGTTGGTCGCGTTAGGAAATGGTTGCTGGCCAACGATCGAAGACTGCGAGCGCGTGGCATTGGGGTCAACGCACGTTTCACTGCTCTTCGTTCTTCTGAAGGGTCGGTCTCTTTGACCGGTGATTCAACGGGTCGTGCATGCGTGTGTGCGTGCGTGCGTGCGTGCGTGCGTGCGTGGTGCGCTTCCTCACTTACCGTGGTTGGTTTTAGCAGTCCCGAGCGTCCTGGCGTGCGTAGCGTGCCATTGGAAATGCGTTGGAGAAAGGGCGAAAAGGGGGGGAGGAGGGAAGATGGTGCCGAGCCGAGCCCGAGTTTGGGGTCGAAACCGCTCCTCTCCCTCCTCGCTCGGACACACGGAAGCAAGCAAGTACTGCGCCAGGCAGCGCAAAGAGAAGAGGTATGCGTTGCACGCATTTGCAAAAGCTGTGAGCTAATCTACTTATCACATTGTATTGTTCTCGTAGCGCCGAGCCGAACCGAGTCTATGCTCGGTCTCGGACGAAAAGCCCCAGTCAACGCATAGTGAGTCAAGCGGAAGCGCGTGCGCGGTCACGTGCCGGCTATTAAACCTAGCTCAATCGAGCGGGGGAAGGCAACGTGAAAGCAAATAGTAGTATTCCGGATACCAACGTGTAAAAAAGCGAGCGGGCAAACCGGAATCGTCAAATCCGTCTCACCAGATCAGTAGCTTCTGTCCCTTGAGACATCTTTCGAGCAAGGAATCAAGCAGAGCGAAGCAAAGAAACCGGAGCAAGAACTATGGCGACCAAGACGATTGCAAGTGGCGAGTCCGTGACCAAGAGGCTGCAGCAAGAGCTCATGCAGCTCATGCGGGACGGTGACTCGAATGCCACAGCCTTCCCCGACGGTGATAATCTCTTTAGCTGGTCAGGCAACATTAACGGTGCGCCCGAGACCGTGTACGAGGGGCTCTCGTATAAGCTGCACATTGATTTCCCGTCCAACTATCCCTACACCGCGCCAACGATTCGCTTCGTCACGCCCTGCTTTCATCCGAACGTGGATGCTCACGGCAACATTTGCCTCGACATTCTCAAGGAAAAGTGGTCGGCAACCTATTCAGTGAGCACCATTCTCACCTCGCTTCGTAGCCTGCTCTCAGACCCAAATAACGACAGTCCTTTGAACGGCGTTGCCGCGCAGCTTTGGGACAATCAGGAAGAGTACAAGCGAGTGCTTCTGAAAAAGTATGACGAAGATTCCAAAAAGTAAGCCTCCGTCTTTCGGCGATTGTTCCCGCCGAAAACGCTGAGCTTGCGCACGTGGAGCACCCTTGTCACATCCCCGAATTTTAACTAGACCGCACCGAAATGACCTGCACACAACAACAAGAAGAACAATAACAGCAATGATAATCAAAGAAAACCCATCATGTATGTTGAAATTCCTGTTTCTCGTGTCTGCTGGATCATGAGCAGTCTTAGACCTCAAAGAGAGGCCAAACAAAACTTATCTCTATTGATGAAAACTTGTTTGAGATGATCTGCAGACAAGAAAAGGAAGTCCCGTCATATTGAGATTGATAGGAGCAGCTCTTGAAAAACTCTTGCCACCACCCTAACAAAGAGAGGCAACATAAATCTCAATTTTTTCTTTTTTCGTTTATCATTTCTTTCACTTTCCTTTGGCTTCTTTCGTCGGGCATTCGAGCCTCAGACACGGCGGTCTTTCTCGTCGATGCTTTTTAAAAACTAATTGACTCTCTTCTAGATAGATAGATAGATAGATAGAGAGAGCTCTCTGATCAGCGTGCGAAACTCAAATGCCCGCTAACAGAGAACTTGCTTCTGACACATTTTCAAAATGATTGGCCTTATCGAAGCTCGACGCCAAGCTGGTTGGCCGTCGACTCCCGAATGACTTCTTGGATTTTGTCAATCTCCTCGTTCGTGAGACTCCGGTCCATATGGCGGAAGGTAATCCGGAAGCAGTTGCTCACGCGCTGCGTCTTGGGATGCGTGAACTCGTCAATAAGCTCGACGCGCTCAATGAGGTCGCCGCCAATCTCGCGCACAACTGCAAAAAAGTCGTTCTCGTGAAAGTCAGGGGACAACCAAAAGCTAATGTCCTTGAGGCACGCCGGATACTTGCTGTACGGCTTAAACGTGGTAATCTTTCCATCCTGGAACTGCTCGTGGAAGCGAGGGTCTTCGGTCCAAAAGAGACGGATATCCGGAATTTGAAAGAGCACCATTGCAAGACGCTCGAGACCAAGGCCGAAGGCCCACGCGCGCCGGTTGCCAAGTCCACAATTGCGCAAGATCTCCTGCTGGACCACGCCACATCCGAGCACCTCAAGCCATTCCTCGTTGAACCAAATCTCCAGCTCCATGCTCGGCTCAGTAAAGGGAAAGTACGCCTCCACCCAGCGCATCTTCACGTCGCCAAAGATATCGGCCACCACGCTCTCCAGAGCATCACGCAAGTGTGCTTCTGTCGCCTCGACGGAGACTTGCGGCGCTCCATCGGCCTGAGGCATCACGTACATGCCTTCCATTTGGTGGAAAACAGGGTAGTGGCTCTGGTCAATCTCGTCCCGACGATACACGTCGCCTGCGCAGAGAAAAGCTTCGTAGCCGTCACGCAACAAGTGAGTCTGGTGGGCGCTCGTGTGCGTCCGCAGGCAGCGCTCGCTATCCAAGTAAAAGGTGTCCGATGGTCTGCGACTGACATGGTCCGCGGGGATGAGCAGATCATCAAAGCATGCCTGCGTCGTGCAAATGGGGTGCAAATCGTCAAAGGTGATCATTTTGTTGTCCCCCTTGGCTGCGTCGAACTTCCGGTCGAACGAGTCGTAGATGAGCTGCTTGACGATTTGCAGCGGGTGGTTCGGACGATGCAAGAGGCCCCGGCCGAGGTGCTTGGCTACGCTGGCCGTGATGTTGTTGTGCGGGTCATCTGGGCGCACGAGCTCCTCCGCCGACAGGCCCTCACTCGTCCGCTTCGGCCCGTCGTCTGCGGTCGTGGACGCCAGACGCGCGTGTCCGCAAGAGGCTACGGCCCGTGCCCATGGCGCAGATCCGCCGGCGCAGACGCCGCGTGCCCGTGGCGCTGCTGCGTGTGCCGCCTCTCGCAGCACCGCCAGCATCGTGCCGCTGTCCTCTGCCTGCCCCGCGAGACCCCGAAGCCCGCTCTCTCCGCCTGCGTTGGGTTGTTTTCCTTTTGCCGGGCTCTGCTCAGTGGCAGCCACTCCAGCAGCATATCAGCAGCGGCTGCAGCGGCAGCAGCGGCAGCAGCGGCAGCTCGGAACACCAGCAGGCTGTTCTCTCAGGCTGAAGCAAAGATGATCGAGGGGGACGAGGAGGAGGAGGCGTCTGCACTTCCAAGAGCCGTCGATTCAGTATGATCCAAGAAGAAGAACGCGCTGCGGAAGCAGCGGCCAGGCACTGGCGAGTGATTGTTGATGATGATGAGAATGACATCGACTTGAGGCCATGAGTAGCTGCTACTTGTAGGGCGTAGCATGAACCATCAATCGAAGGGACTTGGGCTGACAGGATGCGTGCGGACAAAAACATCATTGGCTTTTGGATGTGAAGAAGCGCATCTATCTCTTAGTAAGTTCTATCAGACAGGGCGTGGCAAACACGCGGCTTAAGTGATGTGAGGTGGTGATGAAAGTGACGTTCGCTTCGGAAAGTAGATGTGCTAGTCATACTCTTCGTCGTCACAACTAATCACTGCCGTGTCACTCTTGCGAAGCCACTTGATGGCTCGAAGGCCGGTCCCAGCAGCAAAGTTGGTCTCGGCACCATTTATAATGAAGGCATTGCTTTCTGTTTATGTCCGCAGCAAAACATTCGGTTGGTTAGTCAAACGTGCGCCATTCTCCACGTCCTTCTCTCTTCTGTCATTTTCTTCTCTTCTTTTTTCTTTTCTTTTTTTTCAATGGTAACAAGAGAAGACTATAACTGCGCAACGCGCGCCACTTACCTCGTTTTGCAGAATTGAGTTTTGACTCTTCGTCGACATCAAAGTCCTCAGAAGTGTCAGCATCCCTCGTTTTCGATTCGGGGCCGGCGTCGGCAAAGTTACAGGATGGATCCGAATCCTCGTCCTCCTCAAGCATATGCTTCCAATCAAGCGGCGTACGGCCGTCAGCGTCCACGGCTGACGTGTCTACCCCAACAGACCCGATGAGCCAGTTCCCAAGCTCCAAGTGCTCCATGCAAAAGGCATAGTGTGCACAGTTTTGGCCCTCGTGGTCAGTGAGATCAACATCTGCGCCCGCGTCCACGAGAAAACTCGCCAAGGCGTCATTTCCTTCCGAGCAAGCTTGCATAAGCGCCGAGCGACCTCTGTTATCTTGCTCATTAATATCTGCACCTGCTCTCAGTAGGATTTCTGTTGCTTCAAGGTTTCCGGCAAGCACTGCGCAGTGCAGAACGCCAGGCGAGCCATCTTCTCGACACAAATACTCTGGTTTCGCAAGGAAACCAGGCAATTCAAGCTCAATGAGTTGTGCGAGCTTGTCGGCATCCCGTACCGCCTTGTGCAGCTGCGAAAAAAAGGAATACAAAAGTTTCGAAAGAGAGCGGTGCGCAACATGTTAGTTTTCTCGATCGTCAACCTTCTGAGCGTTGACGAAAGCAGCACAAAAAGACAGATGAAGAATGCTTGGAAAAGATGGGCGCTCAGCGCGGATCCTCTCTTTTTGGCTTTCATTTGCTTTGCTTTGCTTTGCTTTGCCTTGCCTTGCTTTGCCCTGCCTTGCCTCGCGTTTGTCTGTCACTTTTCTCAAGGCGAATCACGTACCGGCGTGGGGCCTGTGGCCATACCGAGGACCCGCGTCTACCCCGAATGCAGATCTGCGTGTACTTTGCCCAGGGCGTAGAATTCAATGCTTGCTCGATTGCGAAATGGGCTCCCTCTTGCTCACTTCGCACCGTATGACCACAATCAGCTTAATGGCCAGCGCTCATTGACTTTTCGTCCAGTTCGAGCGCCGAGCGTTTATTTGACAGGTCCGCGCCGAGCGCCTCTTAGACGCTGCTCTTACGTTCCCAGGTCCGCGCCAGAATCACGCAAGAGAACTTTGCGACGACCCTCGTCGCCAGTCAGCTTCAAGCGTACTGTGCCTGCTTGCCGGGTCTCGCACGCGCCACTCGAGACCAGGCGGCACGCAAGCGTTGCTTTGCTCCTCACCCGTGTCGGGTGGAGCCTCGCAACCTGTCCGTCCGTGGACGGCGGCAACCCGAGGAGCCACGGTCGCGCCGGATTCTGGGTTCGATACCTGTTCTTTTCTTTTCCATCATCGATCAATCAATCAATCAAGCATTCTTAGGCCGTCGACTCTGAGCGAAGAAAGCACGATAAACAGTGGGTTCGCTACGCGTGCATATTAATTGTTCCCGTGGCACTATCAATAGACTTAGGCGCTCAGGCAGAGCGATAGCACTGCTGGTTCTTCCTTCACACGGGCACATCGGCGACTCAGCTGAGCACCGACGCCGCAACGGACCTATCTTGGCTTTCTTGTAAAACGGTGTGTACTCTAGTGCCAAGAAGAAAAGAAAGAAAGTTGCAAAGCGAAAGAAAACAAAGATAAACCAAAACAAAGCAGAGCAAAGCAAAGCAGATAAAAAGAACTGTAGCCTTGTTCCTTGCCCAAAAAAGCATCGCAGGTCTATGAATGTGCGTGCGCAACGCTTTATCGCAGCGGCGCGGCGCGGAGGATACAGGAGGGCCTCTCATTCGCATGCGTGGGACGCGGAGGCCCTTCTCCAGACTTCTTCTCCATGTCTCGGACTGTCGGCCGTGTGGCCGGCCGTCCGATTCGGCGGGTGAGCGCGTGAGAGCGCTCAGGCGGCAGGCGGGCAGTCGGTCGCATCGTGTTCGCAGAAAAGAGCGCGATGCCGCGTCTCTTCGGTTGTTTTGGCTGCCTTGGCCAGGACCAAGAACTCGGCAAAGTGCACGAAGATGCCGAAAGTGGCGCCGACTCGGTCTTGCGTAGTGCGTTGAAGAGGAAGAGCACCGACGACGAAAGCGCAAAGCATGGAATCATCGCGGGAATGAAAAGAAGGGCCAAAGCGGCCGCGGCCATCCTAAGTCCTTTCCGAAGAGGACAACCGCGTACGCGAGGAAAAGGACTGTTTGCAACCTTTCGGGAACGCGCACCCAAGCTCCCTGTCATGCGAAAGATCGCCCCTCGGCTTGACGCGCTCATCACCAAGGGTCAGGCCCTTGGCAAGAAGATACTCGCAAGCAAACTTATTCCCTCTTTCCTTCGCAAGAAGAAAAGTAGGCGACGAAGCAGCGGCGCTCACCTCGAGGCCAAGCAGCGCGCTCACGATGTTATGCTCATGCACGAAATGAAAGATTTCACGTGCGCAGTGAATCAAGCAGTACGTGCAGGAATGCTGCGAGCAGAATACTTTATGGAAAAGACCATTCGTGAACGTATGGAGGAGCTCCGACGCCTTCGCTTAGCAGAGGAAGATCGGCGGGCCTGGGAAGAAGCCTTGCGGCTCGCCCGAATCAAATACAGCGCTCAATACGCGCAAGAAATGTGGGATTATCTTCACGAATGGTCCCTCACGGAGGGCGTTGAGCGGGTCATTGCACATCGCGCTTACCTCGAGTACCTAAGGAGTCGCGAGGGCCGCGTGGTGGCCGCTTTTTCGCGATTCGCGCGCCGCCTCGAGACCCGAAGACGCGGCGCGGTGCTGTCTCGAGTAGCTCTTTTTCGAATTACGCTTGGGCGCGTCTTTCAGTCCCACGATCGCCGTCAGGACGCTGCACGTGATATTCAGTGCGCCTTTCGCGTTCTCGTGGCGCGACGCACCTTCTTGATGGCATATATCGAGCGCGAGGCCCGCATGTTGGATCGAGAAAAAGCAGACGTTTGGCGCAAGTGGGCTGCCCGTCTCGCTCGTGCCATTCAAAGTATTGCGCATGTAGAGACGGAGGCCCACCGTCAGGCGCGAAGACGCGTATGGGCCCGCACGGAATTTTCTCGGGCCCTCGCAAAAGAGCACTTTTTCACCTACGGCCATCCTCCAAGTCGCGACCCGCCTGCGGTCACAAGCTTTCAGAAACCATGCGATGGACGCGTGGCGCTCAGGCTGCCGGATACGAAGGCGAGTAAAATCGTCGCTCCAATTGGAGATGACTCTCCTGAAGCTCGACGTCTTAACTGGATCGGTGTTCCGGTCGGCGTCGCACCTGCGAAAAATGAAAAGGGTTTCGGCCATTGTTCGCGCAAGGGTAGCTCGACACCCGACCATTTCAGCCTCATTTATATGCCAATGCCTACTCATCTGCTCGGCGTTTCATTTGCTGATGCACGAAGTCGACAAAAGGCTCAAGAAGATTTAGAAACCCTCAAAGCGTCAGCACTTCGACCGAATCAGCACATCGAAGAAGCCCCAGAATCTGCCACTGACTGGTATGAGCGCGAGCAAGCCCTTTTGTGGGGGAACACATCAGCTCTTGTGGATGAAGTATAGAGAATTCAAAATGTTATTTGGATGTGATGTACAATCTGTGAGCGAGCTTGTGAGTTCATTTCTTGCTGAGAAAGAGGAATATGTTTGCAATGAATCCGTTCTGCAGTCTTTGTGTGTACGGTGAGACTCTACGAAATGATTTTGAGCGCTGAGCAATCTTTGATCAGTCAGTCGAACAGAGAGCAATCTTTCGTCAGTCAGTCGAACAGATAGCTGGCGTCTACTTGCTTAAGCTCAATGAACGAGTCGAATCGCAGGCTGTCAAAGGCACAGTAAACGACGATGGGCGGGTGCTGAGGGCGCCACTTGTGAACATTCAACAAGGAAGAAAAGCCTGACGCAGAATAGCAACCAGATGACTGATTTTTTTAACATGTTATCAGCTGCGCAGAGCCAGAGAGCTTGAGCCCGAGAGAGCTTCCAAGGACATTGGGAAAATGCGAACATGCTAAATGCAGTTTACGTGTACAATTGGCTCCGCATTAACGGCGGTTTTCTCATCCTTTTTTCCGTCGTCATCGCTGCCCTCTTCATCGCTATCGTCACGTAGTGATATATCAAAGGTAGAGACACTGTCCTCGATATCTTGTGCGTGATCGGAGTCATCCTGCTCAGATTCAGGAGATTTCATCGTGGATGGTGACGACGGTGTGTGAGGAATGGGCTTAAGTCGGTGAAGGATAGCACGACGTTGAATTGAGGACCGAACGTCCATCTTCTCGAGGTCCTCGTCCTCAAGTACTGCACACGATTCCAGCGTAAGAAGCCTCTCGTCGAAGAATTGAACAACAAGACTTCGCGATTGCAGCAACTCCACAAGCAGAATACGGGCTACTTCCCAGGAGGTCACGAATTCCAGGAAAGCAAAAACATCCTCAGACTTGTGGTACTTTGCAACTCCCTTTGCATCGTATCCTGCTCTGCACTTGAGACTGAGATCCGCCCCCGCTGACCAGCAAAGCTTGACGTTTTCGAGGTAGTCCTTTTGAGCTGCAAACATGAGGGCGGTCATGCCCTGTTTGTTTTGAAGATCGAGCTTCGCGCCGTCCTCAACGAGCGTCCGGGCTACCTCGGTCTGCTCATACTGGTACGCAAACATGAGAGCAGTTGCTCCCTGAAGATCTCGCAAGTCCATGCTTGCGCCTTGCTGAAGTAGCAAGGCAGCTGTCTCTGGCTGATCATGGCGAAGGGCGAGCATGAGAGCGGTAGAGCCCGAGGCATCTTGTAGATCGAGCTTTGCACCGTGCTGGATGAGAAGTTGGGCTGTTTGCGGCTGCTCGTAGCGGCAAGCGTACATCAGAGCTGATGATCCAGAGGTGTCTTGAAAGTCGAGTTTGGCGTTCTGCTCGATGAGTAGGCGGGCCGTCTCGGGTTGCCCGTGATAACATGCCTGCATCAGAGCTGTTGTGCCCTTGTCGTTTTGCAAGTCAAGGTTAGCGCCGCGCAAGATCAGCGCCTGAGCCGTCTGCGGGTGGAGACAGCTCGCGTACATGAGCGCGGACCATCCTTCGTGTGATTGCACGTCGAGCTTGGCCCCACGCTGAATCATTTCGAGAACTGCCCCCGGCTGCTTGTTGAAGCAGTCGCAGATGAGCGCAGTATATCCCTTGTCGTTTTGCAGGTCGAGGTTCGCTCCGTGCTCGATGAGCATGCGGGCTGTCTCGGGCTGTTCGCAGCAGCATGCAAACATGAGCGCAGTGGTCCCCTTGCTATTTTGAAGATTCAGTTTGGCTCGACGGAGGATGAGCTTCTGGGCAATTTGGGGCTGGTTATTGCAACAGGCACACATGAGGGCTGTAAAACCACTCGCATTTTGCACATCTAGTTTGGCGCCGCGCTGGATGAGCATGAGTGCAGTGTCTGGCTGACCGTAACTGCAAGCAAGCATGAGTGCAGTGAACCCATCCTTGTCTTGGACATCGAGCTTCGGGCAGCGCTCGATAATTTGTTTCGCGGCTTCGGACTGACCGAACCGGCACGCGTACAGCAAGGCCGTCCCATTGTCTTTATCCAGTAAGTCGAGGTCTGCGCCGCGGTCGATGAGCATCGTGGACACCTTCGAATAGCCATTACGACACGCAAGGATGAGCGCACTCGCGCCCTTTTTGTCCTGTACGTCCAGCTTTGCCCCGTGCTGAATCAGCCATTCCGCAATAGCTGGATGTCCACCAGAGCTGGCGTCGAGTGCCCAAAGAAGAGGTGTTTTATCGCCCTTGATTGGAGCGTCGAGAGCGCTCGCCTTTTCATGCACGACGCGCTGCACCCCGTCGAGGTCATCGTTTTTGATCAGGTGGCTCAATTTGCTGGACGAGGGCGCGAGTCCTGAAAAGAGACGCATTGTGCCTTGACTTGGAAATGGTTCTGCGGAATGCGCGATTGACCGCGACGAATTGACCCTTCGGTTTGGTCAGCCGTGATTTTACTTTTTTTTTTTTTCAAAATCCACTTTTTGCCTAAATGGATCTCTCGGCCGCAAGAGATTACTACACGTGTCTAGGCTCAATCGCAGTCCATGCCAAAAGAAAAAAAATCCATGAGTGGAAGTCTTTCGAACGCAAGTGTGCAAGACGTGCCGTAGGGCCGTGGGGTCGAAGGGCGGGGGAGGGAAGGCAAGGAAAGGAAAGGGGGAAAAAAAGATGCAAAGAATGAAAAGATGCTCTTGGTTGGTTGGCCAATCAATGTTTCTCACGCGAGTGGTACGTACGGAAAGGCAGGCCTGTTAGACCTACAACTTGATTGAAAAGAAAAAAAGGCTTGTCACGCCGATTTATGTTGCGTTTTTGTGACAGACTGAGCTCAAACCGCTTTTTGGCCCAAGACATGGTATGCCGTCATCGTCGTGGCCGGACTGCCATTGAAGGGAGGAATGTCAAAGTCGCGAGTCATCTCCGCGGTGACCTCGATGCCCGCGGCAGCAAAAAGCGATTTAAGCTGGTCAAGAGAGAAACCATCCGCCCTCTCGACAATGAAGATGCGGCCACCAGGGGCGAGCGCCTTGATCAGGCGTTCTACAATGGCCTTGGGCTTGGAAAGGTGGTGAAGGACCAACACGTTGAGAACGAGGTCGAAGGAGTCGGCAAAAGAGTCGAGCTCGGCGCCGTCCTTGGCAGGATCGATCGAGTCAAAGGTCACCACCGACGTGAGACCATCCTCCACGGCGTGCTCGCGCGCCACGGTGAGCATTCCGGCCGCCGGATCGAGACCCACGGATCCCGCGCCAAGGCGCGCACCCATGCCACAAAGGAGTCTTCCCGTGCCGCATCCGAAGTCGAGGGTCTTGTAGGTCTTGCTGGACTCTGCGGACCACCACTCTTGCGCCGCGACGAAAGCTCTTTGCGCGTCGACCATGGCTTGCCACTCCGGAACCGTCTCCGTCATGCGAGCGTACTCCTCGCTGTTGAAGTTGGAATTTTGCTCGGCGTAGTCCACGGCGCCATCTCCCGTCTTGCCCTCGCCCGCGCCGTGGCTGTGCCCGTGCCCGTGGCTGTGCCCGTGCCCGTGGCTATGGCTGTGCCCGTGATGTTCGTGGCTCATGCTTGCCTCTTGCTGCTGCTCTTGCTCTTGCTGCTGCTCTTGCTCTCGCTTCTGCTCTTGCTCTTGCTGCTGCTCTTGCTCTCGCTTCTGCTCCAGCTCAATTCTTCTCGGCGTCGGAGTTCTGGATTTGCTTTCGCTCTGTCGCGGGCCCGCGGGGGCTTCACGGTGTCTCTCTCGGGCGGGGTATATCTCATGTCATCATGACGCATGTCGGGCCCGCCTTTTCCGGCTTCACCCAAGTCCGCGCGCTGCGAACGCGCCGGCGGCGTTCGCGCCGCATCCACAGATTCCGCGTGCCCGCGCCCCGTGCAGCGCGGTGTATACTCCTGTGCTAGGCGCAGCTGCCAGCAGGCATTGGCGATCGAAGACGAAGACTCCGTGTTCGGCGGTCCGCGCTTCGCTGTTCGTTCGCTCCCGCTTACTGTTTGTAGTACGTAGTAACTTGAAATCGCAAGGAGCACTATTGGGGCCCGGCTCCGAGACGGAGACGGAGGATCCACGCGCGCACGTTTGGTGGCTCACCCCTTGTTGCCTGTTCGCGTAGGAGACTAGGCACGGAATGCGGCTCCGAGATGGAGCTGTTGAGGAGCCTTGATGTACGGAATCAGTAGTGGCAGAGGCGGTAGGCAGTAGAAGTATAAAGAAGAAAGCACCTCCCCGTAAGCTCGTGAAGACCTGCGCACGCGCGGGAAAGGTCCCTCGAGCGAGACGAAGCTTGGCCGAGGCAAGCATGCCACTATTTTACTACTTCTTGCCACGACCAAAAGGAGTGGCTCTCTCTCCCCTTTCTCCGAGATCCGAGTCCATCATGATGATGATGGTCAGGGAACATTGGGGCGGTACACACCCTCCCAGGTCCGAACTCGGGAAATGCCCCCTTCAACGGTAATACAGCAAAAATCGAGAGCGCCATTGCTTGCCTCTCATTCGGTCATCTTGCTTTTGCCAAGCGGCACAGGCTCTTCTTTGCACGCACTGGGGAGCGAGGAGAGAACGTGGCCTTGCGCTGCACTCGTCGGGAGACGAAACAGATCAATCAACACGCCGGGGTGGCGGGCGCCGCCGCTGCGGACGCAAGAGAAAGCAGCCGCGACGCCACCGACGCCACCGACAAGTGCGACAAGGGCGGCGAGGACGCGCGAGGTCTTGCCAGCCAGCGCGTTCTCTAACGCGTACACAAGCCAACTTTCGACTGCTGGCGCGAAAAGCTGCACGTGGCATCATCGTCTGACTTTGCGCGAACTCCGCGCGCGAGTGTGACGACGAGACCATGGACGCCAAGCAGCAGCAACAGCAGCAGCAGCAGCAGCAGCTCAAGGTAGAGACCAAGCAGCACACCGATGAAGAGGAGACGAAGATGATGGATAAACGTAGAGACCTTGTCTCCCCTCCGGCACAAAGCGAACCGCAGCGGGGCGTCATGAGCGAAGCCATTGCCGCCGTCACCGCTGCAACGCGCGAGGAATCCGAAGAGGCCACGGACGATCGCCCACTTCGTTCGCCAACCAGCCCCGTGCAGAAATCGCCAAAGACAACCAACTTTCGCCCCATTCCTACAGGCATTGTTCCGCTTCGCGGTCGCGCGAGTTTGTGGGCAGGCGATCACGCAAACGATATGCGCGATGAGGCTTCGATTCTTGCGCGCGCCAGCGAGCCAAAAGTACAAGTTCCACACAGACCGCTACCCGGACGCGCTCCCCGTCGCGTCGAGGTGGAGCGCCTCAAGAAAATCTACGCCTCCTGGGATCTTGGCGAACTTCTTGAAGAACGTAGGCCGGCCGAAGACACTTTCTTTGCCGATGCCGACGCTCTTCCGCTGTACCCCTTTGACGACTCCGAGTTCGAGGAAAGGACGCTAGAGACTTGGATCAAGATGGGCAGCGACCCCGTTAGTGGCGACTTTGTCGGACTTCCCGCCAAGGCTCGCCGCGACGACGGATCCTGGGCACCCTGCGTTGTTCGTGCCTGGGATCCAAACAATGGGGGGATTCTATCGATCGAGTGGAGCACTTCACAAGAAAAGCGAGCGGGCCGAAAGCAGGCTTCCCAAGACGGCTCCTGCAACCCCGAGCCGGAAGCGAAACAAGACTCCGTCTTGGTGCAACGGCCACGCCTCGATGTGTATTTGCTGGCCGAGTCTCCCGTCCAGTTTGCGGATCGCGTGACGAGCGCACACAGACGGCGCGCAGAGGCTCGCGTTCTCCTCAATTACAATCTTTTACTCGACTCCATGCCAATCCAGGGTGTCCCAACTCTTGATCAGCAGCAAATTCAGCGCATTCGAACCAAGCTTGCTACCTCCTCAGAGCTCTCCGAGTTGTCCAAGGCCAAACCCAAGCTCATGGACGAGGTTCACGCTTCCTATGCAGGTGCAATCAACAAGATTATCTTCTTGCGGACCCTGGATCGCATCGCGCATGGGTCTGCCACGTCTGCGTCCGCAGCACAAAGATCAGATACCATGCTCGCTGGCCTGCTGAAGGATCTTCTTCCGCACGTTGATCTCGTTCAGAGCACAGAACCAGAAAGTGCGGCAGCACTGGCTGCCCGCCTCAAGCCCGTCGACGTGGCGATCGACTTCAACGAGAAGTTGCAAGACTTTGCGTTCAAGTCCCTTTACACCCAGGATGGCATGATGGGCGCCCTCGAGACCATTAGTCTCGAGTGCGTCAAGGTTTTGCAGTACCACCTTTTCAACACGACGATTGCGAAAAGTGTGAAACTCGATGAGTTCCAGAACTTGCAAAACACGGCGGCCACAAACACTGTCGCCTTTGTCAAGGGAAAATGGACCATGGCCGTGAAAAACATTGTCCGTGCAAGCTTCAAGGATGTCGGCAAGGGCTGGTTCAACCTGCGCGAAAGCAGCTCCGAGGTGTACAACTTCAGCAAGCTCAAGCGCTTCTTCACCCTTGTCAACTGCATGATGCAAGACTCCATGCGTTTCATGACGGTCACTTCCCTCAAGGACTATGTCATCTTTTTGCGACGATCAGCGGATGCAAGAATCACGATCCGCTCTGCAACCGACGTCGAGATCGACTACAAACATGCCGTCGAGGACCCCAAGAAAACGCGACAAGGGCCACTTTTTGCGCTCGAACTTGTTGTCGAAGAGCGCGAGATCGCTGCTCAAGACACCGTCGTCGAAGGTGGCGCAAGCGAAGAGCAGGAGAGCGCCAAGGGTAGTGCACGGAGCGGGTCCAGCGAAAAGAACGGAGACTGCAAAGCAGCACAAGGGGACGAGGGGGTTGACGAGTCTGCCGAGGCCAAAGAAGGCGAGGGCGAAGCGAATGGCGAAGGAGAAGGTGATGGAGAGCCAGCCGAGGTCAACGGGGAGGCCGACGAGGGGGCCGATGCGGGCAAGTTTGCCATCAAGTACAACTTGAACCCGGCCGTTTTTCTCAAAATTCCCGTGCAGCTCTTCTTCAAGGCCCTTGCCTCCCTGCAGCATATCCCCCGTGTCGAAAAGCAAGTCATGGACAAGCTCTTCTGGCCCGACGAGCCCCTCATTCGCGCAGTCAGCCAACATGAGCAGTGGGTCCAGGATCTCGCAGCTCAAATCGAGAGCTCCATGACCAGTGCCGTGGAGCCTCTGCAGGACTACCTCAAGCAGTATGACCAGCACCTCGAATTCCTGAACTTTGAGGTCGAGGACTTCATGAAGGAGGTTGCAAAGAGCTGTCGCGACGCTAGCGAAGAAGAGGAGGAGGACGACGATGACAACGGTGGTGAGGGCGAGGGGGGGAGCAAGAAGCGCCCCACAATGCTCGACCCCAAGAAGATCAAGGCTCTCATCGACGAGCACACGGCAGCCAAGGAGCAGGTTGGCGAAGTTATCCCAAGCCTCATCACGGTCGGTGTCTTTTCCGTTTCTTGCAGCAACCTGCGCAGGCTCTTGCAAGAAAAGCATCAAGAGCTTATCGACAGATTGAAGAACCTGCTCGCAACGCGCACAGTCGAAGTAGGCAACTTTATCACGGAGCAATACGGAGACATGCGCCGTGAGATCGAAAAACCTGTGGAGAACATCGAAGAGCTCACCGCCGTCGAGCAGTACATGGAGCAGGTTCCCACCAAGGTGCGGGCCCTCGAGGCCGATGCGCGCAAGGTCTTTGCCAAAATTGCCATTCTTGACACGTACTGGTACCAGTTCAAGAAGCAAGATGACATCGATTTGCCTTGGGTAATCTTTGGTGGACCCAAGACCATTGCAGAGACGCTCGAAAAGGCCGAGGCTCGCAATGAAATGACAAAGGTCTCGTACCAGGAACAGCAACAAGAGGAGCAGGAGGCCTTTACGTATACAATGACGCAGCTCGCCCAAGACATCGAGGGCCTCTCCCAATATGCGGACCTTGGTCGCGTAAACATGATTGCCAAACGCGTTCGCGATCTGCGAGGCCGCCTCAATCAGGCCGAAGAGGACGCTCGGCGATTCAACTCGCGCGAAATTCTCTTTGAGCAGGAGCTGACCAATTATGACGCCGTCGCCGACATGGGCAAGGAATTTGAGCCTTACGAAACGCTTTGGAATTCGGCCGACGCCTGGCTCAAGAACAGCAAGCTCTGGACGGAAAAACGTTTCTCCGAGTTGCACGCCGAGGAGATCGAGGGGGAGGTGTACGACTACCACCGCAACCTCATCCGTTCTGTTAAGTTCTTCGAAAAGAAGGAGCTTGCCGACGTTGTCGCAGTGGCAGAAGAGATCAAAAGTCAAGTCGAGCACTTCAAGCCTGTGGTTCCCCTGGTTCTTTCGCTGCGTAACCCTGGTATGCGCGAGCGCCATTGGAAGGCGGTCAACGCCAAACTGGGGTACACGACGACTATGGTCCTCGACCCGGATGATCCAGAGTTCACTCTTCAAAAGCTCATGTCAGATGATCTTGGTCTCTTGACCGATGCTAGCAAGGCCGACATGATTACCAAGGCCGGAGAAGTTGCTGGCAAAGAGTTCCAGATCGAAGTTGCCCTCGACAAGATGGAGAACGAATGGAATGGCGTCGACCTCGATATCGTCTCGTACAAAGAGACGGGGACCTACGTCCTGCGTGGCTTTGACGAGCTCCAGGCGTTGCTTGATGAGCATGTGACCATGACGCAAGCAATGATGTTCAGCGCCTTCAAGGGACCATTCGAGGAGCGCATTGAGAAATGGAACCATACACTTAGTGTTGTGAGCGATGTTCTCGACGAGTGGGTTGGTGTACAGCGAAATTGGCTCTACCTGCAGCCTATTTTTGACTCGCCTGATATCAATAAGCAGCTGCCCACAGAAGGCAAGCGCTTTGCCACTGTCGATAAGAACTGGCGCCAGACTCTCGGCTCTGCCTTTGAGAAGCCTTGCGCCATCAAGTTCTGCTCTAATGAGGCACTTCTCGATCGCTGGATCGAGTCGAACAAGTTTCTTGATATGGTCAGCAAGGGCCTCAGCGATTACCTCGAGACGAAACGGTCTGGTTTTGCGCGGTTCTACTTTCTCTCCAACGAAGAACTTCTTGAAATTCTTTCGCAGACCAAGGACCCAACCATGGTGCAGCCTCACTTGAAAAAGTGTTTCGAGGGTATCAAGCGCGTGCACTTTGACGAGAACCAGGTCATCACGGATATGTTTTCCAGCGAGGGCGAGCAGGTCAAGCTCGCGGTTGATATTGATCCTGACGGCCGTAATGTCGAGGACTGGATGACCATGCTTGACGACACCATGAAACAGTCCGTCAAGGAAGTCTTGTACGCCTCAATGCTCGAGTACGTGGAAATTCCGCGTACGGACTGGATCCAAAAGGTGGCAGGCCAGTGTGCCATCAATGGATCTCAGTTTCACTGGACTCGAGAAATTGAGGAGGGAATGGAGCTCAAAGGAGCAGATGGAGTCCAGGAGTGCTTTGAGCAACAGGTACGGCAAATTTCTGACATGGTTGAGCTCGTCCGCGATCCGAATCTTAAGCGCATGGCACGTATCACCCTTTCTGCGCTCACTGTCATTGATGTCCACGCGCGTGATGTCACTGAAAAGCTGGCGGCGGAGCGCGTCAGTAACAAGGAAGAGTTTCTCTGGATCTCCCAAATGCGATTCTACTGGGAAGACGGAGAGGGTCTCGACGGCGATATGCGGGTTATGATGGTATCTTCGCGTCGCCCGTACGGCTACGAGTACCTGGGTAACTCGTTCCGTCTCGTGATTACGCCGCTGACGGACAAGTGCTACCTTACACTCATGGGTGCCCTGCAAATGACATTGGGCGGCGCCCCCGCAGGACCAGCCGGAACGGGAAAGACCGAAACCACCAAGGATCTTGCCAAGGCGCTCGCCAAGCAGTGCGTCGTGTTTAACTGCTCCGATGGTCTCGACTATCTCGCCATGGGCAAATTCTTCAAGGGTTTGGGCAGCTGCGGCGCGTGGGCCTGCTTTGATGAGTTCAACCGGATCGATGTCGAGGTGCTTTCCGTGGTGGCACAGCAGATCATGACGCTTCAGCACGCCGCTAAAGCGGGCCTCGATCGCATCGAGTTCGAAGGCACCATGATCAACATGAACGACCAATTCGCCGTGTACATTACAATGAACCCGGGTTATGCCGGACGCACAGAGCTGCCCGACAATTTGAAAGCCCTCTTTCGTCCTGTGGCCATGATGGTGCCAGATTACGCACTCATTGGAGAAATCATGCTTTATTCCTTTGGGTACGCCAAGGCGCGAATTTGCGCCAAAAAGATGGTGGCAACCTTTCAGCTCTGTTCAGAGCAGCTCTCCAGCCAGGATCACTACGATTACGGTATGCGTGCTGTTAAGACTGTGATCGTGGCCGCTGGTAATCTCAAGGCGGCAGAACCGGACACCGAGGAGGAAGTTCTTTTGCTTCGCGCGCTGCAGGATGTCAACCTTCCCAAGTTTCTGAGCCATGATCTTCCGCTCTTCAAGGGTATTATTTCTGATCTCTTTCCAGGACGCAAACGACCTGATATTGACTATGGCGAGCTTCTCAAGTGCCTCAAGATCACCTCCGAGAAAATGTCACTCCAGCCGGTGCCATTTTTCATGCAAAAGTGCATTCAGCTGTACGAGACAATTGTTGTGCGGCACGGTCTGATGCTTGTCGGTCCAACGGGCGGTGGCAAGTCGCGCAATGTCGAGTGTCTCGACGAAACGCTCTGCTTGCTCAAGAAGCGCGGCGTGGAGGGCTTTGCTTTTGAAAATGTGGCCCGGCACACGGTCAACCCGAAATCCATCACCATGGGTCAGCTCTACGGCGAGTTTGACCCCAACACTCACGAATGGCAGGACGGGATCCTGGCCTTTCTCGTGCGCGAGTGCGCCAAGAGCACGACCCCGGATCGTAAGTGGATCATGTTTGACGGCCCCGTCGATGCCATTTGGATCGAGAACATGAACACTGTGCTGGACGACAACAAGAAGCTTTGCTTGAACTCGGGAGAAATTGTCGCGCTCAGTCCAGAAATGACCATGATGTTTGAGGTCGAGGATCTCGAAGTCGCCTCGCCCGCCACGGTGAGCCGTGTCGGTATCGTCTACATGGAGCCGCACTCGCTCGGTCTGGACCCCGTTCAGCGCAGCTGGCTCGAGACGCTTCCTGAACTCACGCGCACGCCCGAGTTTGTGACCAAGCTGCAGACGCTCTTTGACAAGTACGTCAAGAGTCTCATTTGGTTCTTGCGACGCAATTTCAAGGAGCCTGTGCCGACGTGCGACAACGCTCTGAACGCAAGTCTGCTCAAGTGCCTCGACTGCTACTTTGCTCCATTTAAGCAGCGCGAGGGCGCAGAGCCAGTCTCCAAAGCCAAGGTGAAGGAGTTCTTCCGGGACCTAGAGCCCACCTTCCTCTTTTGCGCCGTGTGGTCTCTCTGCTGCACTGTCGACCGCGAGGGCCGCGAGCGATTTGATCAGTACATGCGCAATCTTATGACCTCGCACGACTGCGAGTTCTGCTTCCCAGAGGCTGCTGCCGATGGCACGCCGCTCACGATTTACGACTTTGTCTGGAGCGTCCCCGTTGCGGTGCAGGATGCCTACGCGGCTGATGACGGAGGCAAACCGCCTCCCGAGAAGCGCTGGACGCGGTGGATGGAGACGATCAAGCCCTTTGTTTGTGATCCGGAACTCAGCTTCCATGAGACTATCGTTCCCACTCGCGACTCGATCTGCTACACGTACTTGATTGACATTTTGCTGCGCAATGGCAAGCATTTACTCATGACAGGTCCGACAGGAACAGGAAAGACGGTGAATATCAACAAACACATCAGCACGGGCATGCCTGCAAACTTTATTCCTCTTATGCTCACGTTCTCCGCACAAACGAGTGCCAACCAGACGCAGGACCTTATTGATGGCAAGTGCGAGAAGCGCCGCAAGGGCGTCTTTGGCCCTCCTGCCGGCAAACAGTACATCATCTTTATTGATGACTTGAACATGCCTAAGCGCGAGGAATACTTTGCCCAGCCTCCTATCGAGATTGTGCGCCAGTGGTTCACCTACGGCGGCTGGTACGATCGTAAGGCTCTTTCCTTTCGCAAGCTTATTGATATTACCATGTGCGGTGCCATGGGTCCTCCCGGTGGCGGCCGAAACCCCGTCACGGCCCGACTCATTCGCCACTACACGGTCATCAATTACACGGAGATGGACAATGCGGCAATGCAAACAATTTACGAGACCATTGTGAGCGCATTCGTCAAGAGCAATCAGCTCGACAGTGACTTCCAGAGCCTTGGGGCTCAGCTGGTCACCTCAACGATTGACATTTTCCAGACGATCTGCAAGGAGCTGCTGCCCACGCCTGCCAAGTCTCATTACACGTACAACTTGCGAGATGTGGGCAAGGTGTTCCAGGGTCTCTTGATGGTGAATCCTAGGGTGATCCAGGCCCGAGAGGATATGATTCGCCTCTGGGTGCACGAGTCGCGCCGCGTGTTTGCGGATCGTCTCATCAACAACGAGGACCGAAGCTGGTTTGATGGCCAGCTGAAGCTGCACATTAGTGAGCGAATGCACGCGTCTCCTGATGTGGTCTTTGGCGAGGCCGAGCACCTTCTCTTTTGCGACTTTCTTGTACCTGGCGAGTCGTCCTACGAGCACGTCACGGATTTGCCAGGACTTCTTCCTCTTGTGGAAGAGTACTTGGTGGACTACAATGCCGAGTCGAAGCAGCCCATGAACCTGGTCATGTTCATGGACGCTATCACACATATTTGCCGCATTACGCGGGTGCTGCGACAGCCGCTCGGCAATGTTCTTTTGCTCGGCGTTGGTGGTTCGGGCCGCCAAAGTTTGACAAAGCTCTCGTCCTTCATTTGCGACTTCTTCTTGTACCAGGTTGAGATCTCCAAGGGCTACGGAATGAACGAGTGGCGGGATGATGTCAAGACTGCGCTTCTCAAAGCAGGCATTGAGGACAAGCAGGTGTCATTTCTCTTTGTTGATACGCAGATCATTGACGAGCAAATGCTCGAAGATATCAATGGAATCCTCAACAGTGGCGATGTCCCGAATCTTTATGCCCCAGAGGATATGGAGTCCATCATGACGGCGTGTAAGATTGACTGCACGAAGAAGCGTCTGCCACCGACTAAGATCAATATATACTCGCAGTATCTGCTGCGCGTCAAGCGGAATATCCACATGTGTCTGTGCATGAGTCCGGCGCCCATCTTTCGCGAGCGCCTGCGCATGTTTCCCTCGCTGGTCAACTGCTGTGCGATTGACTGGTTTTCAGAGTGGCCTGAAGAGGCTTTGCGCAGCGTAGGCATGGGCATCATGCAGGAGGTTGACCTCAAGCTTGGTGACCACCTGCACAATATTGTCGAGCTCTTCAAGGTCTTTCATCAGAGCGTAGCCGAGGCCAGCGTCGACTACTTTAGCTCGCTCAGGCGCTACAATTACGTGACACCGACATCGTATTTGGAGCTACTCAACACGTTCAAGGTCGTCTTGCAGAAGAAGCGTCTCGAAGTCGGTGGTCTTGTGCAGCGCCTGCAAACGGGTCTGGACAAACTGTTGACGACCTCTGAGATGGTTGCTGAGCTCCAAAAGGAGCTGACGGCGATGCAGCCAAACCTGGTCAAGACGCAGGCCGAGGTGGAGGAAATGATCAAAAAGATCGCCGTGGACAAGGAGGGTGCCAAAGAGACAATGGAAATCGTCGCGCGTGAAGAGGCAGAGGCTGAAACCAAGGCAGCCAAGACCAAGGAGATTGCCGATGATGCGCAGCGTGACCTCGACGAGGCTCTTCCCGCGCTCGACCAAGCCGTGGCGTGTCTGAACAAGCTGAAAAAGGCCGATCTCGATGAGGTCAAGTCGCTCAAGACCCCGCCCAAGGGTGTCAAGCTTACCATGGAGGCCGCGTGTATCATGTTTGGTGTCAAGCCTGTCATGGTCAAGGATCCTGACAATATGGGCGCCAAGATCAAGGATTACTGGGTGGCGGCCAAGGGTTCGATCCTCGTCAACGCGAACCAGCTTTTGCAGGATCTTATGACCTTTGACAAGGACAATATTGCCGAGAAAACGATTGAGCAGATCACCGCGTATATTGACATGCCAGAATTTACCCCGGCTGAAATCGAAAAGGCCAGTAAAGCCTGTACGGCGATTTGCATGTGGGTACGAGCGATGTACAAGTACCACAACGTGGCCAAGGCTGTCGAGCCGAAAAAAGCACTCTTGGCAGAGGCCCAGGCTGAGCTGGACGAGACGATGAGCTCGCTGAACGATGCGCGTGCGCGTCTCAAGGGGGTCCAGGACCAAATCGCAGCGCTCGAGGCTGACTTTGAAAAGTCGAATGCAAAGAAGCAGCAGCTTGAAAATGACGTCGAGCAATGTGCGGCGCGCCTGGAACGCGCTCAAAAGCTCATTGGTGGCCTCGGTGGTGAACGCGATCGTTGGACGTCAAGTATTGAGCAGCTCAACATTGACTATGTGAACCTGATTGGCGATGTGCTCATTTCGAGTGGCTGCATTGCGTACTTGGGTCCGTTTACTTCAAACTACCGCGAGGACCTTACGCAGCGATGGCTCACGGATCTGCAGCGCCTCGAGCTACCGCACACGCCGGGCGTGGATATCGTACAGACTTTGGGTGACCCCGTAACGATTCGCAGCTGGAATGTGGCCGGCTTGCCGTCCGATGCGCACTCTGTGCAGAATGGTATTGTCATCTCCGAGGCGCGGCGTTGGCCTCTTCTCATTGACCCGCAAACGCAGGCGAACCGATACATCAAGAACATGGGTCGCGACCGTGGTAATGCGCCAAACGGTATTGAGGTCGTCAAGCAAAGCGACAAGAACCTCCTTCGCGTGCTGGAAAACGGCGTGCGCTTCGGCAAGTGGGTGCTCATGGAGAATGTAGGTGAGAAGCTAGATGCTGCCTTGGAACCTGTGCTGCAGCAACTCACCTTCAAGCAAGGCTCCCAGGTCATGATGCGACTCGGTGACTCGACCATCCCGTACAATGACAACTTTCGCTTCTTCATGACAACCAAGCTGCCGAACCCTCATTATCCGCCCGAGGTCTCGGTGAAAGTCAGTCTGCTCAACTTTAGCATCACCCCGCAAGGTCTTGAGGACCAGCTGCTGGGCGTTGTCATGGTTAACGAGTTGCCAGAGAAGGAAGAGAAGAAGAATGCTCTCGTCGTCAACAACGCGCGTATGGCAAAGGAGCTCAAGGACATTGAGGACACAATTTTGTATATGCTCAGCAATTCTCAGGGTAACATTCTCGATGACCAGGAGCTAATCGAGACGCTAGCGACTTCAAAGGTGACCTCAAATGAGATCAACAAGCAGGTCGAAGAAGCTAAAGAGACGGAGAAAGAGCTTGATGCAGAGCGTGAGAGCTATCGTCCCGTGGCATTCCGCGGCTCATTGCTGTTCTTCACGATCTCGGAGCTGCGCAATATTGATCCCATGTACGAGTACTCGCTGCAATTTTTTGTGCAGCTCTTCTCGCAGGGCATTTTGAATTCTGAACACCCGGAGAACCCGGCAGACATCCCAGAGCGAATTCGGCTTCTCAACGATTACTTTACGTACTCATTGTACCAGAACATTTGTAGAAGCCTTTTCGAAAAGCACAAGCTGCTCTTTTCGTTCTCGCTCGTCATCAAGGTTCTGCAGGGTGATAACAAGGTCGATCCCGTGGCTTGGCGGTACCTGCTGAGCGGCCAGGCGCCAACAAAACTGCGCGATTGTGCGCTTCGCGAGTCGCCGCCTGGAGGCTGGGTCACAGACAGCGTCTGGAGCGAGGTCGTTGCGCTGTCGGAAGGTCTCGAGGCGTTTGCAGGTTTCGCGGAGCGCTTCATGGAGCACATTGATGCATGGAAGCGCATTTTTGACTCGGAAACCGCGCACACGGACACTCTTCCCGATGGCTACAGCGAAAAGCTTACCATGCTTGAGAAATTGTGTGCTGTGCGGTGCATCCGGCCCGATAAGATCGTGGAAGCGGTGCAGCTCTTTGTAAGCGCGCACTTTGGCCAACGCTTCATCGAGCCTCCTCCTTTTGAGATCGAGGCATGCTACAAGGACTCCACGGTGGTCACGCCCCTTATTTTCGTGCTGACCTCGGGCAGTGATCCTACAAAGGACTTTTTGCTTTTTGCAGAAGGACAAGGTCGCAAGGTGAGCGCCATTTCCTTAGGTCAGGGCCAGGGACCCTTGGCAGAGGCCATTATCGAGCAGGGTGCTGCTCGAGGCAACTGGGTTCTCTTGCAGAACTGTCACTTGGCAAGCAGCTGGATGCCCAAGCTTGAGCAAATTTGTGAGAATTTGGATCCTGATGAGCTTCACAAAGACTTTCGACTGTGGCTCACGTCAATGCCCTCGAAAATTTTCCCGGTTTCGGTGCTGCAAAACGGAATCAAGCTCACGAAGGAACCTCCGAGTGGCTTGCGTGCCAATTTGAAGCAGGCGTACTTTAATCTGGACGACGACGAGCTTTCGGTGACGAACAAGCCAGCGATCTTCCGCAAGCTTCTCTTTGGTCTGTGCTTCTTCCATGCTCTCATTCAGGAGCGACGCAAGTTTGGTCCTTTGGGCTGGAACGTGCCGTACGAGTTCAATGACACCGATCTGGACATTAGTCGCGCGCAGCTGGAGCTGTATCTGGACAAGTACGAGGAGCCGCCGTATACCGTGTTGCGCACACTGACTGCAATCATCAACTACGGCGGACGTGTTACAGATGCAATTGACATTCGGACGATTGACGTCATTCTCAAGCAGTTCTACAATCCAGAGGTGCTCAAGGAAGGGTACAAGTTCTCTGCAAGCGGCGTGTACTCGACAATTGAGATCCCCGAGGACTTCCAGAACGGATACCTGTCGTACATTGACGGTCTTCCCGTGAACTCGGAGCCCGAGGTGTTTGGACTTCACGACAATGCCAACATCTCGTACGCAATGCAGGAGACGATTGATCTTTTTGACACGCTCATGTTGCTTCAGCCGCGATCGGGAGGATCGAGCGGTTCCGCATCGCGCGAAGAAATCGTCACCAACATTGCCAAGGAAATCCTAGGCATGCTTCCCCCACTCGATTTTGATCTCGAGTCGATCCAGATGGCGTATCCTACGCGCTATGATGAGTCGATGAACACTGTCCTCGTGCAGGAGGTGAGCCGTTATCAGCGGCTTCTCACAGTGGTGCGCGAGTCACTGCCGGCCCTCATTCGGGCTCTCGCAGGTCTCGTGGTTTTGTCCACGGAGCTTGATCAGATGGCAAATGCAATGTTTGCCCAAAAAGTGCCCACGCCATGGGAAAGCGTGGCATACCCAAGTTTGAAGCCGCTCATGCCCTGGGTAAAAGACCTTTGCGAGCGCATCGCGTTTTTGCGCAATTGGGTCGATAACGGCATTCCTCCTGTGTACTGGGTCTCAGGGTTCTTCTTTCCCCAGGCCTTCTTCACGGGTCAGCTTCAGAACTTTGCTCGTAAACTGCAAATCTCGATTGACACAACGTCTTTCAAGCAAGCGTACTTGCGAGAGGACGAGACACAAATCGAAAAGGGTCCCGAGGATGGAGCTTACATTTATGGTCTCTTCCTCGAGGGTGCTCGCTGGGATCATGAGAATCAGCAGCTCGCTGCTTCAGAGCCAAAGGTTCTTTATACAAAGATGCCAGTGATTCATTTTGTGCCCGAGCAGGATGCCAAACCCGTGACCAAGAATGTGTATCGCGCTCCGGTATACAAGGTGCTATCGCGACGGGGTACTCTCTCAACGACTGGGCATTCGACGAATTTCGTCATGTGGATTGCAGTTCCTACCAATGAGAACCCAGATTTTGAGATGATCAACGTGCGCGGTGACTCTGACCGTGCTGATCTCATTCGAGCTGGTGTTGCGTGCTTTTGCTCGCTCAAGTTCTAAGATTTGCACTCAATCTTTATATACACACAAAAATTAAACAACATTCGTTCTTTACATTCTCTGTTTTACATGGCTAAATTTCAGCATTTCCGCCCGCCAAACTCCGGCACGGCGTTCGTGTTGGTGTTGGCAGTCTGAAAATGATTCCAATGCCACAGGCATAATTCCATTCCTCGAGTGTGAGGTTGCCAAATAATTTGCGACGTAGATGACGACCTCCAAGGGGAAGCTGATGGCCAATCCCAAAGACGCAAGGTCCAGAACATATCGCTCTGATTTGACAGTTAGAGAATCTGAATGACCGACGTGCCGAAACAAAAGATAAATTTGAAGTATTATGATAGCTTACAGGGAAAGTCAGAGTCCGGAGGCAAGAAGCAGCGCGAGTATGGTCAAGATGGAAAGCTTGCTCGATGTTGATGCCGGCGATGGCGGGTTGGGCACGGGAGATCGCATGCCTTGCGACGCAGATTGGGACTGCATGGAGTATACCAGCTGTTCGCCGTCGCTACTGCAGACGTTGTCCACTTGCAAAAGTTTGATGTTTGGGAGCAAGCCCGCATCGATGAGTTCAGCAACATAGCTATTGATGCCAGACTCATCAGAGTCTTCAAGGATACTGATGGAGTTTAATGCCATCGTCACAAGATCCTCGGCATCATACTGCCAGTGCGCGTTCTGAAACTGGAGCTGATTGGGGTCATCGCTCGTGGCATTAGCGGAGGTGAGACCGATGAGGTACTCTTGGATGGCTTTAAAGGGCTCAAAGTCGCCACTATCATTGCAGTTCGATCCATCGGAAAGTCTGCACGAGATTTCTGGATCATAGTTCTCGTCGATGCATTCCTGTGCCACGGCAAGGGCCGACCCGCCACCCGTGAGCTCGGAAAGTGCTCGAGCCTCTGTGACGGTCATATTTACGAGCTGAGAACAGTTGTTCATGTAAGTGATACCCGCATCAGCAAGCGAGGACTCCATCATGGATTCACAGTCCGGGCCGAAGCAGTAGAACATGCCAAGAAGAACGAGCTCTCCCGGGTTTAGAGAGCACCAGGCCAGCACGTCTTTCAAGGCCAAGTCCAAGGTCACGTTGACGCCGACGGCATTGTGATGCATAATGAGGCGACCATCGAGAGAGCGTGGTCTGATCACGAGAGCGCGTGCGCCACAGTCGAGCTGCTCGCCGAAACTCCCTCGTTGATTCTTTGCAACGGCAACAAGGATTTGTTCGGCATTGGATAACAAATTGAGACCCGTTTCAATGACGTCATTCCCGGGCAGCACAAAGGCATTTTCTTCTGTCAGGTACCCCGTGCCCGCGTTGTGCGTGGCAATCATGGGCCAGTCTACGAGCATGGTGCCTTCCAGCTCAATGCCAGCCTCGAGTCCCTGGACGATGGCACTGCATGCTCCGAGCGCTACGGCCGCCACGTGCAGCATCGAGATTGTTGCGCTTCTCATCGTTGGCCCAGTTTCCGCACTGCTTCACCAGCTCGACGACACCGAGACGACTCTGTGTGACACGTCGGGTGAGAAAGAGGCCTTTCCGCGACCCCGTGCCGCGAGCTTTAAGGGTTTTGGCGTGCGATGTGCACCTCGCCAGACAAGGCTCAGGTTGTGGCCTTTTCGGGATTTGCACGACAGAGCCCGCTCGCCACTCGCACGCAACGCGTGGGGGAAAGAATGAACGGCCGCTCCCCGGGCTTTACAGTTCTCGCCGCCTTCTGTGCCCCGATGGCGCTCGACAAGAGTTCGCGTCTCCACTGTACGTACACGTATCCCCAGCACGTGGGGCGTCTTCGAGTCGAGTTGGCTTGGCCCGGGATGGCAGCCAACTCACACGGGAGCGAAGAAGAGCAGCGCAGGCCGCAGGTGCTCTCAACTAGCTGCGACTGGCCGACGCGCCAACTGCCCGCGGCCAACACCAGCCGCGCCTCGACGCCGCTGTACTCTACTAGAAAAGTACCCAGGGTTGGAGAGTCGGTCCTCCGCGTCGAGACTGTCGTGCACGTCTCGCTCGAGCTGCAGGCGCTTGCGAGACCTCTCGCGCGGCCAGCCCGGGCCAGGCAGGCAGACGCAGGCCACGCCGGCCCGGCCTCGCCGCCGGGCTCCTCTCGCCGGGTCGCTCGCTCGCGGCGGCTGCCAGAGGGTTGGTTTTGGGTGGACTGAAATGAATGATGGGGTCCGTCTGGCTGCTCGGATGCCGCAGCCAGCGCCACGACCGCCCCGAGACGGACGACTGGCCGGGTGCCGAGCGAGCGAGCGAGCGAGCGGGAGAGCAAGCAAGAGAGATTGCCAGGCAGGCGAAGAAGGAGGGCAAGCTGCGGCCGCGCGTGCGACTGTCCCTCTGGGAAATGTATGTGTACCCGTGCAAGCGAGACGTGGCGCGTGAGACCAAGGACCAAACTGTGAGTCAGCAGGCCAGGGAAGCGGGTGGATGGCGGGCAGGCGGGACGGCTGCCAGCGAGCCCGCTGCAGAGGTCGATGGTGCATCCATCGACGATAAGGACACCGGCGACGACACCGGCGACAACGATGACGCAGAGAACGACGACAGCAAAGGCCGAGCAACATACCTACCTACAGCAAATGCCATGCGCCGACCGGTCTAATATACGGACCGTTCCAGGCACGTTCCAGGAACTATCCGTCTTTCCATGATACGTTCCGTTCTGTTCTATTCATCTCGAGCTGGTTTTTTTTCCCAAGACGCACATTTGTGATTTGCCAACGGGAGAACGCATCCGGCACCACGGGAGAACCTTCACGGCCCGTTCCGAGAAAGTTCGGGTGGCGATCGGGCGGGGCGTAGGGGTCCCTAGGCCGCGGCTATGCGGATCCTGCGCGGCGGGGGCCAGGCGGCGCGAGCAGCGCAGCCGCAGCGTGGCGGCAGAATGGCATCTACCGCGACAGCCGCGCCGCGACGCAAGGCAAGGCGCGCGAGCGTGCTGGGTTGGACGCGCGAGACGAGACGAGACGAGGCGAGACGACGCGAGACGAAACCTGCACGGCTCCGCGCGCGCTTCTAGATTCCAGACCTCGCGCTGCGCGAGACGAAAGAGACGACGCGATTCAGAAGACGAGACGCGACGAGGACGAAGCGAAGGTGGCTAGCAAGCAAGCTAGCTAGCTAGCGAGCGAGCGAGCGAGCGAGCGAGCTCTCTGCCGGCAGTCTCTGCGCGGCGCATCAGCCTCGGCCTGGACGTGGCGCATCATGTCGAAGCAGGCCAGCAAGCGAGGCGGCGCTACGGCAGCGCCGGCGTCATCGCCGCTGCTGGGCCAACTCGAGCTCACGCAGCAGCCCGAGGCCGTCTTTTACAAGGACGAAGGCGGGCAGAAATGGTACTATCTCTTTGTCTTCTTTGTGGTCCGTGGCGAGCAAACGCCGGAGCTGAAACGCGCGTACGACAGGGTAGCGGACGGGCGCAGACGTATCCCAATTGATTGCACGCTGTTGTACGATAGCAACATGGAGCCTGTCGCAGATCAGAGCATTGTCAATCTTCTTGGAAGCTCCCGCGATGACGGTGAGGTCTCGGACGGGACGCCCGAGTTCGATGTGAGCAAGGGCACAGGCAGTGTGAGGTATAGAATCAACAAGGTCAGTCTGCGCAAGGACAACCAAGGGTTCCGGCTCAAACTTCAATTGCGAGGCCTCGAGAACCTGATCAAACCCGTGGTGACGGAAGCAACGCAAGTCTTTTCCAAGCGCAAGCGGCTTCGCAAAGAACATCGCGAGCCCGAGCAGCTCAAGCGCATGAAGGTTGAGATACTCGCCCGACGCCGAAATGAAGAAGTCGAGAGAAAACTTGCGCGGCAGTCGATGCAGTCCACGCCGCTGATTCACCGCGTGCTCAGTGACCCCGCGCTCACCAAGGTCCCCGAGTATCCAGAGATGCGTCAGCACGCCGAGGACGGGGAAATGTTCGACGAGGTGGGCTTTCGACATGCCAAGCGTGGGCGCATGAGCGGGGGCGCTACCGAGGTCGTCGCTGACGACATTGGTCAGTTGTTGCCGCCTCAACATCATGACGAGGATCCATTACTAGGCAGTCATAAACAGGGCTCTGCTTCGGATCTCGCAGCGGAGAATGCCGGTCTCCGCAAACGCGTTGCAGACCTTGAATCCCGCATGATCCATGTAGAGGAAAAGTTTGGGGAACTCTTGGTAATGCTGCAATATACGATTCCCGCATACACGCCCGAGGGCGAACACGAAGATACAAACGGGGAGGGCCAGGTTAGCCTACCGATCGCAGCGGGGGAATCAGCTTTGAGAAACGTGCCCGCAGTAAACGAGGCGCGGAATGACAACGATGATTCACTCCGCAAGGTGAACCATTCATTGCGCATTTCGAGTATGCCCTCGCTGCGCGTCGCCGGTACGCAGTCGTATCCCCTTCGCGAACATTATCTCAGTCTCATGAAGAGCTTTTCTGCCGGTAGCCACCATACTGGTGTTGCGGCGGAGAGGCTCTCACACGCTTTGAGCCGTGGAAGAAACGGTGCGACGTCTGCCGAGGGCGGCGATGTTGAAGGCAACGCTGAGGGCGAGCATCTTGAGGTTCATACCTCCGGGCTCGCCGGCGGCGTCGATGATTCTGCCGGTCTGAGCACCAACAACTCACTCCATCCTATCGCACCTGTGCTCAGTGCCAAGCATCGCAGCGCCAAGCGTCGCCGCTAAGTTTGTTGGAACCGGGGTTCTTCTTTTCTGACATTTCAGTATTCATGTATGTTCATGGCTTGATTGATCACGTGCTCTCGCCCCCTCTTGTGGCCCCCAATTGACTTGTTGACTTCTATGAAAGAAAAACGAATGCAAACTTCGATCAATAACCCGTTGCAAGGAGGCCGGCGGTTGCTATGCGGGTCGCGAGCTCTTCGACGTACGAATCGACAGAATAACGCTTGACTTCCCGCCGTGCTCTCAAGCGCTTGGCTCTTTCTCGTCTAAAAGGAGAAGGAAAAGGTGAATCTTTGACGAGACCTGGCCTTTCAGAATCTTCCGGGTCTGTATGCGAGTCGCCGTCGGCATGGATTGATTTCAGGGGAACGCGGAAAAAACCAAAGGACGCATGCGGCCACGTTCGCAGGTCCCATCCCAAGGACCACCCGGTCGGAGGAAAGCCTTTTTCCTCTATGTTTGGCTGCACTTTTGGAATCTCCCTGTGGGCTTGCAAACGCTGGTGTCCACTCATTGCAAGGACGGCGTCCAGGGTGGCCTGCTTGCTGTGCTTGTCGTAAGTTCGGGCTCGGCCGAGAGAGCGCACGCAGCTCAGACTTACAGTTAATGTAAGTTAGTCAAGCAGCCCGCCCGCGCGCCTGCTCGCCAGCCAATCGTCGCGTCCACCCCGCGTCCGGGGTTCCAATTTGCCGTGCCTCGCGAAAATGCGGCTTCGCTTTTTCTGAAGAAGCACGAGTGATCGGGAAAGAGAGTAGGGCCGACGCCCAGCACTGGCCACGGCCGCCGCGGGTCGGCGTGTGTCAAGTGGCGCGGCTCCGCATCTCCGGTCCTCGATGTGGCGTCCTGCTCAAGATGCAGGAGGCGAGCGCCAACCAAGGGTTTTCGAGGTGGTTGGAGTAGTATATATTTCTTCTGCCTAATATTCCGATTCGTGCAGCCAGCCAGGGATGTGTTTTCGATTTGATTTGGTTCCTCTTGCCCAAAACGCGCGCCAGGCCTCGCTCACGCAAGCAGAGGCACCCAGCAAACCGAGGGAACTTTGCACGCAAAAGAGCGCTGTGTTTGGCCCATCGAACGAGCTGTGAAGACCAAGCCCGGGCTATTAAACCACTGACCGTTGGTTTGCGCAGTCAGCTGCAGCTGGTAGTGGTCATACCATGAGATGACTGACACGTCAGAAATATCTCAGGCCGGCCGTGTCGCGTAAAAAGACGCGCGGTACCCCCAAAAAGCTTCCAATATTGGGAATGCTACCTCTTGCATAAGGCGCTCGACCGCATCTTCTGTGGGGTAGGGAATAAGACTGCATCGAGGCGCCGCGCACTTTGGGTGGCGCGCGCTCTGCACGCGCTGCGCACTCAGACAGAAGGAGAGCGTCCTAGTGGATGAGTTTCTAACACTCTGAAGTCAGAAGGAGTAAGCAGGCTGCTGCGATGGGAAGGCGCAGGAAGCAGCGAAAAGGGTGCGCGACATGAGGGCCTGGTGAGCTGACGATCCGCATGGGCTGGCCCGGCCCTGGCATGGCAGTCCGGCCCGGCCGACAGCTCGTCGCGTCGAGGACGAGAACTCAAACACGAGACGCACGTCCTGGCAGGTTGTTGTTCGCCTCTCCTCGACGCTGCACAAAGCTGCTCGACAAGCACCACCGCCACCACCACCACCACCACCACCACCATCAGTATTGCCACGGCTCTAAAAGCAACGGTGACGGCAAGCGTGAAGCCAAACGAAACTAAGCCAAAAGTAGACAAGTCGGCCTCTCGGCCTCTTGGCCGCCCGTTCGTTCGCAAGCAACAAGCATAACGTGAAGCGGGCACGGTTGGCGTGCGAGTGCACGCCAAGGGACACACGTCTCTCTGAAGGCAAAGGTCGCAAGCGCACACTCTGGCGTCATGGGAAATAACATTGCTGTCGAGGCCCCTCTTGTACCCACGGTGCGCTGCACCGTGGCGAGCTGTACACCCGAGATCGAGCTCGTTGACCTCGACGAGCATGATGTGAGAACACTTTCGAGCTACACGGCAGGTACCGAGCATGAGCTGAGCACTACGGGCTCCGGGTCATCGTTCTCGAGCAAAAGTAGAGGGTCTTGGCGATCGAGCTTTTCGCAATCAAGAAAGAGCCTCGGCAAACGTCTCAGTCTCAAAAGCAAGGATGATCACAGCAACAATCTTGTCAGATACTCGAGCATTCAGCTGGGAACTTTGGCAGGCCTCTGGCAAGAAGTCACTCAAGGCTTGCGTGCAGCTCAAGTCGAGCTCTTTGTCACGCGCACGCCGATCGGCAAAAACACTATCCCCGCAGGTACAACGGTGGGTCTCGTCGAGGTCATTGGAAAAAAGTATATGGTCTCCGCTCCTTGGTGCACGAGCAATAGTTCCACTGAGGCCGACGAATCGCAGCTTGAACCCAAACCACACAGCGAGTGGACTTTGCAGGACGTCTGCAACTTTATTGTGCTTCCCCTCACACAAGACGACCAATCCTTTTTTTCTGATTGGCTTCTTCCCGAGGCCGTTGGGGCTGCCTCGACCGGGACCTATGTGAGCGCAGCGCACGACACTACAATGGACGGAGTCGTCGACGCCCTCTTGCACCATTTTGCCGACCAAGGCATCCCCTCGTCGCGCGCATACGTGTGGATTGATGTCTTTTGCATCAACCAATCGCGACTGCTTGGTCGCAAAAGTGGCGGCACGCTCGTTGCGAGCCGCAACGATGCTTTTCTTTCGAACCTCGCTCCGGCAATGAAAAAATTCGACAACACTGCACTTGTGGTCGACTCGTGGGATGCTCCACAGGCGCTCACGCGAGCATGGTGCGTCTGGGAACTTTACGTCGGCGCACTTGGGGGCCGCGAGCTTCACGTTCTCTTTACGCCCGAAAGCAGAATGTCCACGGCCAAGTGGTTGGAGACCGACAGCGGAATCTCACTTCTCAAGGCCGTAGAGTCAATGGGCATTCCCTCGCTCGATTGTGCCAGCGGGGCCGATCTTGCAGACCTATTGGAGGCAATGAACCAAGTACGCGGCGGATTCTCCACCATCAAGCGGGCAATCAAGTCCCGATTCAAGCGCTGGCTCATGCGCGATATCGAAGCAACCGTGCGCAGAACGCGCGAAGCATGCATTGATACCAAGGAGGATGAATCTTTTGCGTACATGCTTGCAAATGCGGGACGCTTCCTCCGCCAGATTGGCGAGTACCACAATGCGCTCAACTACTTTCGTATCTGTCGTCAGGTTTACAAGCGAACGCGCGGCACGGAGGACGTCAATTATGGCGCTGCCTGCAACTCAATGGCGTCGGTACTTCGACACCTTGGAAAGTACGATGAGGCCCTGGAGCTTTTCCAGGAAGATTTAGCCGTGGTCGAAGCGAACAACGGACCGCGTCATCACGAGGTGGCGCGAATTTTGAACAATATTGCGAATTGCTATGCAGAGCAGGGCGACTTCGTTGAGGCGCTCAGGCTCTCTGGGGAAGCGCTCGACATTTTGCAAGAAACCGAGGGCGAGAGCAGCTTGGAGACTGCCGAAACCCTGCAGAACATGGCCATCATGTACATGCGCCAGGACGAGCACGTGCTCGCTCTTGAATATTACGAAAAGGTCCTCGTCATTTTACGCGAGGTGCACGGGAAAAACTCGACGCAAGTTGCAGACGTTCTTGTAAAAGTGGCCGGGGTGCATCTCAAGGCGGGCGATTCAGACAAGGCGCTTGACACCCTTGCAAAAGTCTTGTCCATGCGTCGTAAAGTGCTCGGCAAGAGGCACCATGACGTTGCCAAGACGTTGATTCTCATTGCAAAGGTCTACGAAGAGCGCCGGGAAATCGTGAGCGCTCTTGAACTCGCGCAGCAAGCCGTAGAGGTTTATGAAGAGGCTCTTGGTGCTCACGACGCTGCTTCGCAAAAGGCACGACGCTACATGAAGGAACTTTCCTCGAGAGCATCCAAGGCCGCGACTAAGGCGAACATGCGTTCTTACATGCGCCAAAACATTTGATATGTAGAAGTTATTGTTGTATAAGTCTTTGTTTAGTAACGTAGTTCTCACAGCATCGACTGCGCCAATTCGATGAATACGAGAGACAAGCACACTTGTAGGGGAGTTCCATGCCTATGCAAGCTTGCAACTCCTAGACCTCTTAGCGCAGGTACCGTCAACACATAGAGTGTTGACGGCTTAATGTCGATATTCTGCGTGAGCAAAATCGTGTGGGAGCTGCAAGCGTTGCAGTAGACGCTTCACAACGTGGTGTCCTTATGTGTGTGCGCGCGCGCGCGCGCGCGAGAGAGAGAGAGAGAGAGAGAGAGAGAGAGATCAATGAATAGATAAGAATAGCACCATAGCCATGCTAGCCCGGCTTTGGTGCAGGAATAACGCCATCGACGTAGGCTTCAGCGGGACGAAACACGCGCGCATGAGGCCACTGTGCGACGGCACCATCAAAAAGCGGGCTGCTATAGAATACACGCACTAAAGTAAGACCATTTGCAGGCGCTGCATTGAAGACAAGCTGTTCGCGCTGAATGCGGTCTTCGTCTTCTGGGGGATGGAGACCTTCTTTTTCGAGTGCCAAAGGCGTAAGACGGTCGCGTCCAATGTCGATGAGCGCTTGTGCAATGCACCGAACCATGAGATAGAGGAATTTCTCGCCTTCGACTACAATATGCACAAAATGGCCTTGGGGTTCATTTTGCGTCGTAAAATCGACATCAGAATCTGCTTGTGCTGTGCGTAGCACGCGAATACGATGCAAAACGCGATGTGAGGTGAGACGGCCAGTCCGGTTTGCGCTTCGTGTGAAGAGACGAAAATTTCGGTACACGCCGCCCGCGAGGCATTGGGCGGCGGTGTGCATGGTACAAGTATCGAGCGATCGAATCATGTCCTTGCGCGTTGCGCGTAAACCGGCGTTGTACATGTCAAAGTAGGCGCACTCAGTTTCTGGTGGGGCTGCGAGACCATCGTACATCGTGTACCTATAGCGCTTGCCGCGCACAGATCCTTGGACAGTCCATTGGTCGTTGTATTGAATTTGCTCAATACTCTGGAGATAAATCCTCTGAGGCCCCAGGCGAGTCTGCACGGCACCGCGAAGGCCGTGGAGATCCTGCGCCTCGGAGCGAGGTAGCCAGAGCGAAATAATCTGCTGCGCGGCGCTAACGCCAGCATCTGTTCGACTCGTGGCACTTAGTGAAAATTGAGGCAAGGCGTGCCCGAATCGGGGACCAAGAGCTAGTAGTTCGCTATCATCAGCAACGCGATCATGTGTATAGAGGCTGCCAACGATTGTAGAGTTGTCGTCGAGAAGGCCCAGCGCTTGAGCAAAGGCCTCCTCGATGGCACCTTGCACTGTACGCAGCTCCCAGACGCCCGAGAACAACGTTCGTTGAAAGCCGTGAAAGTGTCTTCCGTCGTACGCAACGAGCGCGCGCACCTGCACACGGTCTTGATGCCGCCTGTGGGCGCCGCTGGTCTGGGCGACCTCGTTCACCGCTTGCTGGCCCAGGGCCACTTGCTCCTGCTCCTTCTCCGAAGCAGCATCTTCACTTCGATCGGCGTGAGCGACCTGGGCGGCCTGAGCGGATTTGGCGGCGGCGGCAGCAACGAGGTCCTGTACGTCCGCGGTGCTCGGATGCACGTGCGAGCAGACAATGCAAACTTTGCGTTTCTTCGCCATCAGCAGCTGCAGGTTTCTGTGATTCTTGATTGGTGCATCTCCTGTGCCTATACTATACCAGATGAGATAGTCGAGACAACTTTTGGAGAGCTTTGACAGAGGCAGAACCTAGCAAGCAAGCAAGAGAGCAAGCGAGCCTGCTTTGTGAAAGTCCAACAAGATTTGGAAGGGAGTAGGCCTAGGCCCTCTGCGCCTACTCGTATAGAGCAAGATAGAAAAACTGCAAAAGCAAATGTGAAACAAAACGCCAAAAGAAATGCGTGACGCGAACAGTGATCAAAAGGGCTAGGGATGGTGGCCACCCACGGTAAAAGCACTGCTGTCTTTTGAGACAGTAGACGGGCAGTAGAAAGAGAAAAGGTCCATTCACGGCCCCGTGATGTTGTGGCCCTACACCTTCGTGGTTTAGATTTAGTTGTACGTGGTGGGCTGGGTGCCAGTGACAACGCCGGCCTCCTGCTGCTGCACGCGGGCGCGGTACTCCTTGTCGTAGTCGTAGCGGTTCGTGCAGATGATGACGCAGGTGGCAATGAGCGCGATGAGGAGAATGACGGCAAGCACGATGAGAGTGATGCCAACGGGGAGAAGGTTGTCGTTGAGGAAGGTCGAGAACAACTCGTGAAAGACCACAGGGCTCGAGCAGCCGCCGGCCGAGCTCACCACCGTGACATCATCGATCGTGGTCTGCTCAAGGGCATTGCAAAAGCTGTCGCCAACATGAATGTCCTCAAAGGAGGACTCGTCGTAGACGCAGGCATAGGTCCTGTTCACGTCAGCGCAGAGCGGGGCCTCATCGGTGGTGTAGTCCGGAACGCAGCACTGGTCGTAGACGGCCATCTCGAAGTCGTTCACCTTTTGGGCAGCCTCGTCAATGGTAGCGTTGTTGTTGTCGATGTCATCGAGGAGGCCGAGGTAGAGGATGAGAGCAGAGCCGAGCGCGAGCACGACAATGGTGGCAAAGGTCATGACGACCCAGAAAACGACGAGGGCCGGCTTGTTCTGGTTGCGCACGCCGAAGCAGCCGAGGATGCCCACAACGAAGATGAGAGCGCCCACGATGACGCCGCCATACGGGGCGACCGAGTTGATGTTGTCGAGGACATCCTTGTACTCTACAACGGCGTAGACGCCGAGGCCGAGGATCGCCAGGCCGAGGACGCACAAGAACGTGTTGATGGCCAAGAGGTACTTTCGGGAGGCCTCGGAACAGCAGCCCATCTTGCTAGCTAGTTGTGTTGAGCTTGGTCGAAGGAAACGTCCACCTCCGAGTTCTTTTCTTTTCCGGTACTGTATACCAGGTAGGTGCACCGGGATGTAATGTAACGTCAGTCACCTGTGATCTTACTCCTACGCCGAGCCAGCCAGCCAGCCAGCCAGCCGGCCTGTCTGTCTCTCTCTCCGTCTTTCAGCCCTCCTCCCCCGTTCTCTCCGCCCCGCCGCTCTCCCTGCCTCCCTCCCCCCTCTCGAAGCAGGCATCCGGTTGGAGTGGCGCTGGACGCGCGAGTGCGCACCGCACACCGCACAAAGCCAATCCGCCTCCTCCTCCAGCCCCGTCCGCGTGCTCGTGCTCGTGCTCGCGCTCGCGCATGGTCGAGAGAACAAGAAGGTCGGTCGTCTGTGTCCAGCACGCAGGTCCCTCGACCGCGGCGGCGTCGAGCGAGATTCCCTTCCCCCTTTCGGCGCAGCACCCACGGTGCAGCACGTGCCGCAGGCCGGCCATATCGTCGCCGTCCGTGTCGGCGTTCTCGTCGTCCATGTGGGCGTCGTCCTCGTCGTCCTCGGCGGCCACGAGCCCGCGGGCGAGCGAGAGAGCGAGCGAGAGAGGGAGGGAGGGAGCGAGGCACGAACGCGGGTTTCAAGGCTCGAAGAGCGCGAGGCGAGCGAGCGAGGGAGGGAGCGGGGTAGCCAGGATGCCTGGCTCCATCTCTCGCGAGTTTCGTGCCGACGGGGCAGACAGACCTAGACGGACGCACGCCTTGCGCGCCCGCCCGCCCGCCTGCCTGCCGCCCGCGCGACGTCCGGAATGCACGTACCTTGGATCGAGGAGCGTCTCCGTCTCCTGCTGGTCTCGAGGGGAGCGGGCGTTCGAGTTATGGTCTCCCGCGCGGTGCGCGCGCTGCTTATCTTGCGTGCAGTGCTTGCTTGACGAGGAAGAAAAGGAGAGAAAAAAGAGGACCGACCAGCGCGGAGAGGAGCGGTAGCCGGCGTTTAGGGTACTTCTACCTGCGGCCATCTTTAAGCGGGGGGTGTGCACCCTTCCCTCAGGCTCCTCCCGGCTCCACCCGCCGGTGCTGGTGCTGGAGCTGGTGCTGGAGCTGCTGGTGCTGCTGCAGCGCGCGCCCTCGGCCCGCTTCAGCGACGGCCCGCGAGCCCATCGGCCTGCTGCCGCTGGCCTCGCCCGGCTGCGGCTTCGCAGCTGCAGGTACCTACGGCCGCGGAGCGGGCGCGTGCCGCGTTCATCGCCTGCAGCAGCAGCTGCGACAGACAGTAGCCTACTAGGCGCACCTGCCGGGGTATAATCGGAAGTACCGGCGGCCCGCGCTGGATCGCTAGGACACGCAAAGTACCCCCTGGCGACCCAGCTTGACGGGGTACCGTCACGCTCGATTGTGCGGGTAGCGAGAGGCCAAAGCGGGGAAAACGCGGGAGCCGGAGTTTTCCCGAGGGGGGGAAACGCGGAAAGAGGTGAAACGGCGCAAAAAAGGGGGTTTCTATAACGAAACTAGAACGTCCGCAACGCGTTCTGGCGCGATCGATCGAGAAGGGAGAATGAATGAGTGAGCACGACTCGGCGTACGCTAGCTACGATGGACCGGCCGGCCCAAAGACGCAAGAGGGCACGAGCACGCACGGACCGTCCGAAGACACGGCGTGGCGAGTCGAGCGCACCATGACGACGCCACGGCCAGAGATGGCCCTCGCAGGCCTGCAGCGCGAGCAGCAGGACCTCAATACCCGCCTGTACGGAGGGGTCGGCAAAGGTGGCCCGACGTGCGGCAGCGATAGCTGTAGTGACAACGACCACGTACACGACGGTTGCTGCGGCCACGGTGGCACTGGGAACCCTTACATTGACGAGGCTGACGGCTTTGTAGACCCGGGTCTTGCGCAATGCTGCATCAAAGAGCTCGAGGATAACCGCAAATGGAACGAGCTCAACGAGAGTCTGCGTCGTGTCGACCCCGTGGCAAAAGCGGAGCGCGAAGCTCGCGAGGTCGTCATTCTTGCCGCGGCCCCCGCAAAAACACAATCAGTGCACGATTGGGTAGCATCTGCCCCCTGCACACATGACCATGACGCTGGATCGCAAAGTACTCCAACAGCGCAAGATGCCGAAGAAGATGACGACTCGGATGCCGAGATCGACGCCCTCCTCGCGGAATGGGAGGACGACGATGACGTGCTGCAGAAACTCGCCCAAGTCCGCCTTGCAGAACACAGCAATGAACGCGCAAAATCTGTTTCTATATTATCTTCGCCTGCCTCTCTACAAGCCTGGTTTCAAACCGCTGCGTCTGCGTCTGCGTCTTTGGATCAGCAAAGCAGTGATCGCCCCGCGTCGAACCTTCTCCAGGCGCGACTCCTCCTCATTACGGATTACGAGAGTGCCGAGGGGGACAATCGCTATTCAAGCGACATGCTTGCGCAGAGCGCGCACGACGCGCTGCTACGCATTGTACAAACGCAAAATGCATTTGCAGCAGCACGCACGCCCGGGGCGCTGCTCTCCCAGGACCACCCGCTTCGCGCAGCTGCAGCATCTTTGAATGGCGGCTGTCTCCGCGACGACGAGGACCTACCTTGTGTCCTGGCCATTTCCAGTGCAAATCACCGCCCCATGGCGCTTCTCCCGCGCAAGAAGATCGCGCAGGACCCTGGTGCTATCGAGTCCTTGGCGCAGTGGCTTTTGCATACTCTTACGGCAGAGAACGAGCGTGCACGACACCACGGTGCGGGCACGAACGATGACGACGAGTATGAGGCATTCTGCGATCGACCCGGGTGCGGCAGACGTTTTCCCCACGAGCATGTGAGACGCGACGCCAAGGATGGGATGAGCGACTACGTGTCGTTTTGACTGACCTCAGAGCCCCTCTAGCGAGAATAAAACCAAAGGGTTCTCTCGTGTGCACGTGTTGGACCCAATTTTTCTTTCGCTCGACAGATCCGTCATTGCTTGCATGCGCTCGAGTATCCTTTCCTCCTTCATTGTTATCATCATCATCATCATCATCATCATCGACAACATTTTTTCCGCGAGCACTAGCGCTTCAAGCACGCACCTCGACGCGCTCCGCTTTGAGGATGCTGCGAACGTACTTGTACGGCACGTACGACTCGCGATTCACCTGCAAGTCAGAGACGGAGATTTTGGAGACCGAGCAGTCTGCAAGCTTGAACTGCAAGAGAACCGTGAGCGTTTCGTCAAACGCCGGCGATCCGGGCAGAAACGTAAAAGCTCCCGTGAGCTTGCAACTCCCATCGCGTGGCATCTTGCCAATCTCCCATCTGCACTCTTTGGTGGTTTCATCGCACATGACCACGCCGTGCGAGCTCTTGAGATCTGTGGACCGCACCGTCTTAGGAAATGGAATAATGATTGTAATCTTCTCCACCTCATTCGATTTTTTGGGCGGGAGCAAATGTGCCAGAGGCTTGCTTCCAACCATCACCTCAATTCGTCCTTCCTCACGCGAGCTTGACGTGATTTGTGGCTTGCAGTAAATGGGAAGAGGCACGTTTCCAAAGGTTCGCCGTCCCGACGAGGGATCCTCACTCGAAAACTGACGAGGGTCCACGCTGTACTTCATGAGCGTAAACGCGCCATCTGGAGGAATGAAGGAAAGCGTGCGATCTTGTTCAAATCGCGTCGTACGCACGCATGGATGTAATGAAAAGTCGCGCAAGATCCACGGGTCATTAAAGCTGAGGGAAAGGTCCGGGACGCCGGAAAGCTTGCTCGTGCAAAGAAGCTCTCCGTTCACCTCGCAGGAGACAATCGCCCCGTTCCGCCCAATGATGCAGTCAATGCTCTCGACGATATCGAGGTAAATTGAGTTGACGTTGTAGCGCACGCCCTGACGGCGCCACGGCACGGGAGACGGCTGCCCGTCAGGAAGCTCGTCCGCAACGGCACTTTTGCCAGACACTGCTGCAGCAATGCGTCCCGAGATCGAGGGAGGGGCAATGCGCTCTTTCAGCGCATTACTCTCGGTCGTCATGGGAAAGCCATTGTCGCACATTTCCTCGAGCAGCTGATAAAACGTTGAAAAGTTCTCCTTGATGCTCACGTCATCCACCTGGCCAATGTATTCCTCGAAAACGTCCATTACTCTGTGCATGAATTCCATCACTAGCAATGGCGGTTGCTCACCCCCCAACACACAGAGGAGGAAGAGCTTCGATCGGTACACGTTGACCAAGTACAGATTTGCCGTGGAAATCACAGGCACGATGTCGGCCGGATCGCCGCATCGCGCCACTTCATGCAAGAAGAGGTCCACAAGGTTTCGGCTCGTGACCTTGCGCCAGTGCTTCTCGATGAGCACTTCGCTGCGTAATCAAAAGCAGTTACGAATACGTTTACACGGTCAGATGAGTGAGTTGAGTTAGCCACCCTGAACGACGAAATAAATAAATGAACGAACACAGGGATGAATGAATATCGTCACCTTCCTTTGCGCCGTCTCTACAGCTCTCGGTCGTCGTCTGTCCTGTCCTCACGGCACTAAAGCCCAGGGGAGCAACCAGGCAAGCAAGCAACGAACAAGACAACGAACGAACGGTAAGCGCTATCTTCGTTCGCTGGTCCACGTCCTCGCTGATGCCAAGCAAAACGTACCCTGAGTCGCTGAGAATAAAAAGGCTTTGCATCGTGGACACCTGCCGACTCTGTCCTCTTCCCTCACACAGGCACGCAGAGAGGCACGCAGAGAGGCAGGGGCACGCGCGCTCGGCACGCACGTCAACCTCCCTGGTCTCTTTTTGGTGTTAGCCCTCGCCGCCGTCGCTCTGCCATCCGCTGGACGCTTTGGAAGCTTTAGAAGCTCTGTAACTTGGACCCGAAAGCGCTTCGTCGAGAACTTCTTTGGATGAAAACCAGGTCGCGAACGGACGGCGGACGACGAGCGCGCGGGTCCGGGCGACAGACAACGCGATCCTCCAGGGCAGGGCGGCAAGAAGGCGCGGGGACGTGGTCGCTGCCGCTTTTCCCCTCGTTTCTGTTCGCGTCTTTGTGCGCGACAGAAGGGATCGGCTCGTGAGCTCAAGAGAAAAGAGGATGATTGAAATTGTTCTGGACGACCGCCTGGGGAAAAAGGTGCGCGTGGTAAGTTGAACATGTGTTTCGAGGGGGAGTCCAAGGAAAAGATCGGGAGCTGACGAATTCGTATCTTGCTTTCACAGAAATGTAACGAGGACGATACCATCGGTGACCTGAAAAAGATGGCAGCTGCACAGCTCGGAACAAGGCCGGAAAAGCTGCGTCTGCAAAAATGGAACACCGTCTTTAAAGACCACATTACTCTCGATCTGTACGAACTTTCAGATGGATCCTCCATTGAACTTTACTATAACTGATTTCTACACCGCATCTTCTTTTTCGGATTTTCATCTTCTCTTCCCCAAATGGAAACAAAGGGTATCGGGGTTTGCACACACTTGGCAGCAGTCAAAATGTGTTTAATTTGTTCATAGCAGCAATTGAGAGACTCCCCGAGATGATTCTACGACTGATTTTGTTGAAAAGCTTGCTGGCATCTACAATGCTTTGCCAACTTTGCTTTTCTGCTTGGCTTTGCTTCACTTTGCTTTCTTCCGTGTCAAATTTGTACAAACATCATGTGCGCACAAGGCCGAGAATTCCTAATTCTCCAGCATATAGCTCATCTTGACTTCGCCGTCAAAGTTCCCAGCATAGGCGCGATTTGACTTTGCAATCGCGCCAGGCTGATTGTAATCAGTCGTGTGAAAGTAGAATCCTCGTGACGAAGGCAAATCTTCCGAGGCTCGAAGGTTTGTTTGAGACTCCGAATGCATGTACCCACGCAAACGATGAATGTGCGCCGTAAAAGAAGAATACATTGTCCCCACAAAAATTCGTCCCGCGGCGCACACCAGCTGCTCCACCATTCCCTCATACTTTGGATCGAGACGACCTATCCTCGCGTGCACTCTTTCTCGCAGGTCTGGCATACGGATCGCCTCGATGCCAAGCTCGCGGAAACGCCCGAAAAACCCTTCCTCGGTCTCATCGGTCGCAATGTACACGCGCTCCCCTGACTTTAACAGTGCACGCACATTGTCCGCCGTTACGGAACCATCTGCAAAAGCAGTCTTGTACTGCAGTTCATTACGTCGAACATGCAGGGCGGAAAATGTCCCAAATCCACCCATCTCCATAATGTAGGCTTCAGCAGCGCGCACAATGTGCGGGGCATAGACAAAGGTCTCGCGACAGAATTTGCGAAGCGCCTGATGCGCAGCGATTGCGCGCGGCTTGTGATAAAGAAATGCCGGAACCCCCGACAAGTATCGTAGATTCTTGCTCACGTGCATCGGAAAGTGCAAGACTTTCGTTTCAGAATGGATCTCAATGTCCGGGTTAAAAATGTCAAAGTCTCGCTTGTAGGAAGGGCCCGAGGGCCAAATCAGGGCGTCCCGCGATTCTCGCAGCCACAAAAAATACTGCGTGTGGTGACCATTGCTCACAGCCTGCGGATGGCTCGCTTCTCGAACGAGGTGCTCAGGGATGCCCATACGGGCCGCTTCTCTCCGGAGAAACTCCTCTGTGGAGATCACTTGGACCTGCTTCGAAAGGACCGAAAAGTCATAGTAGTCTTCGTAACCCGAAGTTTGCCCCTCTCGTCGCTTGGCGAACGTCGTAATTGGGCCCCGATCGAGCAAATACCATCGACATCGCGGAGGAAGCACCAGGATGCGCCCGGTCACCTTGGCCGCCACCACAAAGACCTCAAAAGCGAGCCGGATGTTGTTCCATCCCCCCGTATCGTCCTCAAATGTGACGTAGCGCTCGTGGTCCGCTGGCGCTTTTGGCCGCAGCGGGAATTCTGTGCCAGCACTTGGCGCTCGTTCCCAGTAGCGAAGGCCCGCGGTGTATCCGAGAGCCGTGATCTGCCCCGGGCCGAATAAGCTCACGCTGGCACTTTCGGTGTAGTACGCCTTTGCCGCCGCCGTGAACACCAGCACAAAGGCGAGCGCCAGCGCCGCGAAGAGTATTTTCAGGGGCCAGGGTGCGGGCTGTCGTCGCGTGTGGCCCCCGTGCGCGCGAAAGTGGGCTGCGAAGCGACGGCTGCCGCCCTCGCGCAGACGCGACGCCCGCGAGGACATGGCGTCGAGAGCCGCTCGCGTTTTGCTGGCAACCAACTCCAAGTTGGTTTTACTCGGGTTTTACTGGTATTGTTGTTGCTCCCGGTTGCGCTCGCCAAGCAGGGTGCAAGGTGTGGTCCTTTGAGGGTCTCGAGGGGCATAACCGCCTGCAACGCAGGGTCTCGCCCGCCGGCAAGCGCACGGCGAGCGGCGCGATGGCGGGCGGTGGCGGAGGACGCGAGAACATCCGCGTGGTCGTGCGTATTCGTCCCGATGAGGTCAGACCTGGCTCCAAGGATGTGAAGAAAGCGCGCGCCGCCAAGGGGGCCGCCGCCTCGTCGTCCCTGACGTCGTCATTGACGTCTTCGTCGCAGGCGAGAACGGAGAAGACCGGCGCCTCGTGTGTCCGGCAGGTCTCGCAAGCATCGCTCGAGGTCTTGCGCGGAGACAAACCTCGTACCTTTCACTTTGACCGCATTTTCGGCCCCGAAACAGCGCAAGAGGACGTCTATGCCGCCGTCGACCCGCTCGTGGCATCGACCATTCAAGGTTACAATGCCACCATTTTTGCGTACGGATCGACGGGATCCGGCAAGACGCACACGATCAGCGGTGCACCGGGTTGCGAAGGCATCATTCCCCGTGCGGTGCACCGCATCTTTGCGCTCGCAGGCGAGCTTGCAGACCGCGAAGCCGATGGCATCGTTTTGGTGCAAATGGGCTACGTGGAACTCTACAACAACCAGTTCAAGGATCTCCTGTATTCTCATGCTCAGCACGGTGACGCCTCTTCCTCCGCCTCCACCGCTACGTCCGCCGCTGCTACCTCGTCGGCGAGATCAACTTCGCATCGAATCGAACTGCACACGACAAAGTCGGGATCCGTGTTTTTGAGCGGAACGCCTTCTCTGCACACGCCTGTAACCAGCGCACAAGAAGCACTTCGCCTCATTCAACTTGGCTCGCGCAATCGCGCCGTTGGTGCCACGGACTGTAATGAGCATAGCTCGCGAAGTCACGCGATTCTCACCTTTTACGTTGAGAGCCGCATCCCAAGCGCCAATGGGGCCACCTCGGTGGCCAAACTCGGCAAGCTGCATCTCGTCGATCTTGCTGGAAGCGAGCGTCTCACGCTGTCCAAGGCCGAGGGCCAGACGCTGACAGAGACGCAAAACATCAACCTGTCCTTGTCTACCCTTGGTGATGTTCTCTCGGCGCTCTCACGTCTCCACTCCTCGGGGAGCAAGGCTGGCAGCCGTCGCGCCACCACCGCTGCAGATCGTGCCTGTGTCCCTTACAGAAACAGCAAGCTGACCTTTTTACTCAAGGATTCGCTGGGTGGCAATTCGAAAACCCTCATGATCGCGACCATCCGGACCCCGGACCTGTATCAGCAGCAGACGCTCATGACCCTCATGTACGCCGAGCGCGCCAAGAAAATTGAGAACCGCATTCAACTTAACACCGACACGGAAGGCGACTCCAAGGCCGCAGCGCTCGTAGCAGAGGTCGAGCGCCTCAAGATGCAACTGCGAAAACGGGAAGCTGACTTTGAACGACTCAGTCGACAAACAACCGCAGGCAATGGCGGACCGCTTGATGCTGCCAGCGAACGCCATCGCATGGAGCAGCTCGCCAAGCTGGCGCAAGAAAACGAGCTTGAAAAGGATCGCCTCGAGGCCTGTCTTCGCCAGGTCGTGCACAATCACGCCTCCACGCTAACCGTGCAACAGGAAAAATACAGCTCTCTTCAATTCAAGCTTGCCGAGTACAAGGACGTGTTTGACAAACAGCGTGTGGAAATTGAGACGTTGCGCGAGTCGATTCGCGAGCTCGCCAACGGGGCCACCGAGGACGAGGTCGAGGAAATGAAGGCCATGGTGGAGAAACTTGCACGCGCTCTTGGCGCTGCGCGCCAAGAAGCCCTCGTGCAGGCCAATCACGTCAAGCAACTCGAGCATCAACTCCGTTCCGCTCGTGAACGCGTTCGAGGCCAATCCTCGCAGCACGGTGCTGCGCAGCTCCAAGTCGACGAGCTGCGAGATCAGCTGAAAACATCGCGCCACCAATACGAGGCGCTCAAGTCTGCCAGCGTCGATACGTTGCGTGAGCTGGAGCGCGTGCGTCGCGCCGAGACCGCACAGAAATTGCGCATCACCGCTCTTGAACAGGAACAAGAGCAAACGCAAATCCAGCTACAGAGGGCTGAACAAACGGCGGCTTCAAGTGCTTCGGAACCTTGCGAAACTTGCGTCACCACGCGGGCAAAGTATGACGCTGCCATTGCCTCCCTCCACGAGCAAATCCGGGAGACACTCCTGGACAAAGACACACAACTTCACGAGCTCACACAGGAGCGCGAACAACTTCGCGCTCAAAAACAAGAACTCGAGGCTCAAAAATCCTCCGTTCTCACAGCCGCCTCGGAGGCTCAAGCGCTTGCGGCGGAAATGCAATCGCAGCGAGATGCGCTGCGCTCGCAACTGCAAACCGCGCAAGAGCGAGCCCAGAAGGCAGATGCCCTTGAAAAACGTCTCACCAATGCCGAGAAGGAAGGCGCTCGATTCAAGCAGAATGCAGCAGCGGAGCGCGAGCGCCGCGAACGTGAGTTCAATGCGCTTCAGCACACCGCAAAAGCGCTCAAGTCGCAGCTCGCCGAGGCAGATGCGCGAACATCGTCCTTTGAAGAGGTCAAGTCTGCGCTGGCCCAGGTTCGCGCACAGCTTACAGACACCAAGCGTACTGTCGAGCAGAAGGCCTCGCGTCTGGCCGAACTCGACGCACAGCTTGAAAGCGAACGCGATGCTGCATCAAAACGCGAAAGGGCCTTGCATGAGCGCCTCGACGCTCTCCACAAAGAACATACCCAGACAATGCAGAACGAGAAGACTTTTGCGGATGCGCTCGAAGCACTTCGCCAAAAACACACCGAGGCCGTTCACCATGCCGAAACATTGGAAAGGGAACGTAATTCCTTGCAGGCTGAAGCCCAAGGTCGTTCCGCTAGTCTTGCTCAGCAACGGAAAGATGCAGACGCCGCGCAAAAAGAACTTCGTGACCAGCTTCTCGCCGCGTTCGACGAAGCCGCAAAAGCTAGACACGAGCGAGACACGGCGCTCGACCGTGCCGAGACGCTTATTCAACAAGCCAAACAAGGTGCGCAAACCCGAACTGCAAAGGCCCTCGAGGCTTTGCAGGCAGAACGCGACGATGCCAATTCCAAGCTCCAGCAAGCTGGAGCACGCATTGATCAGGTCGAGCTCGCCCTTCGCAAAGCAGAGACTGATCGGCAGGAGATCAATCGCGCGGCCGAGGATCGCGCAAGTAAATTGCAAGAGCGCTTGCAAACTCTGGCAAAGGAAAAGGACGACGCGCTTGCGCAAGTTGCCCAGCTGCAAATCGCTTCAGAGGAACAAACTCGCACGCAAGACGAACTGCAAAATAAGCTGCAACATTTCGAAACGCAGGCAGCTCATGCTCGTGACCGCGAGCAAGCACTTGAAAGATCCGTCGAGGAGGAAGCACAGGCGCGAAAGATGAGTGCTGACGAGCTGTGCTCAGCGCAGGAGCGAGCACAGAGACTTGACGCGCAACTGCAAGATCAAACGAAAGCGCTCAAAGATCTTGCTGCACAACATGCATCAGCAGCTACGGAGCGAGATGAAGCGCTACGACGTCTTGATCAAGGCAAAGAAGAACTTGCACAACTTCAAGCGCAGCTTGCTGACCTCGAAGAAGCCTCAAAGAAAGCGCAAACGTCATTTGCGCGAGATAATGCCGACCGCGAGGGTGTTATCGCCACTCTTGAGGAGGAACTTGCAAAAGCTGCACGACGCAATGCAGAGCAAAGCGAGGCGCTCGAGGTTCTTCGCAAGTCTTCAGCTTCACTCGAAAAGCATCACACTGAGCAGAGTGAAATGCTTGTATCCTTGCGCAAGTCTTCCAAATCGCTTGCTGAGCGCACCAGCGCGGCAGAAAAAGAGGCGTCGAAGACTCGCGAGGCGCTCTCTGCGTCCTTAAGAAAGACACAACAAGAGCTTGCGCTTTTGCAGGAACAGTCGCAGATTTCCGAGGCGAGGGCTGAGGAGCTTCGCAACGAACTCGCTGAGGCAAAACGCGTTCACGAGAGTCTCATTCATGAGCGAGATGCTTCACGGTCACAAGTCGAATCGGAACGGGCAAAGCTCAACAATCTGCGCCAGGAACTTGCACAAGCGCAAGAGGTGGCCACATCTCAGGACGAACGCGTGGCGACATTGTCTCAAGAAATGAAAACACAAGCCGAGGCTCTAGCTCTCGCGAACGACAAACTCGCGGGACTTCGAGCAGAGCTTCAGGCGACAATTCATGCACGTGAGGAACTTGCAGAGAAAGAGAAACGTCGGCAAAGCGAGGCCGCAGAAAGAGCCAAGGAGGCAAAGCGCTCACACGAAGAAACCTTGGGTAGGGCAAACGATGGTCTTCGCGTGCTCGAAGAACAACTGGCAGAGGCAAGCGATGAAGCACAAACGCTACGAGGCGAGCTGACAAAATCCAAAGACGATATTAGCAAGCTCGAAGGCAAGCTTGCCGAATCGACTTCCAAGACCAGCTTCCTTGAGGAGACTGTGAACGCTTCAAAACGTTCTTTGGAAGAGTCCAAGGAAGAAACACGTGCGTACAACAGAGAATTGACTAGGGCAAAGGCCGAAGTTGAATCGTATGCCACGAGTTTGCGCCAAGCGAACCAAGAACTCGATTGTCATAGAGACGCCGCGACGCGAGCAAGCAAAGAGCTCGAGTCGCAAAAGAACGCCTTGGTCAAGGCAAACGAGGAAATCACCGGTCTGAAGCGCTCCGTGCAAATGACGCAAGACGAGCTAGCGCAGCGCGATCGTCTGATCAAAGGACTTCGATTGGAGCTCAAAGAGGCGAAACGAGCTCACGAACAGGCTGTGGCGGCCTTGGAGATCGAGTTTTCAGAAACAACACGACATCGAGATGAAGACCTGGCCAAATCGCAGGAAGAGCTGCGCAAAGTTCTTCTTGCGCACGACCTGGCAACATCCAAATCACAACAAGACCATCGAGAAGCTCAGCATGCCGCAGAAGCAGAGCTGTCGAGTCAGCGCAATAGGGTCGCGGAGCTGGAAAAGCAAAAGGAGCGGCTTGGTCGAGAATCAGCCAGCAACCTTGCCAAGGAAGCCGTTCGACTGCAAGAGACTAGCGCCAGACTCACGCAAGCTCAATCAAAGCTTGAGTCGAAAAATGAGCAAGTGCGGGATTTGCAGGTCCGTCTTGACGAGCTTTCTGCAACATGCGAGGAGCTGAGGGCAGCTGCGAAAGATCGGGAGTCTGAACGCGTCCAGGAGCTTTCGGATCAATCCAACGCTGCCTTTGCGGAGCGCGAGAGTGCCAAGCGCGAGGTAGAAAGTCTTCGAGGTCGGCTCAAGGTGCAAAATGAGTGGGTAGAAGACCTCAAAAAGCAGCGCGCGAGCCTCGACGAGTCTCTTTCGGCGAGCTCTCGTGAAGTGGAGCGGCTGCGGGCGGCGCTCGAGGACGTCGGCCACATTCAGCAGGAACTCGGATGTCTGCGCGCAGAGAATGCAGGGCTGAAGGCAGCGCACACTGATCGCTTGGCTCGTGCTGAGGCAACGAGCAGTCGTCTCGAAGCGGAGCGACGTGCGGACCAAGCTCGTCTTGCACAGTACGCGAAAAAGCTCGAACACGTTCGAAAAGTGCAGCAAACTTGGACCCAGGATCGTCAGCGCGTCAAGCGTGTCATGGCCGAGGCCATGGCGGGCATGTATGGATCTCTGGAAGGTGTTTTTGATCGACTGAGCCAGAAGAAGTTGGGGACGCGCTTGGCCCGTTTGAGCGGTCATGTAAATAATTTGGCAAACCGTCGTCGTGGAAGTATTTCAAAGTTCAGTGATACAACTATTTCCCAGCTGCAAGACCATCATCGTCAGCAGCAGCAGCAGCAGCAGCAGCAGCAGAGACGAGGGCGTCGCACCACGGCGCCACCTCTTGCGCCACCATCCCGTTCAAGCAAAGGCGAAGGAGAGCAGCCCCAGGCTGATGGGGAAGAGTTCGACGAGCGACGACGGGAATACGCAAAGCAGCAAGGACAGCGGCAGAGAAAACAAGCGCCGATTGCGGAGACAACAAATATGCCAAGGCACCGTGCAGGCAGGGCTCGTTTGGCTCAGCATGGAAAGGAAATAAAGTCTGAGCTCAAGTCCGTGCGTCGCACGCAAGAGCAGCTTTTGCAAGAAGTAAAGGAGCAAGAAAATACGGGCGCAGGTCTAGTCGACTTGGCTCTGCAAAGGCGGTCCCGCAATCGCCTGGGGCTTGGATCCAGGGGTGCATCCTTGTCCTCGTCAATTGGACCCACACGCGACGAGAAAGCCACACAGGAGCATGCTGACGAGGGCGCGGGACTTGGCGAGTACAAACTCGGTGTACTGCAAGCTTGCCTTCGTGGTGACATTGAAGGTTTGGCTCAGGCCTTGTCCGTGGGATTTATCCGGAGCGACTTTGACGACAACTTTTTGCCCTTGCATCGCACTATTTCAGGCTTCCACTTTCATGGAAGCAGCGAGCGCGCAATTCGAGCACTGGACCTCTTGGTACGCAAGGGCGCTCCTGTGAATGCGCGGGATGTCGCTGGCAACACGGTTCTGCACAAGGCGCTCCAGGTAGTTCCCGGGGATTCAATTTTGGCTGTCCTTCGTGCACTGCTTCGACTTGGCGCCGACGTCAAGGCTGTCAACAAGTTAGGTGACACGCCTGTGCACACAGAACTCCGCCGTCTGCGCAACGCCACGCCAGCTGTCGTGCGCGAGCTCGTCGCCGCCGGCGCTCGTAGTGGTCCCTCGCAAGGCGCGCGGTCTCATATTAAGGTGCCGGCGCCCGCGGTGCTTTTGGAGGCCATTCTGCGCGAAGCAGGGCGCGACGCCTCGCGCGCGCATCTCGAGCTCCTTGAGTTCCTTCGCGCGCAAAATGGTGTTTGGTAGCAAAAGCAGCAAGGCTGAGCGCGACGAATTCTTCTTTCTTTGTTTCTTTCACTTGTTTCGCGCACGACGACGTCGTACCCCCGGCTTTTCCTCCCAGCTAGGGAGGGCTGCGCTCCGCTTGGTCATAGATCCTGCTCGCTCGCTCGCTCGCCCGTCCGCCGCGCCGGGCAGTTTTCGCTCGCGCATTCCGACGCCTTCGTCTTGCTCCCCAGCCTGCTCCTCCGTCTGCATCCCGCTGCAGCAGCAGCAGCAGCTGCAGCAGCTGCCGCAGAGCTGGCGTGCCGCATCTCTTCTTTCCGTAGCATGCACAACGCAAGATCTCGGAGACGCGGGGTGGGTGGGACCCATCCATCCATGCCGCTGGCCCGGGGTCCGAAGTGACCGGGCCGACCGGTGGCCAGCGGAGGATCGATCCGCTCGACTGCGACATGAGTGGTGGGTGGTGGCGGCGAGAGGCCGGCGGCAGCAGCAGCAGCAGCAGAAGCGCAGGCCCGGCGGCGGCGCAGCAGACCTCTTCGCGGCGCGGCGCGGGCGGCGCGGGGCGCAGCGGGGGCGGCGCGGGGAAGATGGGGCGCGGCGCGCGCAAGGGCGAGAAGGGCAAGAAGCGGCAGGAGGCGCGGCATGATGATGAGGAACTGGCCGAGACCGCCTTCGAGGTGCTCGACGACCTGAACGAGAGCGACGCGGACGGCGACAGCGAGGAGGAGGCCAAGGAGAATGAGCTCGCGGAAATGCGCATGCGCAGGGCGAAGGAGGCGGACAGGGAACAGCGCGAGGCCGAGAGGCTAGCGCAGAGCGAAGAGTCCAAACTGCCCGTGAAGATGCCCGACGGCGCCGTGGCCAAGGCGCCCGACGACAAGGAAGAGCAGGCCTGGCTCGAGGCCCCAGCTGCGTCGTCGCTCTCGCTCGTGTGGCAGCCCGGCGAGCGCGCAGAGGCTGGAAAGCCCGAAAAAAAGAGCGATCGTGCTGGCAAGGAAGAGACGGACGAGGGCGCCAAGGACAAGAAGAAAAAGCCGAACCGCGAGGAGCGGCTTCGCGAAAAGCAATCGGAGCGCGCCAAGGCCCTTGCCGAATTCGAGGCCCTCAATGCCGCGGGCGTGCTTGTGCGCCGCGAGGAAAAGAAACTAGAGATTGCCGAGGCCGCACAAAATTTGCTGTCAACGCCAGAAGCAGGGGTAAGCTCCAAGACGGCGGGCGGATCTACGATGAAGGCCCTTTTGCGGCTCGCTGGCGAGGATCCCGACAAACACGTCCGCAAGCTGAGTCTGCTCTCCTTGATGGCAGTGTTCCGGGACATTCTTCCCGGCTACCGAATTCGCGAGGCGAGCGCAGCGGAAACGAATGTCAAACAAAAGAAGGAGGTGCGCAAATTGCGCGAATACGAACGGGACCTGCTGCAAAGCTACCAGGGTTTTTTGAAAATCATCCACTCAGAGATTACGGCGGGAATTGGGCCCTCTGGCGAGCTCTTTGCGGATGTGCGCTCAGCGAAAGGCAAAGGCGCTCTGGACGACGTCCAGAAACGCGGCGCGCGCAAGCTGCCCAAGTCAAAGTCCATGGCTCTCGCGGCCGTTCGGGCGCAGTGCACCATGCTGGTGAGCAAGCCGCATTTCAACTTTCGCGAGAATCTTTTGGCCAACATTATTCCTCAGCTAAACAGCCGATACTCTGACGTGCGCGCGCAAGCCACAGCGTGTGTCGCGACCTTACTTGGTGACGATCCTAGCGGCGATGCTACACTTGAGATTGTCACCTTTATCAGCAAATTTGTGCGTCTTCGCAACAACGGCGAGCGCGACGGCGTGCACCCGGATGTCATTGACGTTCTCCAGCACTGCGTTCTTACAGGAGACATGAAGGACGACGTGCGGATCGAAAAGGCCAAGAAAAAGAAAAAGAAGCGCAAGTTGACCCGTCGTCAGGGCGACGAGGTTGCACTCAGCCTTGCCCAGGCCGAAGCCGAATCGGACGTCACACATCGATTTGCTAAGAACGTTGAGGCCCTGCGTGAGCTCTTCACCATGTATCTTCGATGCCTCAAGTACGCGCCCACAACTTCGCTACTCACGAGCGTTCTGCGCGGTGTTTCCTCTTATGTCCACTTGATCAATCTCGATATTGCGCAATCGCTCGTGGCGGTTCTCATTAACATGATCAAAGTCGACGCCGTGGAACTGGGCACCGGCTTGCAGGCTGTGCACACCATTGCGCTGACGCTGCGAGGTCCTGGAGCAGCCATTCAAGTCGACGAATCGGAGGTTGTCGCATACTTTTATCGCCAGCTGCTCAAGCTGGCTACGGCTGAGTCGGATCGTGCTCGCCATGTTCAGATCATCATCAAGTGCGTTGATGTGCTCTTTCTGGGACGCAAGCTGTACCAGCAGTCACGAGCGGCGGCCGTGGCTACTCGGCTAAGCATCGTGGCCTCGGTGCTGCCCCCTCACGCCTGTCTGGCGCTCATTGCGACCGTGCGCATGCTTACCATGCGCTATGCCTCGGCATGTCGGACGTTATTTGACAGGGATGCTGAACAGGTAGAGGGCGCCAACGCATTAGCGCTTGGCGTTATTCCCTCTCCGCTTGACGCGACTTCGAATGTGGATCCTGGTCTGACACGTCTCGATACCCCTGCGCTTTGGCCGCTCGCACAGCTTCGCTTTCACTTTCACCCCCAGGTTCGCGCCATGGCGCACAAGGCGCTTCAACGCCAGCCCGTACTCCCCAACGAGCGCGCGATGGTACATTTTGAGGCCTACAATCCGTATCGGAACGGCTTTCGCTTCAATCCGCCTATTCCCAAGGCGCCCGTGCAGGCTCCTCGCAAAAAACAAAAGCGCTCATCATGACTTGTCTTTGATTTGTAAAGGTTATAAAAGAGAAATCTCGAGCTGGAAGGATTTCATGAAAGGCCAAGTCTGGCGTGGTAAAGGCGTCCGCGTTTAAACCTTGTGTTTTTTTTTTCGTTTCGCCTTGGTTTTCCTCGTCTTTTTTCTTGTTCTTCGCAAGACCTCTTGCAGTCTCACAAAAACGTCGAGAGCATTATCGAGCGCACAATGATCCCCTGTCCCGTGCGTGGGCTTTGCTGAGGAGCGCTGTCATTTCCTTGGTTCGCTCGTTCGACGAATCTTCATGGAGTGTGTTATACTACTGATCATAAAATCGGCGCACGGCTTCTTCGATTTCTGTCATGGCTCGTGAGCGCCGAGGCAGGTTCTTACGGGCGAGTCTCAGCTGATCCCCTGCCCAGATTACCTCGCCGAGGCCGTCCTCCACGACCAGCTCAATCTGCGCAGCTCGGTTGAAGCTGATGCTCTGGCCTTCGACATCTCGCACAATTGCACTTGGCACTGCGGCCAGGCGCTCTGCCGAGCGGCCTCGAGCTCGCTGCGGCCCCCGTCTCAAGAGAAGTTCCACGCAGACCAGCGTATCACAACCTCGCGTCGCGACATTGCTCGCCAGCACCGGTCGCGTCGCGAGAGCAGCAAGCACGCGCACCGGTCGATTGAGTTTTGTCAAGACGTCGAAGTGTTATTCTCGTCGCTACGACAATGGCGACTGCTTATCTTGTCACACGAAAGCCTTTCGCCATAGAGATAGCCTACCTTCTGATCGGTAGGACGTTCAAGATGGCATTCTGCAAGGCATCGAATGGAGTGTTCATAAAGGCTCGACGAGCACCATTTTCATGAAGAGAAACAAGAGAAAGAAATGATATATCATTTGATTTGATGATTTGAGGTTGTTGGCCTTTTTCGGTTGATGTTGGCCTACAAGTGCCCATGAGCTAGGCTAGGCCAGGTCAAGCCAGGCCTCAAGGATGGCCTCGACCGTCAAATAACCACTCTGCAAGGTTTTGCGCGCAAGAAAAGCGTGGTCGTGTCTTCTTTCCAACACAATAGGCTTCGAGCGGATCCCTCCCCAAGGAAATGGAGGGGTTTCAAGGATGCGCCGTCATCGTGCCCTCTTGCGCCCAATCCCTTTTAAAAAAGATGGTTTGGACTCGTCATTTGAAACCGATCCTAGGCATCCTGAAAGTGGGCCTGAACCGCGGCCTTGATCTCCTCGATCGCAGCTGCGCGCTTGCTGGCATATTTGCGGAACAGACGTCTCTGGTCGCCGGACCAGATGACATTACCTTCAGCATCCTCCACGGAGACGCGAATCGGATACGTGTCGGCCCCTTCCTCAGTTATCTCGGCATCGGGCAGCACAGCCAGGACGCTCTGCTTCGCCGTGTTGAGCTCCTGGCGACCACCGTCTCAGTTCAGGGACCACGCCACCTTGATCTTGGGCCCTCCCGCCATTGTGGCTCCAAACGTAAAGCAATTCCTCCTCCGCTTCCTCGCGCCAAGCCCTGCGTCTGCGTCCCGCGCTGTCTGCCTGCGCCCGTTCGGCCTCTGCCGGCGTATCGCGCCCAACTTGCTCTGAAAAGTATCAAGTGTTTTCGCAAAAAAGCCCGGTCCTATTTCCCATGGTGCCCAACGGTACCGAGCTGGGTCGAATTCCGGGACACGAGCATTCTCTACTGGCACCACGAAGTTCGCGGGGACGACTTGCGCGTCACCCGCCACGCACTTTGAGGAGCCAATGTATAGCCAGATTATGTGCGCTCTGCCCGGGGAACCTGACTGTCACCACCACTGCCATGGATGATAGTGTACTGGGTTATGGCAGGACTGCATGTGACCACGTGACGAAATGAGTTGTAGTCCTAGTAGAACTTGGAAGGGGGGGGGGGGGCGAAATGTCCGCCTCCCGAGCCGCGCCGCGTCTGGCACCGACAGAGTCCGAGTCGCACGCGTGCAATTGGGCCAATCACCAGGGTGACTGGAGGTGGCTAGACAGAAGAAGAAGATGAACGTAAGAAGATGGCCGTTCATTTCGGGAGGCTACCTCAGCTTGCTCACTCACTCCGGCTGCGGGTCGGCTGCGAATGCATGCAAGGGGGCGCAATTTTTCGGGCGATCCTCTGGCAGGGGAGAAGTAGGCCTATCATGATATCCTAATGAGGTCATGTGACGAAACTCCTGCCTTCCAAACGAGCAAAACCGAAAAGCGGCGTCGCGAGGAATTCCTTCAATCAGTTGTCCTTACAGCAAGAGAAGCAGCAACAGAAGGAAAAGCGCTTGGAACGCAGAACAAGATGATCAAGGGCGAGGGTACCTCCACCGAGGAAATTGATGCCAACGTTCCCGAAGCGCAGGTCGTGGGTGTTGCAGGAGGACACGCTGGCAACAATGCTTCAGGAAATGTCGTTGTCCCCGTTGGTGGGACAGCTGAAGTCATGGTCGGCGGCTTTGCCGCCCTCGAGGGCCGCGAGCGCTTCGTGGTGAAACAGCATTTCCAGGCCGCCGAGGCTGCCGCGCAGCAGCTCGGATGCGGTTGCTTCGAGCAGGCAAACAAGTTCGACGTCTTTGATGCGGATACCGGTGAGATGATCATTTTTGTCGAGGAGGAAAGTGGGCTCTGCTGCAGACTTTGCTGCTCGCCGAACCACGAAGCCAAGCTTCACTTCAAGGACGTGCGATACGGCGTGCCGGCAGATAGCTTCATCATGCACGCCGACAAGCCCTTCAAGCTGAACTGCTGCGCCTGCTTCGACATTTGTCGGCACGAAGTCAAGGTTCAGGACAGCAACGGGACCTTCTTCTCGCACGCGAAAGTGCCCCTATTTGGAGGCGGCCTTAGCCCACAAATGGAGATCATGACACGCGAGGGAGAAGTGCACACAACGACCAGAGGACCTACTTGCTGCTTGGGTGGCCTCATTGAGCTCTGCACCAACATTGAGTTCAATCTTTTCATGGATGCTGAGCAAAATAATGTCGTGGGAAAGATCGTCAAGAAGAAGCCATCCGACTTTCAGGGCGCTCTTCGCGAGGCAGCAAGTGATGCTGACACCTACATGCTCGAAATGCCCAAGGGCATCACTGCAGATCAGGCCGCCTCCATCATTGCCACGACGGTCTTGTTGGACTACCTCTATTTCGAAGATGGCGCGCCTATCACATTCAACTTGCTCAACCAAAGCTGCACGGTCAACTTTTGCAACTGCTATTGTCTCGGCTGCACATGCCCCTGTTCCTGCACATATGGCGACGACTAGTCGACCGGCGTCAGCAGAGTCTCTAAAAGTAAAAAGTAAAATGTAATGGAATCCATAAAAACGACAATCCACAACCGTGCCTTTTTATTTGCCTTTCATAAATGAACGGGCGAATGAATGCACGAAAGAAGGCGCAAGAAAATTGACCATTATCTTCGTGGCTCGAATCAAAGAGAAGATCTAGGTCTCGACTCAAACTTTGTCCCCCAAGAGATCCTCCTCCTCTGATGATATTCCGCTCGGCGGCTGTTGCGCGCGCGCCCCAATCTCGCGGTCTCCGCGTCGGTGACGTTCTCATCGGTTACCATCAGGCTTGACGTGACGAAGCCATCCTTGCGCGCGAGCGAGGAAAGAAGGCAAAGGCAAGGAAGGCAAAGGCCAAAATCCTTGGAACAACGTCGAGGAGATGGAGGCGGCTGGCGCGGCGGCGCGCGCGCAGCAGGCGCGAGAGCAGGAAGATGCTCGCGAAGAGCGGCAGACCGCCGTGGTCGAACAAGTACAGCTTCTTGTAGCGGAGATGCTCGCAGAGAACGCTCTTGTGGCCGCCGCCGCCGCCGCTGCATCAAGCAGCAGCAGCGGCAGCGGCAGCGGCAGCTCGACGGCAAGACCCAGCGCGCACTCCGCAGAAGTCAAGACTTTTCACGCACTGCACAAGCTTGGAAGGCTCATGGAGGACCTCACCGAGCCCATTGCAGAAGACGCTCCGCGCGAAGTGCAGCAACGCTACCGTGAAAGAATACGTCTCGTACAGCCAACTGTTGAGAAAGCGCTCAAGGAGATTCTCGTGGGCCAGCTCGCAGGCCTCTGCCTCTCGCCATCGTTTTACAAGCTTCTTGGCCGTCTCTTTCGCATGCTCATGGAGCGAGGGGACAGCCGCAATATCATGGCCATCACCAACGATTTGCACGACCAATTGGGCCTCAAGTCAACGCTTTCGGCGCAAAGCAAGACTGCCGTCTTTTATTGCCTTGGCGAGATCAGCAGCTGCAAGCAAGGCAGGGTTTTGGCCGGCCATTTGCGTGAGACAACGCAGCTCGTCGCTCGTGTCTTTCGCTCCAACGCGCACTCCAGCACCAGACCTGCCGACAATGAATACCGCTTCGCTGCCGTTCGCGCCCTTGGCAGCGCTTTGCAGGGTTCCGAAGTGGCCGGACGCTCCAACCACGCAGAGGCATTAAAAGTTCTTGTTCGCGCGGCGGCCGATAAATCACCCCCTGTGCGTTCTGCCGTTGCTGACGCTGCGCTGTCGCTTGCTCTCGTAAGCGACGGCTTTACTTCCGTCGCGCTCGATCAGCTCGTCACGCTCACGAAAAGAGGCCTTGAAGACCGCGTTGCTCACGTAAGATCCGCATTTGCGCGCAGTCTTGGCGCAATTCTCTGTCTCGCCGTCGAAATGGCAGGCCCGCTGCGAGCCCTCGATCATGATACTATTCTTGGCGGCTCGTCCGGCAAAGCCTCGGAAGCAACATCTTCAAGCTCTGCTGGAGGGAGCTCTTTCGATGCCACCAGCACCGCTGCGCCCAAAGGCGTCGCGGCCGCCGCTCGTCTCGCAGGACTCAAGATGGGTGTCGTTGGCTTAGGATCCGGCAGCGCAGGAGCCGCCGGAACCGGTAGCGCCGATGGATCAGTCTCTGGGTCAGCATCGGGCGCTTCGACGCCGTCGCCCCGGGGTTCAAAGCTCCGTGGATTCGGCTTTGCCGCCAACTTTGGCGGTCTCGGGGGTCGCAGCAAACCCGAGGCCCCCGTCTCGTACTCTCTGGACACCGCACTCGGGGCGCTCATGACCATCTTTGATACGTGGGCTCCTGATCAGCTCGAGCGACGATCCGACATGGCGAACGCGCAGTCTGCCAACGAAATCACGCAACGCTCCACCGAAGTCCGGATGGCCACTGCTGAGGCTGCCGTGGAGTTTTTCCGATACTTGCAGCGCACTGGAGACGCGGAACAGCAACATCTTGTGATCTCTGCCGCTATAAGCTTTGTTCGCGGTATCTGTGACGACAAGCGCAAGATTTCCCTGAGCACGATGCGAGACCGCGCGCGAGACGACGCGCTGCGCCGCGCAGTGGGCGTCTTTGTCATTGAACGCGCGCTCTCCGCCAAGCTCTCCGAAAGTGGCAAGATCGAGCTTGCCCGCCAGCTCCTTATCACGAGCACCAAGCAGCACGCCTCGGCAAGCCGCCAGGGCTCTGGAGATCTCAAGAGGCGCAACAGTCGCACTATGGCATCCATGTCGCTCGCCGCGCAGACGGATGACTTCAAGCACGGCCCTCTTTTAATTTCCGCCTGCCTTTCAGAGACTTCGTGTCTGCTTTCATCCCTTGGTGATGCCTCGCGCGCCCTTCATCAAGAGCTCGACTTTCAAACGCTTTTGCCTCTGCTGGAGCACCGCGATGCTGCCGTTCGTCTCGAGTGCTGCAATCTCCTCTATGTTTGCGCAATTACGCAGCCAGGATATGCTTCGCGAGGTATCCTTCCTCTCCTTCAGCTCGTCGGATTGTATCAGCCCGAGCTCGCAATGACCTTGGCCTCAGGCCCGCCTCACAATGCGTCTCCTACCGAGCTCGAAACCTTTGATACAGAGGCTGATCGTACACTTGATGCAATTGAGGGGCTCGTACACGCGCTTTGTGCCTTCGTTTATTCCTCCAGCGCCAACGGGCGGCCTCGAAGCACGTCCGCCGAGGCTTTTTTGCAGCGCGAAAACATGCTGCTTCCCGCTGCGGCGCACTTTGTGCGGCACGAGGTCCCCAATAGCAGTACGGCTCTGCTCTCGGGTGACCTCAAGGGCATTCCGGAAAATACTTCCATGGCCCTGCTTGGACACGCCAAGTCGATGATTGCACGTCAGCATGATGGGTCGACGCGACCCACGGCCACGGCGCGCATCGCATCGTGCGGCTGGGACCTCGTTGCTTCGCTTGTCACGCTGGGGTCTGCGTGGTGCGATGACAACCTCAGTCAGCTCTTCCAGGCATGGCAGTCATCCGTGGAAGCCAGCATCCCAGCTTTGCAAAAAGTGGCGCAAGCCAAAACGCCCAGGTACCTTGCTTCTGACTCCGTGACAGAGGCTTCGCTGACCTGCTTGCGGGCCGCGCTCCAAGCCATGGTTGGCTTTGTACGCTGCAACCAGCCGCTGCTGCGCGACATGCCGGCCGTCGCTCGCGCCGTGACTGTCTTGACTGAGCAAGTTGTGCAGGCGAGTCGCCGCAGCGTGCGCGACCTGCCCTTCCCCGATACATTTATGGGAATACATGCAGCACTTTTTGATATCTGCGCGTGGCTGCCTCGTGCAGAATTGCGGTGCTTCAAGGAATCCCTGGTCATCCCTCTGCAGAGTCTTTCGATGGCGTATTTTCTCGGTCCCGCGGGTAGACCAGAGGGGGCGGCGACCTCGACGGCGCTTTCTTCGTTGCTTTCATCCCGTAGCGGGCTTCTCAAAGCCAATGATGACGTGCTCGAGACTGCGAGTCTTTCAACGAGCTCTCAAGCGCACGATGATGGCGACGCCGACGAGCCTCTCGGGAGAAAACAGTGGCGCTTCGAGGAAGCGAGCCCGACCTCCCCATCCCGCGAGCTTTTCATGGAAGCGCGCGTTCTCACTTCCGCCGAAGCCTTTGCGTCTGCTGCGGCTCTCATGACCAGCCTCTCTTGCAATGCTTCTCATGCCGCTGTGGCTGCTACGCCACGCCGCGGCGAAGACCTCGAGGCGCTGAGGACCGGCGCAGTGGCCTTTTCAGCAGATTCTCTTGACCTCGTAGACGGCGTCCCCGTATGTGGAATGGTTCGTATTCCAGCCGTCAAATTCGCGCAAAATTGCATTGATGCTGCCGTTTCTTTCTCGGCAGTGGTGCTCACGAACTTATTTGACGACACGGATCGGTCCAACGTTGTACAGTATCTTTTTGGAATGCTCAAGCGTCGCACGGGGGAAGCGCAGAGCGTCGTTCTACACAATGGCGTGGCAGTCCTCCTCGCCTTTTTGCAGACCCTGGCTGTCTTGCAAGCAGAGATCGACCCCAGGAAGGCTCCCTGGGTTGCACGCATTCGCAGCATCTTTTGCGTGGCCATTGCGAGTCCGCGTAGCATCGTGCGCTGTGCATGCGCAACGGGACTTGCCACGCTCACTCGTCTTGCTGGTGCCGAAGTCGGCCAAGCAGCTGTGCAAACGCTCTTCCGCAAGCTCGAAAATGGTCAGAGCCCTCCTGCAGTGCCTGTCGCCTCGGGCGCGTCGTCTGCAGCTCGATCGAAAACGGGACAGGGAGCGGCAAATGGCGGCTCGCAGGCGCGGACTGGCACCAGCGGCCCGCCTTCTGCGCACACGCGCGCGGGCGTTGCGCTTGCTCTCGCCCTTATTCGTCGAGAAGCGCGCATGCACGACACGCGCTATGTCAAGAACAATCTCGTCTACGATATGTGCAAAATCACCGCCCAGCCTGTGCGTACATCTGCTCTTCACGCGTGGCAAGCCATTGTCGAGAGCGCCGGAATTGATGTTGGAAGATTTGTAGCGCCAAGCTTGGCGCTCATCAATGCTCATTTGCTCGCCGTCGACGGTCACTTTGAGCGCGGTGGCTACGGTGCCTTTCGCGTCGTGACAGGGACGATGACGTGTCTCGCAAGGCTTGCAAATTCGCTGATCGAGGGTCTCGGTCCCGAGCTCGTGCGTCCAGACGTTGACGCAGTTCGCTTTCTCAATGTGTGGGAAGCGTTACGCGTGTGCGGAGCTGATTCAGGTCTTCAACTCGAGCTGGTGCGCATGGTTCAGCAAATCCTGCTCTTTCACCCCGCTCTTGTGATGGAGCATACTTGCGACCGAGAGCGCGTGGAATCTTACCTGTGGGACTTGATCACCGATGCGCAAGGCGAGGTCGCTCCTGCCGTGCGCATGTCGGCCTTGCAAGCGCTCTCTCTGCTCACAGAGCGCATGGCCGAGGACAATGATCCCCGCGCTGACGTCGCGCGCGGCGCGCTCAGTCTCCTGGCCTTTGAGCTCGTCGTTCAGGCTTCAATCTGTCAAGATTGGATCGTCCCTCCCGTCTCTTCTCTTGGCTACGGCGCCATGCTCCTTGCACGTTCAACCCGACCAAACCAGGCCGCTGAGCCGCTCTTTATTCAGGCTACAAATGCTGCGTTCCGAGACACCTCGGGCGCGGCAGCATCGGCGGCTTCGGGGGAGCCATTGTCATCAGACAACTACGGTACCGCCGCGCCACATGAATTTGTCGAGATGAACGGGTACGAGAGGATGGGCTTGCAGCAGGGGAGCGCTGCCGGGGGGCCTGCAGATGTGAACTCCTTGTGTAATGTGTCAGCTGCGCGAAGGCTCGCGCTACGGAATCTCCTCAAATTTATCGGTCTCAGTCACATGAAGATGCGGCCCGCCGAGAAAAAGCTCTCAACGTGGACTGCGGAAGAATTGCACGATGCTGCTGCCCTAACAGACTGGATGCGGTTTTTTCGTGCTGTCATGACAGGGACAACGGGTGCTCTGAGCAACAGCCACGGAGCCTCCGGTATGGGCCAGGGCCTCGCCAACGACCACGGCGCCGACTTTGGCGACGAGGACGTGGAGGGCGAAGGCGATAGCGACAACGATGATGCGAACGATGGAGGACCTGCAGCGCAAATCAGCGATAGCTCTGGCAATGGAACTGCTACCGGATCGTCTAGCCAGGACGCTCTTGCAAATAATGCTCGGCTCGGTCCTGTTCTCGAATTTTGTGATCGGGTGCTCAGCAAATGCTCATGGGAGACCAAAGCGCTCGCGGTTGAGGGCCTGCTCGAGGTGCTTGTAATCGCCAGAACGTACTCTTTTCACTGCGACCTCGATCAAGCCTCCCGTGTCCTGAAAAAAGCACAACTTCCTGCACGTGGACAATTTCTGTGCATGCATATTCGCGAATTGCTCACTGGCGCCTCGCAGGCGGCCAACGGCACGGTGCAAAGCGCCGAAGTGCCGCAGCTCTCGATCCAGGGTTATTGCGCTCTCGTCGAGATTGTGCGCATTTTTGCAAGTGGGCGCGATCGCCACAACCCAGAAGAGTCTGTCTTGAAGCAGTTTGAAATGCAGCTTACTGCAACACTGGGGCCCGGCCTGGGTCGCAGCGCTTCGCCGCTGGTTCTTCCCTTTGTGGGCGTCCTTGCCGTGCAGCTGCTCGTGTCTGGGGTATCGACAAGCGCGCGGCGAATCGTTGGCTTGCTTCTACCTGCTCAACTCGTTTCCAGCAAGGACGAAGAAGACGATGATGACAACGATGATGACGATGACGATGGCGGCATGGATGCTATAGCGGGCGTCGACGGAACCCTGCTTGAGGACAAGACTGATCTTGAGCAAACGCCGTCCTTTGTCCAAGCAGAACTTCTCATTCTTCGCCTTGTGCCCCTTGCACGACTGTGGCTCTTTGCGCAAGGTTGCGATACAATCTCTGAACGAGCTGTTCGGTCCACGCAAACCCCGAGGATGCTGCGCTCGAAACCCTCGCGAAAGAAGGGTATCAAGGCCTCAATCGAGAAGGCGCTTTTGGAGTTTATGCGTCCTGCGCGAGAACCTGAAAAGCGCAAAGACCTGGTGGACGCCTGGATGGGGGTGCTGCGGGACGTTGCCAAGCTTGCAGTGCCCATTGATGCAGACAAAGAGCACGAGGCAGACGCTTTTGATCTCGTTGACGCAAGCGATGCCATCGCTGTCTTTCCCGCGTACCTCAATGCTGCCTGGGTAGTTGGTCGGGCCCTCGGTACTTTGGCTGAGGCATTGCCTACCCGTGAGGTAGATCAAGGTCTCGTCTTGCGAACATCTCTGATCTTGGCCGCGCGAGCTCGGCCCATGGACTGGCCGCCTCTAGCGCTTGGCACGATTTTTCAGACCGCGGCCTTAGCGCTCCCCGTTGCTAACGCTGGTAAAAGCTGCGACACTTTGGCCATCATGGTGAGTGTCAAGGTGTTGCGTGACGAGGCGAGTTTCAAGATTGCGCATGGAGACTTTCTCATTCGCCAGGCTTTCCACGTGATTGCGGAGGTAGTCGCGGCCCGCGCTCGCCGCGGCAACACGGATGACGATGCACTTGATGGGGATGGCCACTCCAAGGCAAATCGCGAAAATGACCTTGACATTTTGCACCGACTCATTGAGGCCGTTCTCATGCCTGTGCAGACAGTGATCGGTCCCGAGCTATCGAGCTTGGTTTTACAATATGCGCAAAGCCATGCCCAAGAAACGGGGCTCGCCCCAAAGGCCAGGCACACATACACGACAGGCGGGAGCATGGTTGGATCGCGGAATGCGATTCTTGCCAGCGTTGCAGATCGCGCCATTGCAAGTATACCAACATTAGCGCAGTGCCTTCCCTCGGAGTGCGCAGAGATGTACTCGCAGTTGCTTGCTTGGAATGCCTTTGCTTGCGCCAAGGCAAATTCCCGGCCAGAGTTAAGAAAAGCCGCACTTGATGCGTGCGCTCAGATGACAAAGCACGTACATCCACTACAAGCTTCTCTCTTGCAATGGGCGCACGATGCAATCAAGACCATCAATGCTTCTCCATCTTTTGCAGATGATGCGGCTGATAACAAGGTTCTCGAGGCAACGAGAGAGCTTCGCATTGTTGGTGAAGCCTTATGCCACCGCGAGGTATTTCCCGTGCTCGACAAACCTCAATTTAATGACGTTGCAGAGAGCATGGCTCGTCTTTTGACCCCGGATTCTTCAAGCTCGAGCATCATTGTCTGGACTCTCGCTGCCGTGCGGGGTGTTTGCGCCGCGGAGACTACTGACACGAATGCTGTTCGGATGCTCGCTGGTGTCGTCGGATCGAAAATTGCCATCTTGGTGCGGTCCGCTGACGACACGAGTGTAGCAGTGAGGGAGGAAAGCGAAGACGAAAGACTTGCCTCGCAAACCGTAGCCGCGGCAGCCGTCTTGACTCTGGCCAAACTCTCTGGTCAAGTCCCTGAGCTCGCCCAGTTTGCAGTACTTTCGTCGCTTTCACTGGCAGAAGGGTCGGGTGCTATGCAGCGCTCAGAGTCGACGCGCAATGCTGGTCGGGCAGCTCTCGTGCATCTCGTTTCAACGTGCGCAGCCGAGGTGCGCGCCTTTGTGCAGACGTCGACGCCAAAAGCCTCGGCAGCGTTGCAAGAATCCATCAAATCGTATCTTGCAGGTACGGCTTGAGGAGAAAAGTAAATTTTCGCGCTGCACAGGCGAGGGGTTACCGCCTTGGTCTCGGCCTGCAAGAGAAGATAGGGGGCTTCGCCCCGACTGACCATTGGTCTCAGCAGAAAACTTGTAATGGGGACAATAAATGTATTTCAGATTTTTCGAATGATTTCTACGAATACAGCTGTCAGGAGTTGTGCTAGGTCTAGCTTTTCACGAATGGCCGAAGTATTGTGAACTTCCGTGGCTTGTCTGGGTCTGCAGAGGCTTGCGCCATTGCAAGCCTTTGCTGCGGATTCATTTTGTAGTTTGCCAGAGCCTTGATGCGTTTGTTAACACGAGATGGAATAATGATCTGCTTGGCAAGCTTCATGTCTGGGAAATTGCGGTTGTGCGCAGACACTGTCACAAAATTGGAAATTTTAGTCACATTCCAGAGCATCTTACAGTCGAATGGCCGCACTGTGGTCTGCTCCTCGACACCAGCATCGATCTTGAGGCGACTATAGAATGTATCGTTCCTACCGCCGACCGTACGACCACCCGTATGATTGAAGGGAGTAGCGTCGATGACACCAATATTGGCCATGCGCAAAAGCTGAGGCCAAATGGTGTCGAGACCATAGCCTGAATAGACGTGATCCACATTCCACAGAGGAAAAAGATATTCGAGCGCATCGACGCGCAAGAATGGTGCCATGATCTCGATAAAGTTAATGTAGTGCATGGCCCAGGAGCCCCGCACAACATGGTCCATATAGTGCACGCCATAATCGTAAATGGCCGGCTGCCCGAGTGTGAGCGCATAAGCGTGCGCAAGCCGAAACATCTTCGCCACGTTTCCGGGATCCATGGTGATGTCATCATCAGGAAACCATACGTATTCATACTCCCGCCAAGGCACATTCAGCAAGGCATGGCGAATGAGCTGCCACTTCATGTCCTTTTTCTGAAAAGCGTACTTGGCCCCAGCCTTGTACTTTCGAAAGATGTCGTAGTCGTTCCCAAAGTAGACCACGCAGAGGTCAAAATGTGGATTGTTCTCCCAAGGACGATGCAAACTCTTGTCACCCGCCACAACAATGACAAGCCCTTTGCCGGCGATAGGAGCGAGGCGCTTGGAATCATACCATAGCGGCGTGAGAGTTGGGTCAATAAGAAGCTTTTGCAGGGCTTCCTTTTCCCATCCGATGGAGCCAACAGGATGGCTCATACGGGTCTCGTTCTCGCCGGGATGCAGCAAGGAGTACTCCCAGCGATGATGACCGAGACCAATGCACCAGTCAACGTCGCCACGGTTGCGGACCTCCATGTGGTATTTGAAGACGGTCCATGAGTCCTTTTCGACAAGCGGAATCGTGAGCGGACAGCCAAATCCGACAACCCAGTCAGGAGCTGCCTTGGCAGTTCTCTCGATGCGCGCAGCCTCATCAGAGAGTCCGGGGCCATTTTGGTAGTATGGGGCCATGTCGACAATGCCGATGGGAGCATCGCGCAGGAGCTGAGGCCAAAGAGAGCTCTGGAAGCCACCCTTGCCACGAAACGATGGCAACAGATAAGTGGCGGCGTCGACGCGAAGTAGTGGCGCATTCATCGAAACCCTCGATACCATGCGCAGCGCATTGTCCGCGTGCAGCTCCTCAATCGAGGATCGTCCAAACTCGTTTTCCCGTTGGGCTTTGCGCGACTTCTTCGTTGCAACCGCAGAGACATGCTGCGCAGAGCTCTCGGCAGACACGGGTCCAGCCCAGGCCGGGTGAGCGATGCGAAGCTCAAAGCGCGACGCTACATTGACAAGGGTCTGGACCTTGACCGCGGACATTTCAATGTCCGGGTCTGGGAGCCAGATGTACTCGTACTCATTTTTCCAATTCGGCACGCGGGTCAGGATCCAGCGCGCCAGCTCAAGTTTTGAGGATTCAGCGAGATGCCTGGTTTCTCCAGAAATGTACACATCTGCCAGGTTCCGTGGCACGGCACAGTCGACGGCCTGCTCGTCGCAAACTACGGCAAGGTCAAAGGTCTCATAACCAGACCAAGCCTCGACATTAGCGATGAGACGGTGTTGCACAGAGTTGGCGCTGGCGACGAGCAGAATCAGTGTTTTCCAACGAACCTTGTGAAGGGCGGTTTTAGACAGCCACGAAGGCTCAATGGTCGGGTCAAGAATGAAGGTGCTGGCCATGGCGCTTTGGGAAGCGCCGCGCTCGTTTGCTGCAAGCAACGCTTTGCTTGGCCGTACATCTCCCGAGGCATCGCGGTGACACCAACGCAGCTTTCCGGAATCCTCTTCCTGCATGGCCAGATACGCTCCAAGTGAGACTGTCTCGAGCGCGCTCGCGGGACTTGCAAGGCATTTGGGATGATAACCAGGGCGCACCTCCTCGACTTGCAGCGAGGTATACTTTGTAGAGTCCACAACCCCGACCTTGGAGACTCTGGTCACAACAGGAAAGATAATCTCCATGGCGCAGTGCGTTTCAATGATCTTGGAGCGCGCGAAAAATTGCCGTGCCACATTCAAGACATCGCCACGGAAGAAGGGGGCCTCCAGGTTGAGGCGCTCTTCGTAGTGAAGAACAGGTTCGTTCGCGTCGAAGACAACGCCACCACTGCCGTCGTCGAGAAGGTCCCAGTTCTGATCACTTTGTTGCGCGTTATTGCGCATTGGGTGGCCAATGACGACCCCGAGCGCCGAGGATATCTCAAACATGCGTCGCACTTGGTTTGGGTGCATGCGAACCTGGGCGTCGGGGAACCACACAAATTCGTAGCTCCGCCACACACGCATTTGCAAGGCGCGCGCGATTGATGTCCATTTTTCGTTCGAGTCGCCAATCTTGCCGGTGCGACTTGCAAGCGAGTCGGTGAAAACCCATCTGGCCAGGGCGAGGGCGCGTCGGGAAATGTGGACGGAGGGGTAGCGCTGCGGGTCCACGACAATGCCGACATCAAGCCACGAGTATACAGACCAGTGGTCAAGCTGCCAGAGGGATTGCGGCGAAGCAACGATGACGGCAAGAAATCGGCTCTTGCGTTTCTTGAGACCAATTTCGTCCCATAGTCGCACAGTCGGGCAAAGGTTTGAGTTGGCGGTTTGAAGAAGAGCTTGCTTGTCGTGAATGACTTTGACAAGTTGGTCCGAACAAGGGTCTGCAAAGGATGATGGGGAAGGCAAAGTGGTGCCGACGCCCTCCACGAGACGATTTTCTTTTTCATCAACCTTGGGGACCTCGTGGCCCCAAGAGAAGGTCTTCTTTACCATGAAGAGCCACAAGGCGCAGGGAATGGCGAACAGCATCATGAAGGCCAAGGTCCGCTGTGAAATCCAACGTCTTGGCATTTGCCTCATGCGCTCCCTGCGACGGAGCGATCGAGACACGTTGATGGTGGGCTCCTCCGGCGACTGAGGGTCCTCATCGCCCGCGGCCCTCGAGGCTCGCGCTTGGATACGCCGCATCGGCTCTGCTCGCTCGCCGACGCACGCGGTCCGCCCCGCGAAGCCGGAAGGGTCCCTCCCTCGCTCGCCGCTCGCTCGTCCCGCGCCGCGTCCGCCGCGTCCACGGTCGCTCAATCAGGCACTCGATCAGCTCCTGTGAGACCAGATCAACCCAGACCTCAGCCGCGCCTCCATGCGCTGCGCTGCCGCCGGCGACGCGCGCCTCGCGCCGCTGCCGCCGCCGCCGCCGCTGCCGCCGCCGCCGCCGCTGCCGCCGCCAGCGCGACCGCGACCGCGAGCNTGCCGCCGCCGCCGCCGCTGCCGCCGCTCCGCCGCCGGCGACGCGCGCGGTCTGATCTGCAGCGCGCGACTGCGCTGCGCGGTCAACGTTCTGCCGCGGCTGTTATTTAGCTTGTCACACATACTCTCGTTGAGAGAAGAGACGCCGCAGCGACGGCGACTGGCTTATCGATTGCGTTTTCTTGGCTACTGACATTGTAGTAAGCTCGCTCGCGCTTCTTGCTCTCTTTGGGAACGTCGAGCACTCCTACCTGGCCAGCACGAGGGAGGTAGGAAGGCCCGCCGGCCCGGAGAAGACCGAGACCTCGCGCTGCAGGCAGGCAGCCAGCCAGCCAGCCAGCCGGCCAGGCCTCTGGCTGAAGACGCGAGTGTCGGTAATGGTATCACGAAGCGACCTGCGACGGCGCCGGCCACGGGTTCAGGGACTCGCAAAAGATCTTGATGCCTGCAGCACAGCTTTGCTGCCACGAGTTTGGGCACTTTGGGACCGAGCGTGCAATCGACGAGTGCGTGCGCGGAGCCCCGATGACGAGGCGTGTGAGATGCAGCGCTCGCAGTGCTCTGCAGCTGCAGCTGCTGCTGCTGCTGCTGCTGCTGCTGCTGCTGCTGCTGCTGCTGCTGCTGCTGCGCAGGAGAGAAAGCTAGCTGTAGGTGTAGCTGCTTGGTTGCATGAGCACGTCGCGTGGCGGAGTTGATGCGAGCGTGTGTGTGTGTGCGTGCGCTGCCTGGCCCGCGGGGTCTTTTATGGAGTCAGTGAATGAACTACTACTAGGCCTAGACTAGGCCTAGCCTAGATTCACGACGTCACCCACCCATACCTACTAACCGGCTGCTTACTCGGGCGGTGCGGTGCTAGTCGCAGTCCGGTGCGCAGCCCCAAGGGCCGGAAGCGCGGGTCGCCCGCGTCGCTGGCATGATGCGGAGCAGAGACGCGGCGGGATGCACGGTCGGTGTGTTCGCTTGCCATCTTCTCGCGTTCACGGCCACTCACAGGTTGCATGAGCCCTAGGACCTGCTAGGTCGGGTTCAGCGGGGACCTTTGTGCTCCCAACTCGCGTGCGGACATCTTTTTGCGAGTCAGGTCAATCCGACGCGGGCAATTTGGCCGATGCGACTCGCAGTCGGGTGCTTCTTTTGCGTCCTGCGTATGTGGCCCTCGTGAGCCGGCCTGTCCTGCGTCTTGCTCATCGGGCAACAGAATGCCTTTCGAAGACTCGCGGTTTAACCCGGTTGTGGACAGAGTATCGGAACGCAATAGGCGTAATGTCGAGCTGCTGGATGTCATTCGGATGATCATCAAGAGAGACATTGTCGGAGCCAAGTCGGCTCCCTTCGACAGCGACGACATCGCATGGCTATCAGATGAGTTTTGCCCACCATATCGAGTTAGCGCTAAAGAAGAATGAGCTCGTGGCTGCTCAAAACAAGTGTAGCGAGAACAGAAGCAACGAGCTTTTGGATATATTGCTCCCCAAGCACATTGCTAGGAATCTCGGGCTCAAGGCGGAATGAGACACCCTATGCGCCGGTGACAACGCGAGGAAAGAAAGCTCTTTCTGCCCACGCTGCGAGCGGCTCGATTAGCTTTGTCCCAGAGCAGTCATCAGGCGCGCTTGAAAGCTTAAGGCCGTGTGGGCCTGCTCTTTATGAGAGGCCGCGTTGTTGTCGTTTATCTCGGTCATTGTCTCGTGTGGTACAACTAACTCTATTGCTGCGCGAAGAGTTGGGTATACTTAACGACTTGTTTACTCGGTTCCACGTTCTCACGGTCAAGCACGGCTTGTACAAGTTTGGAACGATTGAAGTAGCTAATACAATTTTGCCCTTTATAGATCAGCAACCGGAACGCCACGATTCGTGCTTGAAGCATAAGAGGTGGTGAATCATTTTTATCACTGCAAATGGACGGTGCATAAAAAGACATGTCGGCATCATCTGTGGACGTGGCGCCATTAGTCATTGCATGCCACGCTTCGCGATCATTCGTGATGCAAGCAACACTGCCTCGCACATGGAGAGTACGAGCGAAGGTACGCTTTTTCGTTGGGCACTTGTCCCCGAAAAACAAAGAAAGGAAGGAAGGAAGAGCAGTAAGAGCGAATAGAGCGAAAAGAAATCATTTCCTGACGTACATAAATGTACATGTACATGAGTTACAGCGGGATGTATTCATGAGATCGATGCATATAGAGAGGCGCTCGTAGAATCAACAGGTGCGGCGCCAATATATATTTGAGCCCCTTGAGAATATTGTTGTGAAGGGAAAGGGCAAGATACATATGTACTTTCTCATCGGCCCTGAATAGAAAGCTTGAAACACAACTTTCGCAACAGAATGCAGCATCACAGAGCTACAACCATGTAAAACTAGCAGTGCGAGAATAATGAAATTTTGAATGGCACACGTTGGGATCCCGTCCCATTTGAGAGGAATTCCAATGTAGTCAGGCCCTTGCTCGTGCCGAACGCGCGAAGGATCAAGCGTTGTTGGTCGCACAATTTTCGATTACGCCGATCGGGCCCTTGTATTTGTCACAGCGGCACACGGTGCCAAGCTGCCAGAGAGGCAGGTAGAAGAACAGGCAGGCAAGGAGGCAGCAAGCCAGATGCGACGATAGTGGAACCGAGTCTGGCCTTCATAGTCGATGCATTTTGGTGAGAAGCCAGTCCAGGCCTTCGTAAAGGCCGTCGCCCGAAAGAGCACTGCCCGCCACAGTCGAGACCGGTCGCGCGCCGAGCTTATCGTTGTTGGTGACGAAAGCAGCTCGGACTTGGTCGATCGTCGCTGCGCCTGGTTGGTCTTGCTTGTTTGCGAAAACGACAAGTGGTACGTTGTCAAGCTGAGCATCCACGAGAAGAACACGAAGTTCTTCGAGTGCATCGCCAAATCGTCCCGTATCCATGCTGTCTACCACGAAAATGATCCCCTGTGTGCCTGTGTAGTGGTGACGCCAGTATGGGCGCAGAAATGCCTGACCCCCGACATCTGTGATGACGAGTTTGTGATGTTTGTACTTGACCTCGACAAATTCAGATTCGGTCGTAGGGAGCGTGCCGTGCGGGTTCTCGCCCTTGAGGAGGCGCACGCAGGTCGTTTTCCCTGCGCTATCGAGACCTACGAGCAGAATTCTCCGCACCCGCCACGCTTTCCACGCTTGCAGGTGTCTTGAGAGCTCGGACCCCATGCTTTGGTGAGTCGGGGCAGGACGATACCGCCGGGAGGGCGGGGTTCTCTTTTGCCGCGCGGACCCGGTCCTGACCTTCGCGGTCTTTGCGCGGAGCAGGTCTGGAATTCGATTGTGCTAAACCCCGTCGGCTAAAGCGTAAGAAAGAGCAAGCAAGCAAGCAAGCAAGCAAGCAAGCAAGCAAGCACACCAGCCGACCCGAGGTCGAGCCACTTCCAAGTCAATCCACGTTCCTCTCAACCGAAAAAGAACTTTCTTCGCAGTGCGAGCCGCCGCCGCCGCCTCCTCTCCCCGAGGCTCGCTGCTGCTCTGCTCCGCTCCGCGCTGCCGTTTCCCCGCCCTCGCCGGGGCCCGTCGACGGCGAACCCGGCGCGCTGTCGACGGCGAACCTCGCACGGGTTCCGCAGACAGAACGTTCTCTCCGCCCGTTCCGCGCGGCCGGCGCCTTCTCCACGAGGCACGCCTAGTCCGCGTGCGCCTGCCAGCGCTGCGCGCGACCGCGTGCGTGTGCGCGCCAAGTCAGCGTCGCCGCGGCGCCAAGTCGAGCAATCGCGGCTCCCAGTCGGCAATCGGGCGCGGCCAGTCGCCCTCCATCGGCCCATACTAGGCCTAGTACCTCGAGCGCGGGCTGTTTCCAGCGCGGGCGGGGGCGAGGGAGGACCCGGCCGCCGCCGAGGCCGGCCCGCCGAGCCCTCGCGCGGCGGCGGCCAGGCGCCGAGCGCGCGGCCGCGCCGCGCGCGGGGCGCGGAGAGGAGACGGCTCGAGGAGCCCGCGCGAGCCGCGAGCCGGCGGCGGCTGCAGCGATCGAGCGATCCGGAGGCGCGGCGGCGGCGACCCGCAGCCGGCGCGGCACGTGCAGGAGCGCGAACAAAGCGGCCTCGCGCAGAGCCAGAACTGCGCGAGCGAGCGGGCGGGCGGGCGAGCGCCCGGGCTGCGAGGCGCGGACGGGCAGCCTGCCGGGCGCGAGGATGCAGAGCGCGCGGCCCAAGTCGATCGGCGGCGCGCTCGCGAGGGACCCGTCGACGCTGAGCGAGCAGGAGAAAAAGGTGGCCCTGCACCTCGCCCGCGCGGCCAAGGACGTGCTGGGCGGCGCGCAGCTCGTCAAGCATGGCGCAGCGTTCAACTTTGAGCAGAGCATGCCGGCGGGCACACCGCGGCTTGTCCACGCCGTGTACGTGGACCCGCTCGCGGCCAGCATGATGATCGAGGCCGGCGTGGACTTTCTTGAAGACACCGAGGCAGCGACGGGATACACCGCACTGCTCGCCGCCTGCGCGGTGGGCAATGCAGACCTCGTCGGCGCCCTGATCTCGAATGGCGCGAACACGCTCGCCACGGATAGTCACGGCCGCGGGGCCTTGGCTCTCGCTGTACGAGCTGGAGATGAGGCTTCAGTCCTGCGTCTCTTGGACGCCAGCGTCTCGATCGACGCTCAGGACGACGATGGAGTGACGCCTCTTATGGAAGCGGCGCAAGGAATGAACCCAACTCTTGTGGAGACGCTTGTTCGGGCTGGCGCCGACGCCAGCGTGCAAACGTTCACCGGAACCTCGGCCATGACCTTTGCTGCGCTCGGCGATGCAGCCCGTTATGCTCAGAAATCTCCACCACCTGGCTGCTTTGGCTTCTTCTCTTTTGCATCCAGTAAACGACAGAGCCTTTCCAGCCCTGCTCCGGACGCTACAGCTCTGGGAACAGGGCATTTTCATGAATCTTACTGCGACGAGACGGAAGCTGCTACCTTGGAGCGTCGAGAGCGCTGCATTGATCTTCTCGTCGAAGCCGGCGCCGAGCAGTGATGCAAGGTAAAGGGCCTCTACCACACCAAACCACACCACACATGTTTCTTTTGCGAAGCGGCTGAGCCATTTGCTCGCCTCATTGATGTTATTTTTCTTTACTTTCTTTTGGTCAAACCTAACCTTCCCTTCTTCGCATTGCACCCACCCATCCCTCCATACAGACAGTCCATCGCATGTTGTACAATCGAATGAAGAATGTCATGCTGTGGCCGATCGACGGCTGGAACGGGCCGTTCAATACTTCGTTAGTGCGCACTGCAGTGCAGTCTGCTGCTGCTGCTGGCCGTTCTTTCTTTCTTTCCCCTGCCCACGATCACGGCAAATCCGTGGGCAAGCCCCGCGGCCGTCACGATCACAATAAAAAAAATCTTCGCAAAAGCCGAAAGCTCAGCCGCTGGTGGCAGCACACTCGCGAGAAGCTCGCAGTTGCGTGCGACAGCCGAGGCGCCCCGGGTGCGAGCTCGCTGCAGCATTCTCATCTAACCTCTCGCTGAGCGAGCGAGTGCCCTTTGTCGAAAAGCAGCAGGCCATCGCAATTGCCCGCCATGGGGAAGCTCAAAGCGCGCTTCAGCATCGATCGTGGCGGCACCTTTACGGACGTGTATGCAGAAAAGTTTGAGCTTCAAGACGATGCGCAAAAGAACGGCGACGCAGCGTCACAAAGCGCTGACGGAGTCAAGGTTCTGCAGCGCCGTGTTCTCAAGTTGCTGAGCGAAGACCCCAGCAACTATGATGATGCTCCTCGCGAAGGCATTCGGCGCGTCCTCGAAGAATTTTTTGACGCGGTAAGTCGCCATAAAAGACCGCAGAAAGACATTAAAAAGAAACACACGAGCGTGGTAGAAAACTAACCTTTTGCCCTCGTTCGCTTGGTTGGCCTTTTTTCCTATTCCATTATTATTTCTTGGCGGGCCTGAAATCAATTTCGACCATGCGCAGAAGTATCCGCGAAGCGAACCCCTGCCCTGGGAGCACATTGACTTTATCCGCATGGGCACGACAGTTGCAACCAACGCCCTTTTGGAGCGCAAGGGTGAACGTTTTGCCTTGCTCACAACCCAAGGCTTTCGCGACATCTGGCACATTGGCTCGCAGGCGCGACCGCAGCTTTTTGACCTCGAGATCAAGTGCCCTGAAAACCTCTATGAAGAGGTCATCGAGATCGAGGAGCGCGTGCTGCTTGGCAGCGAAGACCTCTTGAAGCTACCAAAGGTCGACTCTGGTCGCATCCAAGAGGCCGTCACCGGCGAAAAAGTCTACGTTGAGCAGGAGCTGCAAGAAGCTGTCGTCCGCGCTGCTCTCGAGGATATCAAGCGCAAGGGAATCAAGAGCGTCGCTGTGGTTTTCATGCATGCTGCTCTTTACCCCGCCCACGAACAGCTTGTCGGCCGCATTGCCGCCGAGATGGGCTGCTTTCGCCAAGTCTCTCTTTCGCATGAGGTAATGCAAATGGTCAAAATTGTGCCTCGCGGATACACGACCTTTGCAGACGCCTACCTGACACCGCACATTGCGCGTTACATTGAGACCTTTGTGAGCGGTTTTGCTCCTGGCCTCCTCGAAGGCGTGAACATATCCTTCATGCAATCCGACGGCGGCCTCACGCCCGTCGACCGCTTCTCGGGTCACAAGGCTATCTTGTCAGGTCCCGCGGGTGGCGTCGTTGGGTACGCACTAACAACGCGACTTGCAACGCGCTTGGGGCCTGACGATCCACTTCGCGGTGATCAGGTCGTGGGATTTGATATGGGCGGCACGTCGACGGACGTCTCCCGCTATGCCGGTGCCTACGAGCACGTCTTTGAGACGACGACCGCCGGCGTGACCATTCAGGCCCCTCAGCTTGACATTAGCACCGTGGCTGCCGGCGGTGGTAGTGAACTGCGCTACAAGTCGGGTATCTTTTCTGTCGGCCCAGAGTCTGTCGGAGCTCACCCAGGTCCAGTCTGTTATCGCAAGGGCGGCCGCCTCGCCGTCACGGATGCGAATGTGGCACTCGGTCGTCTCATCCCGGACCACTTTCCCAAAATCTTTGGTCCCAAGGAAGACGAGTCCCTCGACGCCCAGGCGAGCAAGGACATGTTCGAGGTTCTTGCCAAGGAGGTTGCCAAAGATACTCCTCCGGAGATGCCGGAAAAGTCTGCTGCAGAGGTTGCTTTTGGGTTCATCCAGGTGGCCAATGAGGCCATGTGCAGACCCATTCGCAACCTGACGCAGATGCGCGGATACGACATCACCAAGCACGTTCTCGCCTGCTTCGGAGGCGCCGGTGGTCAGCACGCGTGTGCGATTGCGCGTGCGCTCGGCATGCGCAAAGTCTTCATCCATCGCTACTCTGGAATTCTCTCCGCGTACGGCATTGGGCTCGCGGACGTCGTCCAAGACGTACAGGAGCCCTGTGCTCTCGAAATTCCTGCAGGCCTCGTCGGTGCTGCTGCGGCGGCCCCTGGCGGCGATGCTGACGGCGAAGAAAAGACAACAGATCCCGATTCTGACTTGTTTGCAGCGCAACAACAAGTGGACGCAGTCTTGGACCGCGTGCAGGCGGCAGCCAGTGAAACGCTCGTACAGCAGGGATTCCCCACGCAAGATATATTGTGCGAGCGTTTCCTCAATATGCGCTTCGTTGGCACGGACACGGCGCTGATGGTGCGGGGATCTTCGGCCGCGCTGCAGTCGTACATTGACTGTTTTCTGGACATGTACAGTCGAGAATTTGGCTTTGTCCTTCAAAATCGCGCCATTTCGATTGATGACGCGCGTGTGCGCGCGAGCGGACGCAGTGGAGCACGTGCTGATCAGGACGACGAATTCGAACGGTCCAAGGCAAGCGCATCTGCCATGCAGCAGGCTGGCGAACCGCTGGAAAGGCGCCAAGTGTACTTTGCCGACGGATGGTGCGGCACACCAGTCTATAAACTAGACGCTATTCTTGAGCGGACGCTCAAGGGGCCGGCCATTATTATCGATCCGAATTCCACCATTGTCGTCGAGCCCCACTGCCTCGTTTCCGTGAGCGTCTTTGGTGACGTGACCGTGGACCTTTTGCAACCGGAAGAAGCTGCTGATGTTGACGCGTCCGAAGTAGAACGAGCGGACCCGATCCAACTGGCATTGTTTTCGCACCGCTTCATGGGCATTGCGGAGCAAATGGGTCGCACGCTGCAGCGCACCTCCGTGTCAGTAAATGTCAAGGAGCGTCTCGACTTTAGCTGTGCGCTCTTTGGCCCTGATGGCGGATTGGTAGCCAACGCGCCCCATATTCCCGTGCATCTTGGCGCCATGTCTGCGGCAATCCGCTTTCAACAGTCATATTACGCAAACGGTGCCCATGGGGGCATCGAAAAAGGCGATGTCCTCGTCTCCAACCACCCACAGCTTGCAGGCGGCTCGCACTTGCCAGACATTACGGTGATTACACCGTGCTTTTCGGACGAGGGAGAATTGGTGTTTTGGGTCGCGAGTCGTGGCCATCACGCCGACGTTGGAGGCATCACGCCGGGATCGATGCCGCCGCACTCGAAGCAGCTCGCCGATGAGGGCGCGGCCATTGTTACCTTTAAGCTCGTGCGTGGTGGCGCCTTCCAAGAGGAAGGCATTGCCAAAATCCTTAGCACGCCATCGAACCCGAGTGATCCGGACTGCTCGGGAACACGAGCCCTCGCAGACAATCTCTCTGATTTGCGTGCCCAGGTCGCTGCCAATAATCATGGCGTACGTCTCGTACGGGACCTCATCAAGGAGTGTGGCCACACAAAGGTTATCGCCTACATGACGCACATTCAAAAGAACGCAGAGCGGGCCGTTCGGGACATGCTCAAGGACTTTGTCAAGCGCAAGGGCACTGCCCGGGTGCAAACGGTGGACTACATGGACGACGGAACACCAATTCAGGTTGCAATCGAGATTGATCCAGCTACAGGTAGCGCTACCTTTGACTTTGCGGGAACGGGGCCCCAAGTCCTCGGCAACTGCAATGCTCCACCAGCAGTGACGTACTCAGCCATCATCTTCACGCTGCGCTGTCTTGTTGGCCAAACGATTCCGCTAAACCAGGGTTGTTTGCAGCCAGTGACAATCAAGATCCCCTCGTTCACCATTCTCAATCCCTCGGAAACAAGTGCGGTAGTTGGCGGCAACGTGCTCACCAGCCAGCGTGTTGTGGACGTCATCTTTCGTGCTTTTGAGGCATGCGCTGCGTCGCAGGGCTGCATGAACAACTTTACTTTTGGCGACGAAAAGTTTGGGTATTACGAGACGATTGCAGGTGGCGCAGGTGCTGGCCCTACCTGGGACGGCCGAAGCGGCGTGCACACCGCAATGACGAACACGCGCATCACGGATCCGGAGATATTGGAGAAGCGTTTCCCCGTTGTCCTCCGTCGCTTCAGTCTTCGAGAAGGTTCCGGTGGCCTTGGCAAGCACCGTGGCGGAGATGGTGTCATTCGCGAGGTTGAATTTCTTCGTCCCATGACCGTAAGCATCTTGTCCGAGCGACGTGCCCGGGCGCCCTTTGGCATGGCCGGTGGACAGGATGCCCTCTGTGGCCAGAATCTGCTTGTTACGCGCGACGAGACCTCGGGCAAGGAGATTCTGCAAAATTTGGGCGGCAAGGCATCTGTCAAGGCAAGTCCTGGCCAGCGAATCCGCATTTTGACCCCCGGTGGCGGCGGCTACGGTCTTCCGAAGCGCCCTCTTACAGACCCAAACGGGCAGCCAGACGAAGAGCAGTCTCACGAGGACGCTTCCGCGAAGAGATCCAAGGCTGAGTGAGAAGGAATTGAATGCAGGTACAGTTTAGCCGAACATATGAGGAGACGAGAGAATGCCTGATTCCTTCTCTTTTTTCCTTTGTTAGAGTGCGCGCGCTTCCCTTCTTAAGACCGTCTTTTTATAAGAGCAGGAGCAAAAATATACGGAAATTTGACAGACCCGAAAATCCGCACTTGCGTTTCGCAGACCGCGGCGAGGACGCCTGGCTTCGGCTCGGCCTGGAGAGCACGAATCTGGTCTTTTTGAGCCACGAAATTTCGTAGACGAAAAGTTATCGCGTTTGCGGGCCGCGTGGGGTGGTGGTAATAGGCGCTAATATGGGCAGAGAGTACCAAGTCATAATAGGGCAAAGGTAGACGCAAAAGCGCTTAATAAGGTACCAATGACTGTTGAAACTCCCAGCATCCTGAACAAGCTCCTGGTGTGGTAAGCGATGACATTTGGTTCGAGGGACCGCTTTGGGGAGTACACTTGCTAAATGTGTTTCGTTGTGGCACAGTTCGTGGTCCTCGTCGGCCTGGGCGTCATGCTTCGCCGGGCGGTGCAACAAACGAATGCTCCGACAGCTTGTCAGACCAACATCGATCGCAGCAGCAAGCACAGCAGCAACGACCGGCATCCTTTGTCGATTCCGAGCGGCAAGATGTCGCTGCATACGCAGTTCGTTTTTCGTCGCATGGTGGAGTCGATGGACCAGAGTGGGGACTTGCTTATGCAAGCCACGACCTCGGCTGGGATGACTTGCGTGATGAAGCCCACAATGNTTAAAAAATAACCTATTGAAGAAAAGGAAAATAAACTGCAAGTACCTAGATTGTATCAAAAGAAGGAAATAGAGGAAGAGAATGCCGTTTGCCTGAAGACGTTGATCTGATATCGTAAAGATTCTCTCAGGTCTCCTTCTTGCCGTCGTTCTCGTCTTCCACCTCATGTTCGGTAGGATTCTTGCCAAAGGCTGCGAGCAAAGTCCAAACCACATTGAGGCCCGACATGGATGTGATGGCAAAAATGCAAAAGGTGAGCATGGCTGGCGAGGGAAGCGCAACGGTGTGTGTCTCTGGGTTTCGTTGTTTGCTGAGGAGATCCCACAAAAAGGCAACAAACTCGAAGCTCATGGGAAGCCCGTAAATGAGACGACAGCCCACGAACGCAGCCGAAAAGAGTTTGTCAATGATGTCCTTCCAAGAGTTTGGCCAATCAAGGGCATGAGCGCAGTTTTTGAGATTGAGAAAGGGTGTGCTGAGCTCGAAGAGCAAAAAGCGCGTCGTGTAGTATTGAAAGAGCGGTGCCTGCGCATACCAGAACGCAAGGCCACAGACGACGGCGTGAAGAAGAAACTTGAGATCGATAGGAAGATGAAAGAGAACAACAAAGAAGTCGTACAAAAAGTATCCACACGCAAAGGCATTTGTCCATCGCGAGAGCTCCGTGGATCCATAAATTTTGTCTGCGGAAAGAACTTCATTGTCTTTTCCCAAGGCAACGGTAAGCGCATTCAGGCAGACCACAATGGCGTGCAGCTGCGAGGGTGGAAGGAGGTAAAGTTTTTCGCGATTTTCTTTCGCAAGTGACTTGATGCGTTCCTTTTGTGAAAGAATGGCAAAGGTCGCGGCAAAACCGCTCGCGAAGAGAGCGCCAGATGTCTGTGCGTGAGAGGAAAATGCACAAGCGAGGACAACGAGAACGAGAGTTTAAATTAAAGAGGTGCGCGCGCAGGTGAGTTAGAGCTTTGATGACGGACTGCCTTCTGTCCGTCTCGAGCCACGTACCAAGGTCGCCGATGTGCGCTCGCTGAGCCCGAACGGCACGAGCAAGTGCATCAGACCCGTCAAGGTCATCTTTTCTCCGCCTTCCTTCGTTGCTTGCTCGACGCCGCTTCGTGCAGGTGTGCCCGCAGCCCTCGCGTCTGCCAAGTCTTGCAACGCGTGCGTCGAGCAAGCCCGAGGACCAACTTTGTCGTTCTGCTTGCTGCAGTGGTCTCTCTCTGTCTGTCTCTGTCTCGGTGGTGGTGGGGTTTAGGCCTATTCCTTTTTTGTGAACAAGTTGAAAGGAACGAGTTGATGAACGAATGACTCGAACTCAGAATGAATGAATGAACGAATCAATGACACAAGCCACAGCAGCAGCAGCAGCAGCAGCAGCAGCAGCCAGCACTGCTTCAGACTAGCCTTTCTCGATTGCTTCGCAGTGGCAGTCAGCATCATAAGATTGACGTTTATACAACTTCAGCATGATGTGGCTGGCCTCAGTTCAGCAAGCAAAGATCAAGATCGCACAATATGAGACATGACGGAGTGTGGAAGAAATCGAGCTTAAAGTCGTGCAAAGGTCGAAATGCAATTTTCGTGTAACGTTACAGAGGAGTAGTAGTAGTAAAGAAGGAGCGCTGGCGCATGGTGCAGTTTGTGATTGTCAAAACCCTAACTTGGATGCGATGCGAAGATACTTTATGCATCGACGGCAACGCAGATGAGTGCTTTATTCGTGGTCGTTCATTATTTGAAATTCGGCAAGCCAATGGTACTCAAACTTTGCGTTGACTCTGTCTTACTTCATAGCTTGCGTTGCCATGGCATAAGAACTGAAGAGCAGGTTCGGGAAGCGCTTGCTGATAATCTGGTACTCGTCGAAGCTGATGACGCCATCTCCATCCTTGTCGGCCTGTGCCATAATGGTGTCGGCCTTGCGCGACACCTCCTTCTCCGTTGTTGCAAGATGGTTGGCCTTGAGAATTTTGACAAGCTCCTGTTTTGTGATGACGCCGTTGCCGTCTTCGTCAAAGATGAGAAAGGAAAATTTGAGCTTTTCCTCCTTGGAAGCGCCGGTAAAGTTTGCAATGGCAATCATGAACTCGCGGATATCGAGCTGACCGACCTTTTCACGATCAAAAGTCTGGAAGATCTTCTCGGCTTGTGGGCTCGGATCGATCTGCATCACTTCGCAGAACTCGGTGTAGTCAATGAGGCCACTCTGGTCCTTGTCAATAGCCTGGAAGCGCTTGAAAGCCTTCTTAATGGACTCTGGCTTCAGGTTGTGCGATGTGGCAAACTCGTTGAGGAGCTCCTTGCGCTCGTTGCGCTCGGCAATGACCGGATTGCCACCACCCTGCGGCCGCGTTGACGCGCCGCCTGGCGGAGGGGGCGGAGCCTTCGATCCGCCATTGCCACCACCTCCGGGCCCATCGTAGAGCCCTGGTGGGGGCTGCCTGCCGGTGATCATCTCGTAGAACTCGTCAAAACAGACCTGACCATCGCCGTCCTTGTCGACCATGCTGATCATCTCGTCGACCTCTTCATCTGTGGCTTGCTCGCCAATATTAATGAGCACGTGGCGGATTTCCGCTGCGCCTACGAAATGGTTGTGATCCAGATCAAAGCTCTCAAAGGCTTCCTTGATTTCCTGGTCGGTGAACGTCCCATTCGGGTCGCGAGCTTCGTGTGGTGCTGCGGGGGCAGGGCCGCCCACAGGTGGCGCCTTTGCGGTGCCAGGAGGCGCTTTTCCCACGGGAAGTGGCGGCGCACCCTCTGCGCCGCTCATGCCAGCAGGCTTGGGCGGACCGGGAGCCTTTGGCGGCCCTGGCACGATGGAGTTCGTGGGCCTTTGGAACTTGACTGCAAGCGTGACGCTACCTGCGGGAGCGCCATTCACATCAAAGATCTCGACATCTCCGTCAAAGGCGCCCTTGGACAGCCAGTCGAGAAGACTGACCTCTGTGGACCCAATGAGCTTGTCTTGGCCCACAGCCTCCTTGTCCATGACTTTAATGCAGAGCATCTTTTCATTCTCCACCTTGAAGTCGTACGAGTCGCCCCAGACCGGTCGTTTACCACCATTTTTGTGGACCTTGGTGCTAAACTCTTGGCTTCCGATGGCAAGATGAGCATACGGATCGGCTTTGCCCATAAAGCCTGCAGTTTTAAGTTCGACGCCTCGCATCACCTTGATTGTGAGCAAACCGTGACGATCATCCTTACCGCCGGGCTGTGGAGCAGCCAACGATATAGGTGGTCCTCCACCTGGAGGTCCTCCAGGAGGACCTCGCGGAGGTCCTCGAGGGGGGCCACCGGGTCCAGGACCCCCCGGAGCGGCTCCCATCATCCCAGGAGGCGCTCCTGGAGGACCTCGCGGCGGGCCTCGCGGTGGGCCTGCACCTGGAGCCCCGGGAGGGCCACGCGGTGGGCCTCCAGGAGCCATGCCCGGTGGGCCACGAGGCGGGCCCACACCTGGAGGACCTCGACCTGGAGGACCTCCGGGTGGCATACCTGGTGGTCCTCGAGCAGGAGGCCCTCCCGGAGGCATTCCGGGAGGACCACGTCCTGGTGGCCCTCTTGGGGGTCCAGCTCCGGGTGGTCCTCGACCAGGCGGGCCTCCAGGAGGCAGACCTGGAGGTCCTCGTCCAGGAGGACCTCGAGCAGGAGGACCTCCGGGTGGCATCCCTGGTGGCCCACTTCCCGGAGGACCCCGTGCAGGAGGACCACGCCCGGGAGGACCTCGTGGAAGAGCTCCTGGCGGCCCTCGACCAGGAGGGCCTCTTGCAGGAGGACCTCCGGGCGGCATTCCTGGAGGACCTCGTCCAGGAGGCCCACCGGGTGGCATTCCAGGCGGCGGGCCACGTCCAGGAGGACCCCCAGGTGGCATTCCAGGAGGGCCACGTCCAGGAGGGCCTCTTGCTGGAGGTGCACCAGGAGGACCTCTTGCGGGAGGTGCTCCAGGAGGTCCTCGTCCAGGAGGTGCTCCAGGAGGACCTCGTCCAGGAGGTGCTCCAGGGGGTCCCCTTGCAGGAGGCCCACCTGGTGGCATTCCGGGAGGACCTCGTCCGGGAGGACCCCTTGCGGGAGGCGCGCCCGGAGGACCTCGTCCAGGAGGTCCACCGGGCGGCATTCCAGGAGGACCTCGTCCAGGAGGCCCACCGGGTGGCATTCCAGGAGGTCCACGGCCAGGAGGGCCACGAGCTCCAGGTGGAGCGCCAGGCGGCATACCTGGCGGCCCGCGAGGTGCTCCTGCAGGGGGTGGTCCTCGACCAGGAGGCCCTCCAGGAGGCCCTCGAGGTGGCATACCTGGCGGACCCTGACCAGGAGGTCCTCGACCAGGAGGGCCTCTGCCCGGAGGAGGTCCTCGTCCAGGAGGACCTCGTGGTGGGCCGCCAGCAGGCATTCCGGGAGCGCCTGGGGGCGGAGGTCCACGACCTGGAGGCGCTCCTCGTGGAGGCATACCACCCGGAGCTCCGGGAGGTCCTCTTGGAGGAGGCATGCCCGGCGGTCCTCGCCCAGGAGGTGCTCCTCGCGGTGGCGGTCCACGTCCTGGCGGCGGCCCCCGGCCTGGAGGCGGCCCGCGTGGAGGAGCAGACATTGTTTTGTAGGGTTGGTTTCTAGTCCTTGTCTATTTGTTTGTTTGCGACGCTCGCTCGCGCAGAGCTTGTTTGCCTCGGACACTCAGGTGTTCTTGATGTAGGCGATGATCCTGAGCAAAATGTTCCGTCGCTTGTAGCAGTACACAAGATGATGTGAGCTCAAACGCGCCGCAGCAAGCGGAGCGCGTTTGCTGCTGGCCAGCCTCGCACGCACGCGCGGGCCAGCCAGCGGCCGGTCCGCTCGCTCTCGCGCCTAGCCGCCTCGCGGGGCGACGGCGAGCTTGCGAAGGCTTCGCAAGCCTGCCAGCTAACTGCTAGCTGGCAAGTGCGATTTGCCTGTTATGCAAAACTTGGCAGCCTCGCCATACGTCTTCCTCGATCGGCAAGAGAAAAACGAGAAAATAAGCTTTCCACAAGCAAGAGAGCAGACAATTCAAAGAATGGGGGGTGTGCGCCCTTGATATTCGGCCACTTGGCTGATAATGTATGCCGAGAACTAAGAAGGCAAGCGCCAAAGGAAGTCTCGTGTGCCTCCCTTTCGCGGAGAGCTTTCCCGCTTTTTTCCTTTTTTTCTTTTTTTCCTTTTTCACCTCTGCTTTTGTTGTTGCTTCAAGACGTAGCTTGCCCAAGCGACTATGCATGTTGAGACGCCCCAAATGCCTTTTCGTCTCGTCCACCCTTTTGCGACGTGTCTTTTACAGAAGGATGGTGAGGCGCGTGCAAACTTTTCCTGTCTCCCACTGCACCTATCCGTTGAAAGTATCAACGGATCTAAAAGTTCCCCGCGTTCTCGGGACGTAGTTTGGACGCGAAGCGGGACATCTTGCTGTGTGTGGTTGTCACGGTTGGCGATGAGTCGCCGAAGCAGATCGGAGCTGGTTCTATGATTGATTTTTCAAATGATCTGAATTGTGCTGCTGGCTGCTGTTGTCGACGATTACCAAATATATTTTTAAGAAATAATGTCTCGAGCTCTTGACGCTCGATTCTAAAGAAAACAGTTCTGCTGTCTTACTGCTGTCTTTCTGCTACTGTTCCTGATTCTACATTCGCACATTGGTTGAGCTCAAGCTCGAGCTCGAGCTCGCTGGCCTGGACGATGTTGCTTCATGTGACTATATAGGCTTCTATATCAGAAGAGGCTCAATGGGCAGATAGACCGTTTTTATGTCAATTATTTTTTTCCTTCTTCACTCACAGTCGGGGTGACAAGCAAGCACAGTTGGGCTTCGAGTTGGCAAACATATCTTGCGTGGCTGCTCGTGCGGGCCAGCGTGCGAGAGCGAGCGTGCAGCAGGACACGAGCGGGGCAAGATGCTTTCCGTGGAGGAGGTCAAGACGCTCAAGGTCGCCGACCTGCGCAAAGAGCTGAAGCAGCGAGGCCTTGATACGACAGGCAAGAAGGACGAGCTCGCCAAACGTCTCGCCGACGCCGTCGAAGAGGAGAACCTCCTGGGCGACGTTGGGTCCGGGGATGCCGCCGAGCCCGCGGCGCCCGCTGCGTCCGCGGCGGCGCCAACCGTCGATGAGCCCGTGGCACCGGCCAAGGCGTCGCCAGTAAAGGCGGCCGCGCCGGCCAAGGCCGCGACGACCGCTACCGGCAACGGCGGCAGTGCGGCCAACAAGCCCGCCGCTGTGCCCGAGACGACCTCGGCTACTGCTGATGACATTCTTGGAGCCCCGGCGCCAGCAAGTACAACTTTGGCGGGTACGGACGTCGCTGCGAGCGCGGAGACCGCGACCGCCGAAAAGACCAGAAAGCCGCGCGGCAAGGTGACGGTGGAGGACCTCTCAAAGCTCAAGTATGGCGGCGTGCTGAGCGAAGAAGAAGAGCGCATCCTTTCTCGAGCACAGCGCTTCGGTGAGGTGAAAGGCGGCAAGGCAAAGGAACTCTTGGACCGCATCGAGCACGCCAAGCAGCTCGAGCTGAAGCGCAAACGAGCCGAGCGTTTCGGCACTGTCGTCGCGCCCGACCTTATTCGCGAAGTGAAGAAGGTGGACCGCCAGGAGCGCCGGGAACGCGCAAAAGAGGCCAAGAGACAACGTCAGGAGGAAGCTCGTGCAGAGGCGGAGAAGAAGCGCCAACGTGCTGAACGCTTTTCCAAGCCAGTTGTACCCCCTGAGGAGGAGGAGAAGATGAAGAAGCGCGCCGAGCGCTTTGGAGCTTAGTTCGAGGGAGGATAAGGTGAACGCAGAAAATGAATGTTATGTTCGACAGGGAATGTGATGGTCTTGTACTGTATGTGAGTCGCCTCGGCTTGCCACCATACGTACACTTAGCTTGCTTGCTTGCTTGCTTGCTTGCTTGCTCAGAAAATAGAACAGGGTGCGCGGAGGTATTTCCATTTCTCTCTTGATGTTTCAGCAAGTGACATGATGGCTGATCAGGCTCGAAGTGTACACAACTTGCTTTGGTTCGTTATTGTGAGAAAAATATCCAAGGTCAGGGGCACTCTCTGGGTCTTTTAGAAGAAAGAAAATTGTTTGTGCAACGACATTTCCTTTTTATTTTTTAATCGTGGAGTGGACTGTTGGTGCGTCATTTTCACTTGGTTAGGCCCTAGACCTAGGCCCTTATAGTTTGTTTCCGCGCTGCTTCACACGAGCGTCAGAGTTTTCGCCTGTTGTCACTTTGATATTTGAAAAAAAAGGGAAGCTGAGACGTGGGCGAAAACAGGGTGAAAACAAATGCAAAGAGAAAGAAACAATTAGATGTTGGTAGATGAGACAAGAACACGGGCAATGAGCTCGCTAAGCTGCTCCTCGTCGATGACCTTGAAACCTTCTTCCTTGGTGACAACAGCCACCTCGACGTTCTTGGTCTCGATCTTCTCTTCCATAACCTGTTTGAGGATTTTGAGGCAGAGCTCGAGACCGTCGTCGAGCGACATGCCCGAGTTGTACTCCTCCTGCAGGGCGTTCGTGGCGCCCTGGGCGCCCGAGCCAATAGCCTTGGCCTCCCACTTGGAGAAGGAGCCGCTGGGGTCCGTGTAAAAGAGCTGCGGGCCACGCTCGTCGCAACCGGCGAGGAGAAGCGCGACGCCAAAGGGGCGCGAGGGCACGTCATCGCCCTTGCCAAAGCCAATGGCCACGTCACTGATGGCCTGGGCCGTGGACTGGACGCGGATAGGGTGGTTGTATGTAAACAGGTGGTTCTGCGCCTCCATACGGGCCTTTTCCACAAGAGTGCGCGCGTCTGCGACGAGGCCGCTCATGGCGGCGCCCATGTGCTGATCGATCTCCATGATCTTCTCGACGCTATCGGCCTCGACGAGGGGCGAGGTGAGTTTCTTTTCCACGGCGAGGACCACGCCCTCCTTGGTGCAGACACCCAGGGAGGTGGATCCCATGTTCACCGCCTGTAATGAGTACTCGATCTGGAACAGACGTCCATCAGGCGAGAACGTGTTCACGCCGCGGTCATACTCGGTACGTGTGGCGAACATCTCGCTCGGCTCCTCGCGCTTCTCTTTGCCTCCTTCTCCCCGCTGCTCGTTCTAACCCTTTCTCCGGGCGTCCGTGCGTCCGTGCGTACGCGGGCAGGACGGGACCGTTGTTGATCGATCTCCTGCTCCCCCTCGTGCGAATCCCGACCTTCCTGCGTCGGCGAGCCGCCAGCCAGACCGCACGCAGGGACCTCCACGCCTCGCGCTCCGCTCCGCCCCGCGCCGCTGCCTCCTCGACCTCTCTGCGCCGCGCCCTCCCGTTGCGTATCTAGTCCCTCCCCTCCCCGCGCGTATCCTCCTCCTCCTCCTCCTCCTCCTTCTCCGGCTTCGCTTCGTTCGCCTTCCCTCCGGCCCCGCTCCCCGCGTTCCCGTCCCGCTTAGCGACCGCTCGCGCGCGACTGCGCGCTGCCTTCCGCTGTGGGAGGTGTGCACCGGCGCGCGGCGGCGCCTGCGCGGTGGCCCCGGGTCCGGTGCGCTGCGCGCCTTGCGCGGCGTTGCGGCCGGGGTTTAAACCCTAGTTTGGGGGGCGGGAGGCGGGGAGGGAGCGGGGCGCGCCGGGTCCGGTGCGGGCGGGGGCGGCGGGGCGTGGGTGGCGGCGCGGGCGGTGAGAGGCGGAGTTGCGGGCGGCGCATAGCGGTGTTGCGGGGGGCGCGGCGCAAGTGGGCTAAAGCGGCGCGGCAAGTGCGGCAAAGCGCTTGCGGGCGAAGAGGGGGAAAGGCGGGAGGGAAGGCGCAGAGGGGGTGGGGAGGGGAGGAGGGGAGGGGAGGAGGGAAGAAGGAAAGGCTGGGAGAGAGCAGATCAGATTGGCTGGCGCGGACCCTTGTGCGGAGAGGTCGCGAGCACCGGCAGCGGGGCGGAGGAGACGATGGTCGCGCGTAAGGACACGAAGAAGGTCATGAAGAGCGCCAAGAAGGAGCACCCGCTGTTCCCTTCGCGGCCCAAGAACTTTGGCGTCGGCCAGGATGTGCTCCCCAAGAAGCGCGACCTCGGCCGCTACGTGAAGTGGCCCAAGTACGTGCGCCTCCAGCGCCAGCGCAAGATTTTGATGCAGCGCCTCAAGGTGCCCCCTAGCATCGCGCAGTTCAACAACACGCTCGAGAAGACGCACGCGCTCGAGCTCTTCAAGGTCATGGCCAGCTACCGGCCCGAGACCAAGAAGGACAAGAAGGAGCGCCTCAAGGCTGCCGCCGAGAAGAAGGCCGCCGGCGAGACGGAGACCTCCAAGCCCGGCCCCGTCCTCAAGTTTGGCCTCCACCATGTCACAACCCTCATCGAGGAGAAGAAGGCCAAGCTCGTCATCATCGCCGCTGACGTGAACCCCCTCGAGCTCGTCGTCTGGATGCCTGCTCTCTGCCGTAAGATGGACATTCCCTACTGCATTGTCAACAACAAGGGCCGCCTCGGTACGCTCGTCCACCAGCGCAACGCCACCTGCCTCGCCATCACCGAGGTCGGTAAGGAGCACGAGGGCAAGCTCTCCACCCTCCAGGATATTTGCCGCGCCCAGTTCAACGACAACAAGGACGCTCTCAAGAAATGGGGCGGTGGCATCATGGGTCTCCGCACCCAGACCAAGCTTGCCAAGCGCGCCGCTGCCGTCGAGGCCGAGGAGCGCAAGAAGCAGAAGATGTTGGGATAAGTTTAGCTTCTCCGATGCCTTTTTTCATCTCCCTTCCTTGTTCTCTCTTTTTTCTTTTTGATTTACTCCTTGCATTTACGTCGGCAATCTGCGCGAGCACTTCTTGATCGTCTCACCTTGCGTCTGTCCATACCTTTATCTTCCTTGGAGGGGAAGGGTGGGGGCCATCCATGTGTATTTTGCATCAAGGTCACCACGTCGGTTGTGCGCGAGACAGAGAAACATGAGCCTTGCTATTCTGATACATATGTTGACGGTGTTATGCCGCTAGCTGCAACAAAGTGAAACAAAAAAATCTCAAAGGAAACGCATTCACTTTTTTCGGACGCGCCAAATAAAAGTATGCAAGAGTTCTCTGGGAATGCCAAGCGACGAAAAGCCTAAAAAGTTGGGAAAAGAAATGCAAATACGAAAATAGAAATAAACCTGTCTCCTTGACCTCACCACACGGTTGCGTGTCACCGCGCTGACTGCGCATACCGGTCGACTCGTCGACGTCGCAATTCGTCGGCAGAGAGAGAAGCCCCAGAAGGAGCTGTGGGCTGGGGCCTTGCCCGTGGCGGTTCTGGAGCTGCGTTTCCGTATGGAGGAGCAGCATTCCCATACGTAGGATTTTGATGTCTTTGCTGACGTGGCGCGCCCCAGAATCCACTACCATAGGTGCGCGGCGCCTCGCGAGGTACCCATCGCAAGAGCGCCGGCGCGAGACGTCGTAGCGCCAAGAAGCCAAAGCCCGCAAGGGCTCCTGAAGCATGCCCAAGCATCGATGCTTGAGGCATGACCATCTGAATAAAGGCGATCTCCACCCACACCAGATGCTTGGATGGCAAGCGGATGCCGTAAAAATAAGCATCCTGGTTTGGATCTTGCAAATCATACGTGACAATGACCTTGAGCGCAAAAAGAACGCCTGAAAATCCAAGCGAGCAGGTCATCCAATCGTCCAAGGCTACGCTAAGCGCCAAATGGATGATGTTGGTGGCCACGAGCAGACCCAACGTCATGGCAAGCATAAGGGGACTGCCCAAACGCTGTTCGAGCGCCACGCCCTTTACCAGAAACGAAGACATGTTGTAGTACAGATGATACGCATCAAGATGAAAGAGACTGGCCGCAATGATTCGATACAGCTCTCCCATCTGAATCACGCTGAATGCGCTCATGCAGACGTCCGAGACGCGGTCGAGAAAGGGTGGCGGGTTCATGAAGAGCCATCCTTGGAGGCCCATTAGTCCCAGGGTCACCGGCGGCTTCACAGGCAGCTCGTTCACCTGCTGCATGAGCCGCATCAAGAGAAGCATTGCCATGGGGTCGGCGCCGCCTCGCCTCTGGCCGCCGCGGCCTCCGTACGCGCCGCGGCCGAGCCCGCGCCCGTAGCCAAACCCCGGGGGCGCTCGTCGCCCGAACATGACGGCGGCCGGCAAACTCGCTTCGCTTCTCTTCTCCGCGCCCTCGAGGACTGTGCCCCGCCGTGGCGCGGTGCAGGCGGCGCCAGGCAGACGCGGCGCGAGGCGAGCTCTTCGCCGGGCCCGGCCGATGCCCCGCGCGTGGTCGGGCGGCCAAGTGGTTCTGCTGCAGGCCGCGGCCCAGGCCGTCGTCGGCCTCGCGGTTCTGCGGCGCCGCGCCACGTGGAACTCCGGCGCCGTGGCCGGCGCGGGGGTCGCGGCCGTGGCGCTCGCGTTCTGTCTGGATGTGGCGCTCTTCTCGCGCGCCGCGCGCGCCGCGAACTCGCCTCTGCAGCAAAGCTCGCAGCTGCATTTGCGAGGAATTTTAGAAGAACTTGTGCGTCTGGCGCTCCTTGTCGTGGTTGAGGACATGGCCATGTTCTGGCTTGCGCGCTTGTTCTGGACACCTTCAGCTCTTGGTCCCAATCAAGATGATGATGCTCCAAGTGGCTGCTTTGCTCTGATTGCTTTCCAAGCAAAGAATTCGAGGGAAGGAGCAGGTCTTGAGATGGACCAAGGTCAACAAGGCAAAGGCCCAACCGGGACGTCTCCACCTGCCGTCGCAGTCAAGTCACGCATCATTGCCACAGCGAGCGCTTCGCTAGCCATCATGACGTGCCTTCCAGATACATTGACGGCAATGATCTGGTTCGCATTGCGCAGTCTTGAAGCACTTGACGTGGTTCTTTGGGAGGATCATGAGGCGACTCTGCAAAAGTCTCAGACAGAAAGTGACCTGGGGCACGCGGCTTGGCGACCGGGCTACTGGCTGCCAGTACTGGCGGCCAAAGCACATCGCGACGTGAACCTGGCCTTTTTTGTCCCGGTTGTCTTGTCGGCGATCGCAACCTCGACCCGTATCAGTCTTGGTTTTCCCCTCTTTATCGTACAAGGTCTCACCCTTGCGGCCGCTCTCGTTAACATCATGGACCACAAGCGTTTACCTCGCACCGGAGTCTTTGCTTTTGTTCTGATCCTCTTGGGTGTTGTAACATTTGGGCCTGCTCTGCTGACACGATTTCGATGAAGGTCTTCACGGTCTAGAGTAGCTTTCTCTCTGATTCTCTCTCTCCCATCAATTGCATCTCTGCGAGACAAGCTAGCGACTGACCGGCAAACCATGATCCCGCCTCTTTCTCTCGTCTTTGCTTTGGGTCTGATGCTCTTGAATCAAGTACTACGTACCGCAGCAAACTGCATCAGTTCCAAACAGGCAAGTCAACCATTTCACGTGAACATTATACTACACATAGGCCTACAATATCGATTTTGATGTGACAAAGATGGTCTACCTTTCACCCCAAATAAGATCTAGAGTAAAGGTTGGCTGGGGAATTTTGCCGTCGCTCGCTCAGACAAGAGGTAAGATGGCTCTTTCCCGCGCAAATTATGATTGTGTGTGCTTACCTCATCTTGGCTGTCACGACGTCAAGGTGCACAGAAGCCAAATCCCAAAAGCCAAGCAAGCCCAAGTCGGAAAACTTGCGTCGATCGAGCAGCGTGACGGAGCGATGGACGCAGACGACGAGCTTCGTGCGCAGGCGGCAGCGCAGGAGGCCGAAATCGAAGGCATCGTCAAGAGCCGCCCGCTCATCGGGCCAAAGGTAAGTGAGGTGTTGGTTGTAGACGAGACGAGACGAGGATCGTTCCTCGTGGCGACTCGACATGGCTCGGTACGCGCGCTTCGCTCGAGCAGAGCAGACGCCGCGCGTGCAGACGGTTGGAGTGGAGGGCCTTGGCCAACCGTGAGAGGATGCGGATTTAAGGAAGGCAAGAGATTTCGTTTCTGACAGTGAGACGCGACAAATATTGCATCGTGAAACGCAGGAGAGCGGGTTTGAGTCCCTTCGAGAGGAGCTCGAGGGCACGGAAGCCTTTGTGCGCAAGATCCCGAGCCTGGAGAGCAAGTACACCGGCATTCGCCATGTTCGTGGCGATGGGAACTGCTTTTACCGGTCCTTTGTGTTTCGCATGTTCGAAGTAGCGCGTACGGACAATGCGCTCCGCACGCGCCTCTTGGATATAGCTCGCGAAGCGCTTCCGTACCTGACGGACGTTGGCTACGAAGAGGTATCCATCGAGACATTCACGGACTTTTGCGAGGAAACGCTGGAATCGCTGAACAAATTGTCGCAAGAGGACCTTGAGGTTCTCTTTGGCGAGGATGGCGAGTCAGACTACTTGGTGTGGTTTGGGAGACTCGCTTGCGCCGGTTTTCTCAAGCATCAACCGGACCGTTTCCTGCCTTTCATCCCGGAGTCGTTCTGCGACATGAACTCTTTTTGCTCGCGCGAGGTTGAGCCCATGGGGAAGGAGGCTGACCAGCCGCAGGTGATTGCGCTCGCAGAGTACTGGCAGCTGCGCGTCTGCGTGGAGTACATTGACTCGAGTGACGAATCGACAACCTCGACGCACGTGTTTGGGCCTGGGGACGATGATGCTCCGGGCGACATTTGTCTCTTGTACAGACCTGGACATTACGAGATCATCTATGCGTAGAGTACAGATGATCAAACAAAAAACTAAACAATACCACGAGCTCTCCGGGAGCACGATTTGTGGGTGTTTATCAACTACTAACATAAGGTCTGCGCACGATGCGCCGTCGGCGGTTTTTCTCGTCCACGAAGGAAGGAAAAAGTTATCTTTCTGTTTATCAATGATACATTCGAAATACATGTGAATCTTTACTTTTTTTTCGTTTGTTACAATGACGCAAGGTCGCGATTTTCCGCTCATTTCTTCATAAACTGTTCAATTATTATGTCGTTTGACTGTGCCAATCATGCGACATTCTTCAGCTTGAGAAAACATGCGCTGGCAGCAAAAAAGTAAATGGCTGCAACTATAAAGATGAGCGAGTAGCCGACGTGAGGCAGTCCGTGCTTGCCTCCGAGATTGTTCATGACGTCAAGAAGGGCGCCAGCGATGGGGGCGGCTACGAGCTGAGGAAGCACAATAGAAATGTGCCAAACGCCAAGATCTCGCGCGACGTTTGCAGAGCTTGGAAGCACATCACAGACGAGCGCGTAGTCGAGCGACATGAACGTGCCCATGGCGGTACCGAAGATGAGCATGAAGATCATGGCCACGACAAAATTCTCGATAAATGCCACCCCAAAGCTGCACATTCCAAGGACAATGCTAGAGGTGATCAAGAGAGTCTTTCGCTTGCCTCCATTCAAGTCGGTGAGGCGGCCCACGCTAAGTGACGAGATCAGCGCAGTGCAAAATACAGGGGCAAAGAGAATTGCGGCACGAGTTGTTGCCTCGAGACCCTGAAATGGGAGCACATCGCTGACCCAAAAGAGCATGAATTGCATCACTGTAAAGACGCCAAATTGCACGAGAAGACGCGTGACGAAGACCCAAAAGAAATCGTTCTCTGCAAATGGGCCTGCCATGCGCACCATTAAGCGGCGCGTCCTTCCACAGTAGGCGGTGCGCGAGAAACGCGACGAGTCTTTGACTGCAGTTTCTTCTTCTTCTTCATCAGCATCATCGTCGCTTGCAGGCTCAAAGTCATAGATGGACCCCTTGGCCGATGCGGCTGCTGCCTTTCGCTGCGAAAAGCTACTGGAAGGCAAAAATACATCTTCTTTGTACACATTGAGCGTGATGACACCGGTGACAACAATGATCGCATCGAGAATGTAATAGCTCGCAGGGATTCCAATGGTTGTAGAAGCTGCCCCAATGCCCGCCCCAATGCCATAGCCCACAATCGTGAGAGCGCCGACAACGCCTGATATTGTACCATACTGTGTTGGTTCGGCCATGTCTGGAATTGTGGCGTTGAACGCAGTCGAGAGGAGGATGCCGCCCACGACAGAGACGATATAAATGGTTCCGATGGCGGCCAAGTCGTTCGTGTTGGCGGAGATGCCGGCAATGAGGAACGAAAATCCCATGGTAGAGAGACCTGCGGCCATGAATGGCTTGCGTCTGCCGTACTGTGACCGATATCGATCGCTTGCATACCCGACAAAGGGCGGCAATACGATGGAGAGAATGCCGCCAATTCCAGAAAGCAGACCCAAGCTACGGCCCTTGTGCTCATTTCCGACAATCATCCAAACTTGCTGAGGCAACATGAGAGAGATGTAGGCGACGTTGATAGCGGCCGATCCGACTTGGGCAAGACACATGAGGACGATGCGAAAGACAGCCACGACCACGTGCTCGTCCTCGGCATCTTTGCGAAGCTGTGGAGTGTCCGTTTCGTTTCCCCCAAGTTTGTTGTACGCATATCCGCTCTCACGGTCATTTGGGTCACCTCTGGCATTGTGTGCGTGTTCTTCGTTGGCACCACTGTCGCCGAAAAGAGCCGCCTCGTACTCGATGAGCGAAGACCGTTCGGCATACGGGTCGCTGGCGTCTCGATGATGGTACAAGAGGTTGTCATTGTTGTCGCTGTGGCCGCTCTCCTTGTTTGCCTCGTACAGACTGCCGTTGCCACCACCACCGACTCCGTTCCCACGCCGCTTGCGCGCGCCTTTGTCTCCGTCCTCGCGCGAGCTCAGGCCGGGCTCCATCTTGATGGTCTAAGCTAGCCTCCTCGTTCCGTTTGCACACGGAACGAGGCCGCGCGGCGGTCCGCGTGGGGCGCTTGCAGCGCAGAGCGCGCGCGCACGCGCTCTGAATCCCCTTTTGCGGGGCGCGAGTTGACTGCGTTTAGATCGCTTGATGGTTTGGTTTCCTGGTCGCTGTTGGCATGGCTAATGAAAAAGACGAAGAGATCCTGGTTTTCACGCGAAGCAGGGACGTCCTGATTCGATTCCAAGCAGAGCAACAGGGAACTGCAAGAGTTATAGCAGCGAGCAAAGCTCGTTCGTGAATAGACAATGAGATAAATTAGATCGTGGGTCATTTATTCTACATGACAAAGGCGTACAGGAGTATGTGGAGGGAGGCGAAGAAGAGAACCGAGCCACAACCAAGAGCGAGTCCGAGGTGCCAGGACTCGTCGTCGCTAATGGGGAGCTTTTGTGCGTGGCACCATGCGCAAGCAACATTGGCAATGATGTTGGCGAAAATTTCCTCCAGTGTAGGACGTAACGTGAGGAGAAGCATGATGCGAATGTGTGGAAGCGCGAGCTCGTGCCGTAGCATTTCATATACCCAGGTCGAGTTCGAGCTTTCCGGAGCAGAGTCATCTGAAACCTCGTTTGCTGCAAAAGAATCGGAAGTGGGCATTCGTTCCTCAGGCTGCACAAAAGAATCCATCTCGTTTTCCTCTTCGTGAACAGAAGCAGTATGAGAAGCAGAAACAGCAGTAAAAAGGTCATGTGGAGCTGGACCAAGAAAATGATGGCGAAATGAAGTGACCCAAGCAGGCACGTCGTAATGCACAAGAGTTTCGTCGATGCTGCGCACGAGCATATCCAGCACATGTAAAGCGACGTAGCAAACGCTGAAAAAGGTCATGCACATCCACAAGAAACGGGCCAGGGTCCATGCATGGAGGGGAACGTGCTTGACAAAGGTGGTGGTCAGTTTGCGGCCATTGGGCCACATGTAGATGCCACGGCCATGGTGCTGTTGATTGGCAAATTCGCCCTCATAGCGATCACCATTTGCCCATTGGTACACACCGAGTCCATCCTTGTTGTTCAACTTCCAGAACCCCTCGTACCAGTCACCATTCTCAACGTTGTAGCGGCCAAAACCATGCATGAGGCCGTCTTGCCAAGTACCTCTATACGTCATGGAACCGTTGCTCGAGAAAAGAACGCCGTAGCCGCATGCTTTGCCATCCAGCCACTGGCCGACGTAACGTTTGCCATTCTTCCACGTATGAATTCCAAATCCAGTCAGCTTATCATTGCGAAAGTCACCACTGTAATCTCCACCACACGTCCATGTAAGGGTGCCGCGTCCATGGGGTTTCCCATTGCGGACGGCGCCGACATAGCGCTTACGACAAGCAGCATCATTGTCGGCGTAGTTGATTTCAACATCGCGTACTGAGCGCTTGGCGGACGCTTGATCAAGAGCGGCTTGCTTGTCTTCAAAATCCTGAATTACCGCGTCAAAGTCCTCGGGCACCAAGTTGCTCGCAAAGGCATCAATTTGCAGGTTTATTTCAGGAGCAGACATATTGCTGACAATATCGTGCGAATTCCTTTCTTGCGTTCTCGAGCCAGATCCTGAGCCAGATCCTTCATAAGACATTTTCCTTTCGTCGACATCCTCCTGCACCCCGAATTGAGGTTGAGGAAGAGTACAAGTAGTAGTTGTACGCTGTGGCCTTAAAGAAGATCGAGTGTCCATTTTCGCGTCATCGCCATCCGAAGCCGGTCTGAAGGTGGGAACTGCGTCTTTCTGCGTCATGGAAGTCAAAGACGAAGAAGGAGTACTTTTCGTTTTTGTGGTAGAAGAAGACGAAGAAGAAGACCTTGACATGGTCGGCTGAAGGGTAGCTGCCGCAGGCTCTTGTCTCTGTCGTTTACGTGCAGGCTGCACATGGATCGTTCGGACGGGGACATCGTACGGCTGTTGCGTGCGTAGAGCCTGAGCGTCGCGCGGATGAAGGATCCGTACGTGCTCCGTCTGCGGAGGCGCGGTCGCGAGCTTGGCCATGCGCTCGAATGTCTGTCTCTGGTCGCTCGCTCGCTCTCTCACCTCGCCGCCCGCACGTTACGTCTCCAGGAGGCGAGAGAGCAGCAGCGACCTTCCGCCGCGCCGCCCGGCGATCTCTCCGCCCCGTGCGCGCCGGTGCGCCGGGCCAGGGCTCCCAACGGGCGAGCGAGAGAGGGTTTCGGGTTTGGGCCACACTGCGCGGAGACTTCGAGGTGGTTGAGCACCCTGTCGAGCGAGACCGCAAGACTACACGATAAAGCCGAGTCCGAGCCCGAGCCCGAGAGCAGAACCTTTATCCATCCGGTCGGGCGCCCGCGCTCGCGCCGGCTGACGGCGAGCGAGCTAGCTAGCTCGCGTCGCTGGCGCTGCGGCCTGCCGGTTTGCCGGCTAGCGGGCTGGCGCGTCTGCCGGGCAGGCGAGGTGAGAAAGTGGGAGAAAGAAAGCGCCAAGAAGATGGACGAGGAGGAGGCGACGACTGCGTACGACGCGGTGCAGGGTGAGACGGGATGGCTACGCGAGGATGGAGGCGTGGTCCTCGTCTCGCTGGCTTTGCCGTTTGGATTTGCGGTAATTTTCTTTTCGCAGTGGCTCTTCCGCGACTATGAGGTGAACAGCCTGTCGGTGCAGGCTCTCTTTGCGACGACCTTTACGCTTTCAGTGAACATGCAGGCCCTGGTGCTGTTTGAGATCATGGGGGTTATGCACGCCGAGACGCGGTGGTTCATGTGGAAGGTAGATTTGTACAGCCTCATGGCCCTGCTGACGATGATCCTGCCTCTCAATATCCTTTGGGCAATTGTAAAGCAACAAGCTCGAGGCTTGCCCGTGAGAGGACGCGTCGCGGTCGTGGGGGCAATGTACGCCTTATTCCTCTTTGTGTATGATTCCCTTGGGACGCAAGTACCACAAGGGCGGGGGACGAACTCTTGGACCGAGAGCGAGGATGAATCGACCTCTCTTGCAAAGCATTGGACGTTGAGCTCTTTGGAAGAGGTCTTGTGGCGCCTCGTCTCAATCGAGTACAGCGTGGGCAGGCTAGGCACGCTAGGTGTTGCGGCCATGGCGACGCTGAGCGGGTTCGGAGCCATCAATTCTCCATACCGACACTTGTCGATCTTTTTGCGTCCCTATAGTGATGAAGAGATTAGTAACATTGAGCAACGGGCGCTGCAAACGTTAGGCCTCGTTGCTTCAAAGAAGAAGCGATTAGCGCTTTTGTTGCAATCGACGCGGGCGCTTGGCCTCGACGCGTCCGGGGCAGAAATGGGATCAAGCGGGAGCGCCACAGGAAGCGGCCCGTTGCCAGTATCCGGAGCAGCACCTCCTTTGGGCCCGGCGGCCGTGGGGGGCTCGAACTCATCGTCATCTTCTCTATCACCTTCACTGGCGTCTTCGGGATTGCAATCGGGTCTGGCGGGCACAAGTGCGTCAAACTCGATGTCCACTTCTCCATCGGCAGGGGTGACACTCGGTGGGAGCAAGTCCTTACAACGATGGGGCACCTCGGCAGGAGTGAGCTCGTCGACCTTACTACCAAGCGCAAATTGGCTCGACAGGAAAAGTGCTCCACGCGCATTGATTATCTTGTCGCGCGTTCTTGGTTGCGTAAAGTGCGTGATAATGCAATTTCTGCGGGTGGCGTGCGGATTCGAATTCGGACAGAACCGGGCGGTTGAGCTCCAAGTGCGCGAGTTGCGCAAAGAGGTGGAAACGCTGGAGGGTTTCCACCGCGAGCTGTTTCTGGATGTGAACGAGATGCACTTGAATCGCTCGCAGCTTCTTTTTTCGCGCACGCTGCGCGGTTTCTTTCACTATGCGTTGGGCTACGTGTTTTCTGGATACTGCGTGTACAAATGTGCAATCGTCTCGATCAATATACTGCTGGACCGAGATCCGCAAAAGGACCCAGTCACGCGTGGTTTTCAGATTTTCTTTATGTTTTTCCAGGTGGATTTAGACGTCCACTTTTGGTCACAAGTGATTTCGCTTGTGTTGGTGGGCGTGCTTTCGTTTGCGTCCGTTCGGGGCTTCTTGATTACCATTGCGAAGATTTTTCACCAGATCTCGACGTCGATGTCTTCAAATTCGGTTGTCCTTCTGCTGGGGCAGATGATGGGCATGTACTTTATTTCGTTTGTGCTCTTACTGCGCATGAACCTTCCTGAGGATTATCGGCGTGTGGTGACGGCGGTCTTGGGCGGAGATTTGCACTTTAGCTTTTATCATCGATTCTTTGACCGCATTTTCCTGGGCTCGGCGCTCACGACGTCTGGGGTCATGTACTTTTTGCATCGCCAGCGCGAGGAGCGGACCAAGTTCCAGACCTTTGACAAGGCGGCATGACATGAGATGAGAAGATAGGAAAAGTATTGAGGAGCACTTTCTCGGCCATGCCATGTCATGCCATGCCATGCCATGCGCTTTTGTCGTCTCTCTTCTTGTCTTTGTATACTGTGGTCGGCTTCCTTGAAGACTTTTTTTCCTTCAATATGTTTCTTTACTTAAGCACTTTTTTTTGATGCTGCTGTCCTTCTGCGACACGTTTGTGCTTTGCTTGAGATCAATGCAGAAAATGATCGAATTTTGATCATGTAGGTAGGCCCAAAGGCCTGTCGGCATTCAAGAAGCTTTGTGTTGGTTTAACTTTTCCTCACGTGCCTTTTGCAATTTGCGCAGTTTCCCGGAAGGCCGTCATTGGTGTCGGATCTGTGCGTTGGAGTGCTGTAATTTACTGCGAGTCCTATGTTGGCAAGAGGAAAAAACAAACAGGAATAAATGGCAAGCACAAAAAGGCAAAAACAAGGGTCACACACATATGCATTTGTTCTGAAAAAGAGATTGGTCAGTCGACGTGAATGTCGTGGTAGATGCGCTTAACAAACAGAGTAGCAGCAGCAGTTCCGATGGAGGCGGTCATGAGCCCGAGTGCAAAGCAAAAGGTGGTCATGTACGACAGGTAATAGGTGAGCTGGAGCGATCCGGTCATGTTTGTCTTGAATTCGTAAAAGTAGAGCGAGTAGCACCAAACGTAAAAGGCGGTGGAAAAGGATGCATAAAAGGTACACCACTGCCAGTTGTAGTCCTCGTGATTGAGCATGAAATATGTGGCGACGACGGTAACGCTTCCCGTGACGATGATGAGAATGAGGTAGACGACAAAGAGAAAGCCAAAGACGTAGTATAGCTTGAAGGCCCAAAAGGATGTGAGAATAAAGTACATCTCAATAAAGATGGCCCCGTACGGAAGCCATCCCGCGACGGGAATGATGACGAGGTGGCGCGTGAACCATGGCTGCTCTGGGATTTGTCTGGGCAAGGCATTGACGCGGCAAGGAAAGGGTGTTCGCACGCCCCAGTTGCGGCCCATGACTGTCCCGAGGACGTTGAGGGGAAGCGCGACAACGGCCCAAACAAGAACGATATACACCAGGGCGCCAAGCGGGATGAGGACCTGGGTTCCGTGGTATATTGACACGGCGTTGAGCATGAGGACGACGAGAAGGGATACGGTAGGCAGAAGCAAGGCGGTGGTGAGCATGCAGGCAATCCAGCGAGGTCCCTTTTTCGGGGCGTGATATTGCTGGTAGAGAACGGCCGAGGCGTATCCGCTGACGACGGAGGTGGCGGCGTAGGATACGAGCGTTGCGGAGATGAGGGCGCCAGGGTCGACGTAAAGCGATCCGGCGATGGCCATGAGAATGACGCAGAGAACGAGCGCAGTCATTTGCATGCCGGTGCCGAAGCAGGCTGCGTAGAGGATGAGGTGCGGCGGTCTTCTAAAGACGTCACCGTGGATCTGTTTCCAGCCAGCGTCGTCGCCAAAGTCCCGATCGAAGCCGTCGAACTCTTTGTCTGTGGCGTAGCGCGCGAGATCATTTTTGAGCGTGCGCATGAGAATGAGAGAAACGAGACCACAAAGGAAGACGACCATCATGAATGCATTGAATATGCTGAACCAATGGATTTGGTGCTCGAAGAAGCTGTAGTCGAGGTAGCGATTGAAGCGTTCTGCAAATGTTTTTTCCACGGGGACCCACTCGACAGAGTAGGAGAAGACGAGTTTGACGTTGGGCTCGACCTTGCGTCGCTCCTTGGAGCTGAGGTTGACCTCAATGATTTGGTTTCCATTGTATCCGATCGTGAGGGCTTTGTGGGTGAAGATGTGGGAGGGCATGACGGCGTGTTCATGCGAGGTGTCCTTTTCGAGCTCTTCGAGTTCCTCTTTGGAGGCTGCGATTTCGCCGACCATGCCCCACACGGGCAGGTCGTCGATGAAGAGCTGGTACCAGTAGTGCTGGCTGATGGCATACTTGAATGTTTCAGCCTGTTCTGGGGTGAGCGTTTGGGAGCAGAGTTCCCTGCGCGGGACATTGATGCCAAAGTTCATGGTCATGGCGGACTGCACAAGATCATTGCCTTCGAGGACCTCGCCGATGCCGACGTACTTTTTGCGGGTGTGAAAGTTTCCCTCGGGGACACAAAAGGGGAGACTGTAGTAGGTGTACGTCTCTTGCGGGTTGTGGTACGGGCCGATCTTGTTGAGCCAGAGCACGACGGGTTCTTTGTCGGCGTAGACGTGGGTGTTTTCATCGGCCTGCACGAAGGGGATGACTGCGAGCGCGGCGAGGACGACGGCGAGGAGCGCAGCTGCGCGCTCGGTCAGAAGCCTCCTCCTGGCCATGTTCCCGTGACGCGTATCGAGTCGAAAGTTTCGTTTCGCCTTTGCTTCGTCGGCTCGAAAAGGCGGTTTGGGACAGCGTGCGCCTTGGCGTTGTGGGGAAAGGGGGCGAGGGAGGGGGAGAGGGGAGGGCAGGGGCAGGCCGGAAAGGTCGGCGTAGGCGGCCGCCGTTCGTCGTGCTTTCCGCGCTCTGGCCCGCTCGCTCCCTCGCGCGCTTGCTTGCTCGCTCTATGTAGCACTCACTCATTGCTCAGTCAGTCAGTCAGTCATCGATGATCCCGGGAGTTCCCGCTGTTCCCCAGTATACTTCTAGCCTAGTATAGTAGGCCTACTAGGCCTAGATGGTGTCTTGATCTCGTCTCGAATGAACATCATCAACCAACCACGTGCCGGGGCTATAGTTTGGGCCATCGACAACTTTTCCAACCTCCTGCTACTGGCGTGGCAGGCACAGCAACAGCAACGGCCGTCCGCGTACGTGCGTCAGCGTGCAGCTGCACTTTGTCGAATACTGTTCTCCGCAGCCGGCCTCTCTGGCTGATCACGGTCATTGTTTTGCGTGCGTCTCTTACCGGTCCTGGCGGCCTCGCGCGGTGGTGCTGCGCTGTCTGCGCCACCGGACCCCGATCTGAGCCGGGCCGGCGACGCCATCCCCTACGAACGCCGCTGCAGACCGCGGGCTCCCCCGTAGCACCGGCCGCCCGAAACACAGCCGGGCCCGCGCATGCCAGGCGGAGCAGGCCAGTGCGCGCGCGAGCCTCGCGCCGGCCGGCGAGGCCCTGCGTTCTTGGCGCGGGCGCGAGGCCGCGGGCGCGGGGCCGGGCGCACGGCTGCGCCTCTGGCGCATGGCAATGCGTGGAATGAACTCACATGCCTAGGCCGCGCTCCTTGGGCGGCCTCTCTGCGTCGGCTGCCCACCGGCACGCCCGCGAGAGCACTCCACGCGCCCCCGGGACGGCGGAGAGGGGGAGGGGGAGGGAAGGGGACGCGCGTCTCTGCGCCCTCTCTCGGGGCTGGCTGCGGAGACTGGTGGTGGCCGGCCAGAGGGGCGGCGCAGTGCTTTGCGGGGCTGCGGGAAATCCGCCCAGGTTCGCAGAGCTTGCTTCCCTGCGCGTAGCCCTGCAGCATGCCGAGCGCGGGGCAAGCGTCAGGGCCCGCAGCTTCGAGATGGTGCGGGGCGCCACGGGTCTCACACAGGGTTGTGTTCTTGCGAATACGGACCGTCCTTTCAACGCAGCGCGCGACGGCCTTGGTGCTGAAGGGAGGGGAGGAGGGGGGAGGGGGAGGGGGCGGTAGCGTGGAGCTACGCCCGCCTTTCTCTTGCCGGTGGAGGAGGACGGGGGCGGGAGCGAAGGAGGGGGAGGCAGGGGGGCAGGTCAGAGGGCTCAAGGCGAGGCGAGATAAGAAGACGGGATTCCGCAGCCATCCCGCGCCACCGCGTTGGCATCGGCCACCGCACTTCCCGACTTCCCGCCAGCCATGTATAGTAGATAAACAGACAGACCTCTCTCTCCTTACTAGTGGGGCAGTCAACCCAGTGCTTCGTCCTGCCGCTTTGCGCGTCCACCGACACTGGCACGTTCTGCCCCCCTGCGTCGCGCCCCACAGCCTTGCGCCGCAATATTGAGAGGGGAAGAGCAGACAGTGGAAAGGTGTGGTCAACTGATTCGCGATGATCTGAGGGAGCTGCGGTGTCTCCGAGGCAAAGGAGGCGCGGCAGGCCTGCCTCAACCTGAGGCTGCGCGTTGTTGGCTGGCAGGCTGGGCAGGCCAGGCCTTCAGCATGAGTAGTCAGGGCGCAGCGGCAGCAGACGGTGCCGAAGCGCAAGCGGAACGGAGCGGCCCCAGAAAGACAGAGAGAGACGGATCAAGACTGGCCGCAACTCCATGCGATCGATCGATTGATCGATCGATCGATCGATCGATCGAGGGCGTGACCGACTGCAACTGCAACGCGACGCGACGCGACACGGCGAGGCGATTGGCAGTGCCGGTGGGAGACTGGGTGGGGTGTTCCGCCGGCCGCCTCTGCCTCACACTTGCAGAGTCCGCAGTGGCATCGGCGGACGGACGGCCCGGGCCGTCCGTTGGCGCAGGATGTAGCTGGCCTTGACTGACTGGTCGAGTGAGTGGTGCCAGGGGCAGGCCGCCAACCACCAGCGGCAATAGCCAGGCAGTTGCAGATACTACGGAGAGAATTAATCCCACAGCTCGGAGGTTGCAAAGGTAAGCCCCGGCGAAACTCAACAAATCCCCTCCTCAACGGGTTGCGTTCGCGCTGGACCACTGCGACTGACCTCCGATATACAGAGGGGCTGATGGCTGTGGGGAGTGCGAGTATGTGGGAAACGAATTCTGCCCTCCTCATCCCGTTCGATCGGCCAGACCCCCACATGGGGTAAGGTGCCGCTGTAGGGGATCGCACAAGCACGCTGCAAGCAGCGAGTTCGCGGCACGCGGCTAGCATGATGCTTACCATCTCTTAGGCTATCGGAGGGTTGCTTCAGTAGCTGTAGCAATGGCTTGGCTTATCGAGTCGCCTTGCGAATAGCGAAAACCAACAAAGATGTTGTTTTCCCCTTCTGGGAATGCGGAGAAATGAAGGAAATGCGTAGTAGAATGAATCGAGCAAAGCGCCTGGCCGGTCGACCAGGTTCAGGGCAACCTAACCATCCGTGGCCGTGCGAACATGCTTAGAATAAATGAACGAACAAACTCGGACTCGGATTAAACGAATGAAGGAAATTTTATGTAACTTCGACCAGTCGGGGCCCGAGACAACCTCCTTGTTCCTTGCTTCTCCTTGTGCGCGGCCGCGGGCAGCAACGCGCCTGCCATTGTCAGTTCTTTGGTCGCAGCCCAGGCTTGGCATGCCAGCCACCATGCCAGCCGCGGGCCGCCAGCCACCAGCAGCAAGCGAGCCCACGCGTCGCCCACGATTATGGCAGCCACCAGGGCTTGTCAGCCTGCCACAGCCAATCAGTCCACAGCCAGTCGGGCGGCCACAGCCAGCCAGGCTGGCGGCGCATGGGCTTGTTCTTGGGGCGCTCGCGATCTGTAGGAAATCATCGCGAATCGGTCTTTGCTACTCAGAAGGATCATGACTACAGCCTCCCCACGGCTCAGCCCTGCCAAGCCCCACAGCAGCGCAGCATGCCTTCATGCCTGCGTGCCGGGCTGCCTGCCTACCCGGCTGCGGGAGCAATGCAGATAGGCTCCGCCGCAGCCGGACCTACAAACGTGCGCGCCACCGTGACTGGCCTGAGCGCTTCGCGCAGAACGTTGGGGGTCTGCGCAGTGGCCGTCGTGGATGCCCTCTCCCTCCCTCAAACGGCGGCGACGGTCTTGCGCCAATCAGAAGGAGAGAAAGAAAGAACCCAACAAACGATTGCGACCAACGGACCGACCGCCCGATCGATCACCATCCCCTGGTCGATCCATCGACCTGCCCTCTGGGTTTGCTGGCGGGGCATGCTGCATGAGCCTGGGTTGCCTGAGAGGCTGCTTTGTGCCCGACTCCCTCTGCTTTGGCTGGCATGGTAGCAGGAGCCAGCAGCCCGGGGCAGCTGCAGCTGCGGCAGCGTGCAGCAAAAGACGTTAGGGTGTGGGCTCCGTCGCTTCTACTTTTGCGGCACGGCGCGCTTCTCTCCTGCGGCTGCTCTTTTCTATTCCTTGTGTGTCATAATTCTGCTCCCTCTGCTCCCCTACCCTCTACTCCTCTTTCGTACGCGGCAGCGGCCAGCTGCTTGCGCACCTGCTTCCCTTCGCTCTCTGCTCCCCTCGCTGTTCCCTCAGAGCAGGAAGCCGTGCCAGTACTGGCCCGCTGCACGGGTCCTCTGGCGCCGCGCCCCTCCCCTCCCTCCCTCCTCGTGCGCGGTCCATTATTATTTTCCATCTCGGTGTCCTTATGCTTCCGCGCACCTGCCCTTTCCCCATACTGCGCGCCCCACACAGTGTCCGCGGCGCGGTGGCCTCAGCCTCCTCAACGCTGCGCGTAGCAGCAGGGAAAGGAAGAAGGGACCCAGAGGGGGAGTGTGTCTGGGAGGGGGGGAGGGGAGTCCGAGAGAGGGGGAGCTTGAGGGAGGGAGTCGGAGAGAAAGGGAGTTTTGAAGGGAGGTAGTAAGAGGGGAGATCGAGAGACAGTGGAAGAGCGCGCCTACGTGCGCCGCCGTCCGCGGCGGCCGGACGCACGACCGACCAGTGAGGGCAGGGAGGCAGGCGCACAGGCAGGAGCCGTGGAGGTGAGCCGCCGGAGGTCTAACGGGGTCTCCGCGGCGCCTCGGGACCGTAGAGGCGGCGCGCGGCGGCGGTCGGCGGCGGTCGGCGGCGAGGGGCGGCGCGCGCAGGCCGCGGAGGCCAGGCGCGGTCGCGGGGCTACGCGCGCTGGAGAGCATTCGCCCTCACACCGCCCCACGCACCCCGCAGCACGTCGGCAGCTGCCTAGTCGCGGAGGGCGAAACAGTTGGTCCCAGGCGAGATAAGTTTCCACTAGCCGCGCTCCGCCCGACTTCGGACGGCTGGCGGGCGCCGCGCCGCGTCGCCTGCCTGTCTTGCAGCACCTCTCGGGCCCGGCCGCGGCACTCTCCACGTTTTCCGGAGCGCGCGCGAGGCTCGCTCCCCCGCCTCTCCCCCCGTGTCTCTGCTTTCGTCACCAGCGCGTCGCGGCTGCAGGACAGGCGCGGGCGCAATCCTGAGAGGGCAAGGTGGTAGTGCCCCGCAGAGGGCGCGCTGAAGGGTGGGCTGCCAGGGCAGGCGACCAGTGGGCGTTCGGGTTAGCCCTGGCGACGGGCGGAAGGGAAGGCAGGGCAACGCCGCGAGGGCTGAGGGAGTGTGGGGCTGGGGGCTGGTAGGGGGCGTGGCAGGCGTTAAGCCGCGCGGCAAGAGCGCATGGCCACGCAGGCCGCCGTCGGCTGTGGCCAGTGGGCAGGCTGACCGCGGGGCGCGGGCCGTCCGTCCCCGCAGAGGCGACCTGCATGGCTGAGGGAAGGGTGGGGAGGCGGGGGCGAGGGCAGGGGAAAATCCGACACCAATGCAGGCGGGCCCGCTGTGGGGCCATGGGCAGGCAGGCCAGTGGCAAGGAAGCAAAGAAGCAAGAAAGCAAGAAAGAAGTAAGGAAAATAATGAGTGAATAATATGGGGGAAGAAAGAGGGGAGGGGAATGGACGATCGAAAGCAGAGGGAAAGAAAGAAAGAAAGAAAGCAAGAAAGAATGACAGAAGGAAAGAGGGAGGGCGTGCTGCATTGGGGGAGAGGGTGCAGAGGGGCAGAGGGGCAGAGGGGAGGGAGGGCTGAGAGAGGGGAAAGCGCCGCTAGGAGGTCAAGGTGCAGAGCGGGCGACAAACCTTCAACCAGCGTCCAACAGGCCGAGCCCCGAGCCGCCAACGCCAAGCCCCGCTAGGCAGAGACAGAGGCGCCGCGCGGCCGGCGCGTCGCGAGCGCGCCTGCGAGCGCGAGGACGCGCGAGGAGGCGTGCCGCGCAGGCAGCAGGCGTCCGCGCGCGCGAGCGAGCGCGCGAGCGAGCGAGCTAGCTGCGCGCGAGAGGCGCGTCTGCTTGCTTTGCTTTGCTTTGCTTTGCTTAGCTTAGCTTTGACCGCGAGCGAGCGCGAGTCGATCAGGTCGTCGTCCGTCGAGCCGCCGGCTGCCGTCGCCGGGTCGCCCTCCCGTTGCGTAGCGGTCGCGCGCGCGCGCGCGCCGAGGCGAGGCGAGCCGGAGCGGTGGCGTCTGGCTGCGCCGCTGCGAAGCGTGCGCCGCGACAGTCGCCCAGCGTACGACTCCTTTCCCTCTTTTCGCCCATCTCCCCTTCCTTTTCTTTCCCCTAATCTCCCTCTCCACGTGAGACCCGCGTCTACTTCAACAGAGAAGAAGAAGTCGCGAGGCCAGGCGAGACCTGCCGCTCTCTCGACCTCTGCCCCCCCTTCCCCCCCATCCTTGCACGCAGGCACATAAGCGAGCTGTCGTCGACGAGTCGCGCCGTGCCGCGCCGACCGTGCGAGCGAGCAAGCTGATCAGCGAGCGCCTCGCCACACCCCAGCGTTGCGGCAAAAACAGCCTCTCTGGAAGCGGAGGCTGCCACAGCTCAAGAACGCAAGGCTCGGCTCGGAAGGCAGAGAAGTCCAGAGGACACGCAGAGTCACCCGCTTAGCATTGCGCCACGCCGCGCGGGGGTCTGCAAATCGAAAATGATACCCATGACCGGGCAGACAGATATGCAGCAGCAGCAGCAGCAGTTTGCCTCGTTTAACCAACCGCAAATGTTCTCGCAAGGTTACTCGTTTGGAAACACTGCCACGATGCAACCCATGTACTACATGCCTTCGGGACAGGCAGGTATGCAAGTCATCCAGCAGCCGCAGCAACAACCACAGCAGCAGCCGCAGCAATCCCAGGGAAACTCAGCAGGTGGCGACCAGAGCCAACCTTCCTCGTCACCAACACAAGATGCCGCCGGCAACGATGGCCAAGGCGCCAACTTTGCCCAACACTTTCAGATGCTCTTGCAGCAGCAACCACGCTCAGGCTCCGAAGCAGGGTCTCGGTCTTCGAAATCCAACGCCAACAATTCCAACGACCTCAACACTACGTCGTACAACGTCAACGATAGCAACAACAACGGCAGTGCCAACTTGTCGAAACAGCAACAAGGCGATAATCAGCAACAGACGCAGTACATGAACACCATGAGCAACAACAATGGAGCCCCCCCTGCAGCCTCACAGCAGCAAACGTCCCCGGGAACGATCACAATGCAGTCTACCTACGGCATGCCTGCACAAAACCAATTCTCCGTCCCTCCTGGCTTTGCTCTGGCCCAAACCGCAAACGGCCAGACGGTGCTCATACCCGCCACCGGGGGAGCTCAGCAGTTCCCCACCTTTTACCAAACAGGTCCTGCCTTTCAGCAAATGCAGCAACCGCAGCAGTCCTCACAGATGCCGCAAATGTCAACACACCCAGAGCAGTCTACCAGCAATCAGTCCATTGATGGACAGTCCACCATGTCTTCGAGCATGATGTCACACTCGCAAGGTATGGGCCAGCCCATGGACGGCAGCGCCTTCACCATGGGCAAAATTCCCTACTCTGCAGCGCACGCCAACCTCGCTGTAAAGGGTGTCAGCTCCAAGTACAGAGGTGTGTCCTGGCACAGACGTGACAAGGCGTGGACTGCACGCATCTGGAACAACGGCAAGAGCGAGCACCTTGGCACCTTTTCAACGGAGCTGCGTGCCGCCCTGGCTGTCGACGTCAAGGCCGCGGACTACTTTGGCGATAGTTTTGCCGAGTTCAACTTTCCCTCCGATGACGAACGCAAACGCCTCATCTGGGCCTTCATGCAAAGCGACATCAAGGGATCGTCAAGACTTGCTGAGATCCTCGGCGATGCCGACGTTGCCGTCAAGTATCTCGCAAAGGGCTCTTCGCGTCGCAAAAATCGAAAACGTCACGCCGCTTCCATGTCCTCAAAGTCCAAGGCCGACAACGAGTCCGGCTCAAGCGTATCGAGTCAAACCACCGATTCCCCCTCACAGAAACCCGCAAAAGCACGACGGCGCGACTCGGGTGTCAAGCACGAATCCCACATCCTCGGTTTAGAAAATCTTCGTCAGCAGCAACAACGTACCGACCGAAACTCTGACTCGAGCGATTCTCGCAAGTCGCCCAGCAAGGACAACTTTTCTCGCGACACCCAGTCCAACTGTGATGGCTCCGGCCCAAACCAGAGCATTAGCTCCGCATCTGGCTCCTTGGGCTCGGCGGGATTCTCTGGAAACTCTGCGGGCTCGGCGGGTTCTGCCTCCTCTCATTCAAACGAGGGTGACTCGGCTGCACCGAGCTCATCCCCTCCCGACGAAAAACAGTAGGCGTGCCTGTTCGCTCTAGTTTAGACGTTTCGGGCCGCAACCTCTCTTCGGAGTAGCTGCTGCTGATTGGCCCTATTGTGTAGTTTTTCCTTTTGCTCGCGGGAACCGTGCTCACGGTGCTTCGTTATTTTTTACCCTCTTTTTGCTCTCTTAAACCTTTGGCACGTCAACCTCGGCCACTGATTTCCTGGATGATGACAATGATTTGACTCTTTTCCTCTTCTTCACTTTGTTTCGTCCGAGTTATGTTCGCACGCAACGTGTTTTCTAAAAATAATCTTACGATGCCGAGTCCAATTCGCTTATGTGAAGTTTTTCGAGACTGGGACCTTGTTACTCCTTCCCAAATAAACATTCTATGATACCGAGTCCACAATTTGCGGCAGCCGAGTATTGCAAAGTTGTTGACGGGGATTCCTCAGAGGTCAGAAAGAATGGAAAGAAGAAGTTGATTTCGATAAACGTAAAAGAAATTCCGTTTCGTGGCAAGCACGAAATGGGGAAAGTAGATTGTAAGCTACTCACGCTGCTGCTCGGAATTAGCTTCGGTGTAGTTCAATATTCTGGTTGGTTTTCGGTTCTGCCGGCTTCTGGCATCGAGTTTGGTCGTTGCCAGGTCTATTCGGCTCAGTGGTCCCAGGTTGCGACCCTGGTCCATTTTTGCTATGTAGGTCTATGCCTATACTAATGTTATTTTGGGTGTACAAACCAAATGCACCCGGCGTGATGTGCACGCGCGACGTACTATTCTTGCGTCGTGCCCCTCCAATGTTTATCACCGGATATCTACCTCTCTTATAGCAGTTTCCCGCCTGGCATCGGGTCCTTGGGAATGTCCACTTCATTATTGTGGATCAATACATCTTGATATCCAATGAAGCCAAGGCAAAGCTATCTAGACGTATTTTCTGCCAACGCCACAACGCCATTACTCGATCACCGATTACACACATTTTACGAAGGCAGGGAGATTTCATGGTTTACAATTATAAAGTAAAGCGGTCGTTTCATTGAACTTGCGCCATCTACTAAGCAATCGCAGTCCCATTTGCACCAAGAAGTCCACATTTTGGGAAATGGAATCGTTCTCTTTTTTGAAAAGGGAAAGCAGAGAGACCGCGACACTTAATAAGAGGAGGACGACGAGGACGAAGTCTTCTTGCCGCCCTCGCCACGACCATGTTTGCGAGACCCACCGGAAAACTCAGATCTCTTGCCAGTTGGACGTTTGCGACGACCCATCTCGTCACTACCGCGTACGAGAATGCGCAGCGGTACGCCACCCAAGCCAAAGTGCTTCCGAATACTATTCTGCATAAATCGCTGGTACGAATCCGGAAGCAGACGACTCGTCGCGCGCGTACGGTTTACAAAGCACACAAACGTAGGCGGCCGCGTCGACGCCTGCGTCATGTACTTAATTTTGAGCGGGCCAGAGCGAATGTGCGAGTTTGCCACCTTGGCGCCCTTCAGAGGGGGTGGCGGCTGCTGCAGTTGAGCCATGGAACGCCATTCATTAAGCTGTGCAGTCGGAATGCGTGACCGCCATCGGTCATACATGTCCACAATGGTTGGCAGCAACTCGTTCACGCCTGCCCCATTCAAGGCAGACATTGGCACCACAGGGACGCCTACTGCCATGGGAATAGCCGACTCCACGTGGTGACGGACAAACTCAATCACGTCCATTTTGTAGTTCGAAGCCGCAACATGCGCCTCGGCCAAGTCGCACTTGTTTGCCGCCACCACCAAACCACGGCCCTCGTCAAGAACGCGCGAGATCAAGTCCATATCGTGCCGTGTCAATGGGCCGCTCGAGTCCGGATCACGAGCTTGCGCCATTACGTCCACAACGACAACAACCACCTGCGATCGATCCAAGGCGCGCAACGAGCTCTGAATTGAAAGGTCTTCCAGGCTCGAGTCTACTTTTTGCGACTTGCCCTTGCGCAGATTTTCTTGCACCTTGCGGCGCACCTCGGACTCGGCTCGCTTGCCACCACTGCCTCCAAAGAGACGCGTGCGCGAACGAATGCCAGCCGTATCCACGAGTCGCAAGCGACGGCCTTCAAATTCCCAGTCAATGGCAACCGTATCTCGCGTCAAACCCGGCATCGGACCTGCGATGCAACGCTGCTGGCCAACAATCTCGTTGACGAGCGTCGACTTGCCGACGTTGGGGCGTCCCACAATGGCGATGTGTATGGCCTCGCGGTTCTCGTGCATTCGTCGCACAAGCTTGGCGCCGGTCTCCGGCTCGAGCGTTATGATCTCGTCGCTTTTCTCAGCTTCTTGCGCATCATTATCACTTGATGCCAGCGCCTCCTTTCGTGCCGCGTAAGCCTCGCTCGCAAGTTGCGCTCTCACTCCACTCGCAATACCAAACGGCAAAAGTGCATTGTGAATGTCGCTAAATCCTTGCCCATGCTCGGCAGAAATTGGAACTGGCTCACCAAAGGTCAATTTGAAGCAGTCGACCAGGAACGACTGCCAATGATGGTCGCCCTCGCTGGCCCACGAAAAGGCCTCGCCTCTACCTTCCGACTTGTTGGCCAGCAGCACAAATCCAGTTGCCAATGTTTTCCCTGTCTCATCGCGAATACCGTGCGAACTCCGCACTTGTCGTCGCACCCACCGCGCGAGCTCCACGTCTTCTGCTGTAATTCCCTCCTTTGCGTCCACGACCATAATCACCACATCCGCCTGGTGAATCGCCTGAGACATTTGAAAGTGCATCGCGTCCACCAGCTCGGGGCCGTGCACGGGAGCAAGCAGTTCAGTTGGCCGCTTCCGCTTTCTCTGCGCAATGTCCTCAAAGCCACCCGTGTCGCACAAGACAAATTCCAGAGCGCCCAGCTGCGCTGTACCCTCTTTGCGATCGCGCGTCGTGCCCGGCACTGCGCTCACGATCGCATCGCGCGCCTTGACCAAGCGATTGTAGATGGTCGACTTGCCCACATTGGGACGCCCGACAATCGTCGCATAGAACTTGGCAAGCTCAAAGTCGTGTTTGGGCGCATTCCGTAGCGCACCTTCGCGTTTACGGAAAATCTGCCCGTTCTCGACGGCCATAAGGCCATCGCGCACCGCCGTGGCGATCTTGGCCGTCTCTTCGTGCTCAAAAGTCCAACCAGCAGCATCCGGCTTCGAGTCTCCCGTGTTGCTGGGCGGATTACTGCTGCAGAAACCTCGGCGCGCGAGTGGCCATACCCTGGGTCTTGGGCGCACCAATGTTGTTGCATTCAAAGCGCTCCTCGTCGCGCTCCTCGTCGTCGTCGTTTTCATGGCCAGAGCAGTCACTGGCGCGAGCATTTTGGGTTCTAAAGCACTTCTTCTTCTTCTTCTTCTTCTGCCGCTGCTGCCCTCGAAAGGGCTGCGACGGGTGGCGCGTAGAGCCCTTGCGCTTGCAGCTCGTTCTACTTGGCCTCCGCGCTCGCGCTCGGTCTCGCGGCCCTGGCGCGGCCCAGCACGCGCTCCGTGGCGGCCACGAACGGCAACACCACCTCCTCCCGATGCCGCACGAGCGCGTCTGCGGAGGCGTCGAGCGCGCGCAGCTCCGCGCCGAGGCTCGCGATCTCCGCCGCGATCGCCACGTACGCCGCCTCGCCCGCGGGCTGCTGCTCCTGCTGCCGCTGCTGCTGCTGCTGCTGCTGTGCCGCGCGCTCCATGTCCAACCACCGCCGCGCCTCCAATCGACGTATGCACGAGAGCGAATGGAAGATTGCGGGCAGATTAGGCCTAGGGCCTAGATGCCGATGGGAGTGCATACCATGAACATGGAAAGGCCCACGAACGACCGACGCTCGCGGTCGCAGCAGCATGGCGAGAAGGACAAGGTCCTGCGGCTCTGGTTTCGTGGACGACGAAGGTCGTGGCTGCGATCCTTGCATGGCATAGGTGGATCGATCATTGGTGCTTCTGGGACGCACTTGAAGAATGGGACGGGGGGGGGACGCGTGAAGCATGAAAGAGCTTGGGATCTCGAGACAACGAACAAGTTGCCCTCGTACGGATAGTCACAAACTAGTGGCTTACTACATGAAGGCTAGAAAACTAAAAATAGAGAAAGTCATCTCATGCCAATCACTTGGTCTCACGCAACTGACTGTGAATGCATGCTTGGCTTTTCGTCTGAATCGATTGCCCGCAGATCAATGATTAAAGAGCGCATTTTGAGAACGGGGCAAAAATTCACTTGAAACATTTTATCGGCCGGAAGAAAGAGATCTTGAGATCTCAATACTACAAGGAACTCACTTGAGCAATGACCTTGCACTGTCAGTCACAAACATGAAAGCTTTATAATTACAACAATTCAGATAGAGACAGACCTTCGATGCTACTACATTCTAGATGGCTGCCTTAGCGTGCAAGCCTCCGCGCGAGTCTGCCACCACACAGCAACCCCCCGCTGCACCAACATCAAAAGCAACAGACTCGGGGCAGTCCTCGACATCGAGGAAAATGCTGGACCGAAGAAGCTCAAGCTGCTGAGTGCGTCGACACACTGTGTACTCGGACACCTCGGTATCGCACGAAAGTGTGTACAAGCGCGGGGAGCATGACAATGATGCTTGCGTCGATACAGGACCGCATCGAAATCGTTGAGGCGCACTGACACTAGATAACCCCTGGCCCGTGCGCAAAGACCATAATTTCAAATCCTGACCATCTGCAGTTACCAGAAGCTGCGCATCCAGAGGTGTCGCACTCATGACGGGCTGATGGTGTGGCGCAATAGGTCGCTCAAAGGATGCCGTGTATGGATTCCAGGTCGCTCCTTCACTATGACGCTGGGTAATATCCAGAGCCAAGCGTTCGTCGCCACGATATACATGCAATTCTCCTTCGCTGGTCACCATGGCAACAATGTCGACGTCTTCTGCGCAACACGTGAGCGAGCGAAGTCTCCGCGCAGACGTGGCCGTCTCTCGTATTGGACGAGGTGGACCCCGCAAATCCCACCAGCGAAGCACGCCATCTGAGGCGCAATGGCTCACAAAGACAGATGGCGAATCAAGCGTGCAAGCACTCACGCGGACCGAAGAAAGTGCCGTCAAAGGGGCAACTTGAAATTCTTGACTCATGTGCAATGCGCCCTGTGGCATGACATCATACACTTGTACACTGTGTGCTCGCGCGACAACGAGGCGCGGGCCGACCGTGACCATGTTTTCAACGCGACGCGGGCCCGTGGCTGCCGCCTCCCTCAGCACGCCCTGGGAAGCTCTGGAGTCTCCACCCAATTTCAAAATGCTCAGTTTGCCAAGGTCGTCGCCAATGACCGCGAGACGTTGCCGCAATCCAGATGTCTGCGGGTGTTGCGAAAGCACACGAAGCGCGGTCACGCGTCGATACTGCACCTGCGCAACTTGCTCCCACGAGGCCTTGTGCAGTCTCTCGGCGACCAGGTCGGCGACGAAGGCAGCGCTGGGCTCGAGACCAATGCCGTGAGCAGGTTTCTGACCTCCCAAGCCCCCCACGGTCCGCATCGGTCTTCCCGCGGGCAGCCACGCGTCTCTCCTCCGGCTCAAGGCCCTCCGCGCCTCGAGAGCGCGCGCCCTGTCGCGCTGCGCAGTCCCCGCCTTCGCGGGCTGTTCATGGCCGCTCCATCGCGCTGCCTTGCGGGGCCTCGGCGCCTCGTCCTCTGCCGTCGCCGGGGCCATGCGCGCGCCGATCCCTCGCGCGCTCTCGCGCTCCGCCGCGCTCCGCCGCGCTCCGCGCAAGGCTCGCGCCTCTCGCGGTCCGCCTGGATGCAGTTCTGGTGCTCGACGTTAGGCAAGTTGTCTCCACCTTACAGTTAGATAAGGTGCCTCGGCCGGGCACCCCATTGGGGCCCCCGAAATTGCACGCAAGCCAAGCCTGAAAGCCCAAGGGCCACGAGCCAATACCGAGTTGGCCCAAGCTTGCGCGCAATTCTTACTCCGGGAGACGAGGACCGAGACCTGCAGCCAGCCCGCGGCGGAGCGCATTTCCGTCATCTCCGGCCTCGAGACAGAGCTCGGGCGGAAGCGGGACGGAGCTTGCGCGAGCGAGCGGAGGAAGCGAAGACCTCGTTGACCGTGACTCGCTCGCCAACCAAGGCGACGCTTTCGGGATAGAGTAACGCGGCGAGCCGCGAGCTGCGAGGCCCGGAGCGAGACTTGAAGCGCGCAGAAAGGGATTTTGGGGGGGGGCGGAGAGGAGAAGATGGGCAGTGGACCGCAGGCGCTCTGGGATGTCCCGTGCGCGTGGGAGTCAGCAGCACTGGGTGTCGCTTCCGGCGCCGTCGTCGGCGCACACAGGTACTTTGGCACGCGGCACCACATTTCTGCTATTGACTGGGGCATCAAAATGATGTGCGTCGTCTCGATCATTTCCTTTGCAGGATGCAGATACGAGTACCACGAGAAACGCTCCAAAATGCTCGACTCCATCAAGCTCATGAACGAGCGTCAAGCGAAAATGCACGAGCGTCGAGCCATGCCCGACTCCAGCGATGAGTCGTAGAGTAGGGTATAATGCTTTTTTTTTTCGCTTGCGTGCGCGCGTGAATTCCCCCGCGCTAGGCATGCTCAAAACCAGGTCTGTTCTGTACAGCCCAGACTTTACTTCGCTGCAGGAGTTAGAGCACGCACTTCAGGAAAACTTGCTGGGAACGTTTGTTTTGCGCTCGCCAATAGCCATCTATTTGACTTATGAGAAGGGAGACTAGAAAAGGAGGTCATCCACCTAGTCATGACAATCAAAGAGGCTGCAAGCCTCCTTCAACTCCACCGCTTCTCCCTCTCCATCTTGTCCATGACCACAAGATTAAAAATGATAAAAACCACACCTCTGTATTTCTTCGACCTTGCCCATGCAAGCATGGCATGGCATGGCATGGCCAAGGTGTCTTGCCTCCAATCGCGCTGCCTTGTCATCGGCGAGCGAGAAAATACACGCGCAGCCAGCCAGCTAGATTCAAGTGAAGTGCTGCCCGTTGTGGGCCACGTTCGCCTTGCTTCAAAGCTGGTCGGGTCAGGTGAGTGAGTGAGTGCATTGTGAACGAGCGAGTGGCTCCGCAGAACCGGAAAAGCAGAGAGCGCGCCGCCATGTGGTCGGCAGCGGTATCATCGGCAGCGCGCGCGCCGCTGCTATGGCGCGCGCGGGGTGGCAGCGGACTGTGCAGAAGACTTGCTACAAGCAGCACCAGCACCAGCACCAGTGGCGTCAGCGCAAGCGTGAGCAGCGCTGATGCCGGCAGCGGCGAGGCGCGCAAGCGAGGCAATCCTGCGACGGCACAGCTGCGCGAGTGGGTCAAGACAGGCAACCGCGAGGAGCTGAGCTTTGAGGACAGCAGGGGCACGCGACAAAAGTTTGGAGAACTCGGTCTCGGTGCGGAAATCACCGAAGCCTTTGCAGAAATGCGTTTGCGCGAACCGACTGCCATCCAGGAAATGAGCGTTCCCGCACTGCTCAAGCTGGCCAAGGAAAGCGACCAAGAGCCTGATGCGGGAAGAAACGATATTCGCCACATCCCTTGCGCCGCTATTGCCTCCGAGACGGGCTCTGGCAAAACTTTGGCTTTCCTCGCGCCCGTCATGCAGCGATTGAAAATCGAAGAACGCATCACAGGCGTAAACGAAAAGCGTGCACGTCCCCGCGCTCTAGTTCTGTCGCCGACCCGTGAACTGTGCGACCAAATTAGCATGGTAGCCCGAAAAATCTCTCATACTGCAAAATTGCGCGTCGCTTCTCTGACCGGAGGCGTTTCGCAAAAGGCTCAGCGCTACAACGAGTCGCGGCCCCTTGACCTGGTCGTGTCGACGCCCTCGCGATGCATGTACCTTTGGGATGAACGCCGTTTGTTCTTGGGAGACGTCCGCTACCTCGTCATTGACGAGGCCGACACTGTTTTGGCCGAAGACGCTGGGTTCCGTAACGAAATCGCGCACCTCATTCGCCTGCTCGCAGAAAAGGCAGATTTGCGCATGATCGTCTTTACCGGAGCCACCGTCATTGCTTCGCGCAACAAGGCGAACGCTATGGTGAGAAAACACGCGTACGGGCGTGATGATGCAACCGCTCAGTCTATGCAATGGATGCAAGCTTGCGCAAAGGCCTTCAAGGGGAACCTGCACGTGTTCCGAAGCCCAGGTCTGGGGGCGCTGAATCCAAATCTGCGCTTTGAGGTTACACCTTGCCCCCAGATCAGCAAGCACGCATCGCTCGGTAGTGCGATCCAGTCATACATTGAGTCACCCGCCGTTGTCCAGGACGCAAGTCGCCGAGAGACACGAACGATTGTGTTTTGCAACTCGCTTGCAAGCTGCCGCTCGACCGGCTACTACCTCGAGGGTGAAGAGCACGAATCCGGCTACGCTGTCTTTAGCATCCATGGCGGCATGGGCCCAGAGCTCCGAGCTTCGCAGTGGGATGCCTTCAACCAGCCCCCGCCATCGTATGCCACCTCGGTACAACATAAGATTCTTCTTTGTACAGACTTGGCTGCGCGGGGCCTCGACTTCAATGTTGACCATGTCATCATGTTTGATCTCCCTTCAAGCATTTCTGACTTTGTGCATCGCGTCGGCCGAACCGCGCGTGGCATGGGCGAAAAGGGTCTCGTTACGCTCATTGTCAAAGACACCCACAACGACCGTCGGCTTGCGGACACCCTCATGCAGGCTGTCTTGCCAGCAAAGGAGCGCGCCCGATTGGCAAACCCCTATACTGCCATACGCTCTCCGGAGGCACCGCCTCCAACGAGTTTTCGACAGCGCAAGGGCACGAACAAGTTTTCTCGCAACAATGCCAATTCGAAGAACAACCGGCGCACGCGACGATGAACACTCGATCTCTGATTCGACTGAGTTCTCTCTCTCTCTCTCCTTTCCTTTTGATTTCAAAAAAGAGGCATTGCTTGACATTCATCGAAGGCAGCCCCAATCAATCTGTCATTGGTCAAGTAATTGCGGGAGAAGAGGGGGAGTTGTTGGTGATGATGCTTTGGTTTTGTCTCAATGAAACATATACATGAGACTGTGAAAGATGGACTAGCGTACTTTTTGACCAGGCCAAAGCAAGAACAAGAAAAGGACATCCTTGGTTGCTCGCTCGGGGATTCGATTGATAGCGACTCGTGGGAAAGGGGAACGGTCTTATGCTTTGAATGATTTGATCTCTTGAACGGGTCTAGTTTCTTTCGCCTGGTCAACGACTTGATCATTCAATCGTGATCGTTGCTGACACATGTACAAGGCTCGCAAGTCGAAAACCTGATGGTTCTCACATGAAGAAGAAATTTTGTAATTTGAGAGTTTGATGATTGACTTGGAAGGGTGAAAGTAATGATGACTGAGTTGAAACAAAAGGAAAAACAAAAGAACAATAACGCAGTGCTCGGCTTTCATGTCACTTCGCTGAGCCGCTCACTCACAGGCTCACACGCACACAAAAGCTCTCTCCCTCTCTCTTTCAGAGAGAGAGAGTTTCTAAAGCGAGGGCTTGAGGATACGGTGGTGAACATCAAGCACGGCCGAATCGGCGCAAAAGGTGACGCGCTTGCTGGGCTTCTTGCCTTTGGTCGTCGACGAGCTGTAGATCGAGAACGAGTCCTTATCCAGAACACAATACTTGCGCTTCCACGTCGGCGAGCGCGGCTTGCCACTCATGATCTCGATGAAACCTTCGTACGTAAAGTCTCCTGTCTTTTGAAAGTTTTCGAGCTCAGCCTTGGCTTGGAGGGAGCTGAGCATATCCTTGCGCTGCGCCCGGATCAGCTTGGCCTCCAGCTGCTGGAGATGAATGGCGCTTGCAATACGCTGGACCCACTGGTCATGCTCCGACAACGACGAGCTGTACATGGTCAAGAGGTTGCCCGCGCCATCATCGAGTTTGAACGTAAGGCCGTGTGTGAGGCGAGCCAGCTTGTTGTTGGTCGGCGTCACATTGACCTCGGCCACAAAGGCGATCGCCTTGGGCGGCCGGCGGCGACGAGGAGCATTGATCATTGGCCTAGACAAAGCCACATGCTCCAGCTTGGGGGAGCTTTCCTCCTCGTCATCGTCGTCTTCAACAACTTCTTTTTTCGCCGAACTCTTTGTCGCATGGACGACCGGTACTTCTTCTTCTTCTTCTTCTTCTTCTTCTTCTGCATCCTCCTCGTCGCGAGAAACATCCGGAGATTCGTCCTCGTCTTCGTCCTCTTCCTCTTCTTCAACAGCCTCTTCAATGGCCTCCTCGTCTTCGACTTCTTCTTCGACTTCTTCTTCAACTTCCTCTTCTTCCTCCTCAACCTCGTCCTCCTCAACCTGGCGTTTCGGGGGCGGGGCAAAGTTGATGAGACGCACCGAAGCCAGCCGCGAGGTAGAGATGCGGCCAGGAACACGCTTGGGCTCCTGCGTAGGAACTTGTTTCTCCTCCTCCTCTTCGTCATCATTGCCCTCGTTCACCTCCTCGGTGACGGGCTGCATCTTGTCGAGAGGCTTGGCTACATCCTTTTGGCGACCTGACATGCGCCGCATCGCTGTCGAGGCCATGGCCTTGAGGGACTTGCGGCGCGATATGCGCTGCTCCTGAGGCTTGCTGGCCGGCTCCTTCTTGGCGCTTGTTCGCAGTGCCGCCAGATAATGCTTGCGACAAAAGAGGTCGTCGCCAATGCGGGAAAAGCTGCTTTGCGTCAAGCGCTCGCCGCACTTGGAGCACGCAAAGCAGCCCTTGTGCATCTTCTTACCTTCGACCGTGACGAGGTCAAAAGCGAAGACCTTCTTGTTACACACCACGCACATGGGCGCCGACGTGGCGAACGAAACGTTGCCATCGAGCTTTTCCTGGATGCGCTCCGCAGCCGTCTTTTTCAGGACGAATGTGGGTGGACGCACGTTCAGCGGGTCATTTCTCTTGATCCAGCTGCCAGCGTCCCTGCCCCCTCGTGTCGGTTCTTCTGCAGCAACGTTGGTGTCGCCGTCGTCCTCTGCGTCCTCGCTGGCGTCGCCGCCTTCGTTGTCGGGCGCGGGCTCGAGCGACTTTTGTGACTTCTTCTTCTTCAACTGTTTTGCCCAAGGCGGGGGCGTCGATTTCTCGGCGGCCTTTGCAGCAGGCTTGTTAATGCTGTCAATGATTGCCTCGAGGTTATCGGGTGCGGAATCCTCGGCGCCGAAGCGCTTCGTCAAGATCGCCATAGATGAGGCGCGCGTCGAGGCCACATGCTTGCGGTTTTCTGGATGAGTGTCCTGGCCAGCGCCGGCACGCAGCGCCTCGATCCAATCTCTCTTTTCCGCCTCTCCGGACGCTGCGAGCTGAAGCTCGAGGCCCTCGGAGACCACCTTGAAGAGGAACTTCTTCAGTCCAAAAGGAGGTGCGAGAATCTGCGTGTCGCTATCGAGCAAGACCTCGCCTTCGACTGCGCCGCGGTCGTCGTCCTCGTTGTCCTCGTCAGTGACGCCATACCACTGCAGCTTGCCACGGAGCACCTCGACGACGCGCATGCCCCAGGGGCCGCTCGCAAGCTGTACCTCGAGCAGCCCATCGTGCAAAAGGTCCTTCTTGCCCATCTTCTTCTCGGCCGCCTTGCCAGCCAGAACCGAGGGCTCGATGCGGCTTTGTTCGCCTTTGGCGCCCTGCGCCTTTTCTGCCCCCTGCTCTCCGTCCCCGCGGGGCCCTCTCCTTCCCTCCCCTCCCTCCCTCGCTCGCGCCCGTTGTGGCGCGCGCCAAAGCTGCGAGCGAGCGAGTGAGCGAGCGCGTGCCGCACACGAGCAGGCAAGATGAAGATGGCAAAAGCAGGCACGCCCTGCCAAGCGAGCGTGCGTGCGTGCGTGCGTGCGTGCGAGTCTCGCTCTGCCGCGCGGGCGGGTCGATTCGGACCGGATCGGGTCGCGTCGGGTCGGGTCGCGTCGCGTCGCGTCGCGTCGCGTCGAGTCGAGTCGGGCCGGGTCGCGTCGAGTGGTCGAGTTGGGTTTGCGCGCGCTCGGAAGGGGCGTGCAAGGTGGACTATGGTTTGCGATAGATAGCCACTACGCTCGCGCTCGGGACCGTACAAGAAGTAGAAGTTAAAGGGAAGAAAGATGCCGGGCGGGGCGTGAGTGTGCACGCGCGGCACGTGTCTACGCATCAAGGAGGAGGCAGCTGCAGCAGCGGCGGGTCTGTTCTGCCGATGGTGACGGCGCAGAGAAGAAAGTAGACCTAGCGCTGCCATCACGGCTGCTGCTGGGGCGAGCAAGCAAGCAAGCAAGCAAGCAAGCAAGCAAGCAAGCAAGCAAGCAAGCAAGCAAGCAAGCAAGCAAGCAAGCAAACGAGCAAGCAAGCAAACGAGCAAGTAAACGAACACACTCATCTTGTTCAAGTTTCTTCGACCATTGCATAGTGGCTAGGTGAATGGTGGGCGCTACAAAGGCCACGGTTTGATTGTTTGTTTGTCCGCTGCGGTCCGTCGATGGCACTCGTGGACGCCACTCCTGTGGCACCTCATCATCGACTGACCGACGGTGTGCGCACTTTGATTTTTAGGACGCAGCTTGGGGATTTGCGATTGAAGGAGGCTGAAAGAGCGAACGCAGCATGGCAGAGGCCTCGGAGGCTAGACGGCTCTCGGGCGCGAATCGAGGAATAGACTTGAGGAGCGCGCGAGCACGGTCGAGGTCCTGGCCCACGCCGCGGCCGTTCGCGTAGCAAATGGCTACCAGAAAGCTGCCGCGCAAATCGCCCGTCGCGGCAAGGCGCTCCCAAATCTTAAATGCAGCGTCCTCGGCAGGTGTGCCATGACAATCCGGCGCCGTCCCTTGCGCGTACATGTGGCCAAGGTTGATCATGGCTTCAGGCTGCGCACAATCTGCAGCCTTGCGCCACCACGAGAAAGACTTGGCGTGATCCTGGAAGCGAGCGCGCTCTTGCGCTGGAAACGGGGCAAACTTGCCCGTGTGGATCATACCCAGGTTCACTTGGGCGTCCAAGAGTCCAAAGGCGGCGGCATCTTTGTACAAGGCAGCCACGAGGTCTGGGTCGAGATGTTTTCGCAATTCTGGCACGTCGAACTCGTCCGGAAAACTGAGTCCGGAGGCAAGGAGCGACTTGGCAAGGTGATCATACGGAGCGGCGCGCTGCAACCACATAATGCCTCGACAAAACTTGCTGGCACTCACTTTCTTGTTCTTGGGCACACTCTGGCTCGTAAACGTTCGAATGGCCTGCTCGCGGTGAGCCACTGGATTGTCCAAGGATGAAGCCCTCTGGATACGTTCAAACTCCCAAGCTCCCCAGGACGCGGTCGGATCCGTGCCCAGACTTACATGCTTGGACCCGTACCCACCCAGGCTGTCGTCACTGTCGTCAACACCATCTGCAAACTTGATGAGATTTGAACTGAAGAGCGTAACCACGCAAAGGAGTCGCGAGCAGCCAAGTCGGTCAAGACCCGCGTGGAAGCGTTCTGGCGATAGTCCAAGCTTTGTTCGCGCATAGCTCGCGATCATCACCAGCTGCGGTTGCGCGCCCAAGGTTCGCACGTGCGCCGATTCGTTCTTAGCGTCACGGATGCGCGCACTCATAACCTCATTCCACTCTTCCGAGAAGTGCTCCTCGAGCTGTGCCGCAGCGACTTCGTTCAGCATTGCCAAAAATTCTGTAGTTTGATGTTGCGAGGACACCATGCTTAGTTGCACGATCGATCTCGCATCCAGAAATTGGCTCACGGCGCGGAGACTTTCCAGGGGCAGCTTTGCCAGCGCGTCTGAAGCTGCCGAGAGCTGGCCTCTGAGCATATCGGTATCCGGCTGCGAATGCGGCAGCATTTCAGAATTTGACGAGGGAGTTTTCAAATCTGGGGCTCGTCGCTGCCTGCGTTTTTCCTGTGCGGATGCGGGGCCGCTTCTTCGTCGGCGTTGCGTCTTGGCGAGACGCCTTGGGCCTGAGCGTTGCCTTGCCATGGCGTTCTCCCTCCTTTTCAAGAAACTTGTCTCCAGTCAGTGGTTGATAGATTCTGGCGTGGCGCTGCGCTGCGTTGCGTTCCGCTGCGGGGCAAATCAACGAAATGCGAGAGGCCGCGTATGTCGATGGAGGTTGCGCTGCTCGCTGCGTATCGTGAAGATTAAGCTCGCAGTTTCGCTCACGCCCGCGCTCGCCTCGTCGCAGTCCGCGTCAATCCGCGATGCCTTGCGACGTCGTTTTAAAATATGGATCTCGCAAATTTGATTTGAGGGTTTGAAAATCGTCCTTGGGTTATCACCTTAATTTTCTTCTTTTCTTTCTTTTTTACTACAAATCCGATGTCCTCAAAGCTGGGTTCTCTACACTTCTCTGACTGGCCTACAAAATAGACGAGAAAATGCGAGTGTCAGCTAGATTCCTCCTTTTGGGGCTCGTCTGCGGTGGCGTTATCAAGCAGCGCCAAACCGGTGTAGTCGGTGGAAGAGTCCATGGTAATGGAGACAAAGGCAAAGACCTCCTTGTCGCTGACAAAGTGCTCTTGCACGAAGCGATAGCCCTTGGCAGGGCATCGATAGGTGACGGAGGCAATGTGCTTGGGATCGTCAAAGTAGCAAGCGACGAGTTTGGCCTCGGCGACGCTCGTGTCGTGCGAGGCAAGATCGGCGGCCTCTTCCATTGCGGCGCGCTCCGTGTCATCGATGGCGTTCTTTTCCTCGTTGCCATTTTCAGCGCCGTCCTTTCCTGCTACATCTGCGCCTTCCTTTTGCTTCTCGGCCTCCTTTTCCTTTTCCTCATCAACCCCGAGATCCACGCGGAATGCTGGCACGGTCTGGATATAGAGATTGAAGAAGCCTTCGAGCTGCTTCTTGCCCTTAAACACAACCGGTCTGCGGTCCTGCACATTGTAGAACATCAAAGTCGCGTCGTCCGCAAAGGTGGCTACGATCGCAGCCACGTCCCTCTTCTCTAGTGCATCCCTATGCGCCAGGATCCGCGAGCGCAGCGACGACGGCTTCGCGCCCATTTTGGATCACGTGCTTGACTCTTTTTGGCTCGCACGAACACCCCGCACACACTGCTGGGGAGCGAGCGCCAGCGAGAAGGAGACGCAGACGCGGGGCCTGGGTCGCTCGTCACGACTTTCGGTGGTGTCCCTTTGCGCGTATACGCGGCGCACGAAAGCAAGCCAAGCCGAGCCAAGCCAAGGGGCCCCAGGGGATTCGCTCGATCTCTGAAATTGGTGGGGTCCAACCGTTATGGACGTTTTCGAAACGGTATCATCAGTGGCGGTTGCGCAACGCTTTTCTAAGGACTTAACGACCACCATACCGTGACGACCCGGCGGAGGAGCAAGTTGAAGCAAAACAGGTCGAGACCAACTCGAGGCAGACGCAAAGCAAAGCAAAACAGAACAAACCTGCGGGCAGCGAGCGCGCTCAGAGCGAGACCGTTTCTGCGAGGGAGGGAGGGACGAACGGGCCTGCAGCGGTTGGCTCGCTCGAGACAGAAGCGCGACCTTGATATCCATCCCGTTGGAAAGCAGCCGCCTCGAGAGCGAGCGAGAAGCAAGAACAAACGACAGGCAAGATGCCGAGCGCTGCGGCCCTCAAGCGGTCGGTGCAGCGCGAGTTCCGTCTGAGTGGTCTCACTGTTCGACCGGAAGCCGTGCACGCACTGGAATCTGTCCTACGGCGCGAGGAGAATGCCAAAGAGTCCCTCCGCATCATCATGGACGCTATCAAGGCTCGCAGCAAAGCAGGGCAACCTGTGGACCGCGATCTCGTGAGGGAAGTCGTACGCGAACTCTCGCAGGAAGACGCCGAAATGGAGCAGTCCAATCTCGAGGTTGTCGACGCCTTTGACATGCCCAAATTTCGATGGAATACCACGCGTCGCGTCTTTTACGAAGCGCCTGCCGAGGTCAGCGCCAAGGCGCACATTGCTGCGCTTCAAGATCGTCTCACCGTCATCAAACAGAGGCTGCTACGTAACCCATCCTTTGCACCTCCCGTCGCCGGTGTTGCCGTTCTTGGTTCTCAAGCCACGCCAGACCGCCAAGGCGGCGAAACGGGCCCCCAACAACGTCGTCGTCATCGCGTGCAAGCCGATGCTCGTCACCCTGGGGGAAACAGCGACGGCAGTCACATTCAGCTTACACAGATTGAAAGCCTTGCCGCGTCGGCAGGAACCGAGAGCTGCGTGCTAGGCATGCTGACGCGCAATAGCGATGGAAGACTTTGTCTTGAAGATGCAAATGGCAAGGTCGAGCTGGACGTCTCAGACGCCAGCACGGGCGCCGGTCTCCTCACCGAGGGCAGCATCGTTCTCGTTGAGGGCGAGCTTCGGGACGGGGTGCTCGTGGCGGACAATATCATGTTTCCGCCCATGGAGGAGCGTCAAGCTTCCATGGCTGCGCACGGGAACCTCGACTTTGTACGAGGAGGCGATCCTCATTCCGAAAGCGCACTGGAAAGCATGGTCCGTCTGGAGGCTGCCCGCGAGGATGCCGCCTTTGTGATCGTGTCAGAAGTCCATCTCGACGATCCAACCGTCTTGGCCAACTTGCGTCGCATGCTGCAAACCTACGAGGAGCTCGACGACGAGGACTTGCCAACGCTGTTTGCCCTCATGGGGAACTTTTGCTCGCTTCCGTTCGGCGAAGGAGATGGCCAGTGCGGCGCCAAAGGATACAAGGCTCTTATGCGCACACTCGGGGGTCTATTGGCTGAGGCACCACGCCTCTTGAGCCATGCTACTTTTGTCATCATACCGGGACCGCGCGACCCCGTTGCCAATGCGGGTAGCCTTCCACAGCATGCTCTTCCCACCTTTTTTTCCCGAGAGCTTCTCGAAGCAATGGCGACCTCGGCAGATGGGCAGCCACGAGTCCGATTTGGCACCAACCCATGCCGGGTCATGTACCTCACGCAAGAGATTGTACTTTTCCGGGAGGAGATGCTTCGTAAAATGCGTCGGTTCTGTGTTCGAAAGCCTGACGAGTCGCAGAGACCCATGGTGGAGCACCAAGCCCGGACCTTTTTGCAGCAGGCCCATCTCTGTCCCCTCCCAGTACATGCGAGACCCATCCTTCATGCCTATGACCATGCTCTCCGCCTTTATCCAGCGCCCACCACTCTTGTCGTTGCAGAGACCTCGGCGCAGGCGGTCACCAAGTACGAAGGCTCAACAGTTTTAAACCCTGGATCCTTTGCTCTCGACTCCTCCTTCGTCTTCTACTCTCCCTCAAGCAAGTCTGCACAATTTTCAAGAGTTCAGGATGTTGTTCCTGACGTCGACGAAGTCCAAGGCGAAGGCGACAATGCAATGGAGCAAGACACGTAAAGTGGCAACGTGCTTTTTTTGTTTCTACCATCGAACGGGCCTCCGGCGTGAAGATGGATGATCAAGCTATTTCATCTTCTCTTCTCAGGCAACGAAGGCCTCAATACATGAACCTATCAACAACAAACAATGTATCAGTCAGAGCGTGATCGCCCAGCATCTCAGACACCGAAGCGGATGAACGAAGTATATCAGAATTTTCTTCATATCATGAATACCATCTACTACTATCCGCAGCAAAGCAGAGAGTCTCTCCTCTACCATTTTCACATTTTAATTTCCAACCATTTTCTTCGGTTGGTCAAACATCCAAGAGTCGATTACGTTTTGCTCTTGAGCACACAGTCGCTGCGTGTTGTCGAACTTGATTAATTCTCGAAAGAAAAGAAAAGAAAAGTTATCCTGTCCTTTCGTCACTCAGTGTCGTGCTCACTGCTGAGAGCTGACTGGTTTGACTGCTCATAGGACTTTGAGCGCTCCTCGCGAGCGAGCTTGCGCGCTTTTTGGATATCACCGGTACCTCCCGTTCTTTCTAAGAATTCGTCCTGGAAAACGACCATGAACTCGATAAATTCGGCAAAGTCAAGTTCACCACTGTTGTCGTCGTCAACTTGTGCAACTAGCTCTCTAATCTGAGCCTTGGTGAAGACATCGCCAATTGCGATGAATCCAATCGCGAGCTCCTCTTCATCAATCGAGCCGCCGCCATCATAGTCGATGGTATTAAAGATATCGTGAAAGAGCGAAACTGTCTCTTTGGCAAGATTGTTTTCCTCGGCAATTTTGTCGGCGCGCTTCATGACGGCCTTGACCTCGTCCTGATTTGCGGACGCCTCCTCCATGCTCATCGTCACCACACCAATAAAAAGGGTCATGAGGACGAGTCCGCCAATGAGGGTAAAAAGAATATAGTACAGTGCCGCTACGACACCAAGGGCCTGAGGGGACGTGCAAAGCTCCTCCATGCCATCGTAGCCGTATTGATCGCAGCCATACATTGAAATGTAGGCAAGATCAGACCAATCCTCGAGCGTTGCGCTTCGAAAGAGGGTCATGAGCGCCACGTGCAATGCACCAAAATGCCATGGGTCGTTTTCCGCAAAGAGAATCTGGCCAGCAATGGCGAAAATATAAAACACCATGAAGAGAATGAGTGCAATGTAGCTAATCGAGCTCACACCATTGATCAGCGCAACGACGATGATCTGTAGGTCCGGAAGAGCCTGAAGTAGCTTTAGGACGCGAAGAAGCCTCAGCAGACGTAAAATCGTAAGCGTGCTTCCCGAACCGGGGATGAGGCTCCCCACGACCACAACGTAGTCAAAGACGTTCCAGCCTTTCACGCCACGATGGTAAAAAAAGTGCCAGGGCTTGAACCTGCACGCGAGCGTCTTGAGCACAATCTCCGCTCCGAAAATACCAAGAATGACGCCATCCACGATCTGGAGCCCAAAGGAGTTCTCAAATTCCGGAAAGGTCGAGAATCCGATTTGTGCACCAGCACAGACGATGATAAAGGTGACAAAGTTTGTGAAGCGTGCACTGCTGACAATTTCCTCGCATGCATCTGAAAAGGCAACAAATCGGGCCCGAAGGGGATGCGATGCATATTTATCATCGATCTCGGTCTCCTTGGTCGGTTTACTATCCTCGACACCGACAGCGCGCAGAATGAGCGAGCGCAAATGACTGATTTCCGAGTCATCAAAGACGTCCGTATCCTGAGCGGTCATGAAGAATGATTGCGACAACGACGGCATTCTCGACATGAAGCTGCGACGTCGACCGTCTCCATGATGATTTGATGCAGTCTCTGCCAAGGCGTTTTGGGAATGTTCGGCGGAGGTACTCGAACTTAAGGGAAGAACCTTTGTTGCACCAGCCAGACCGTTACCCGCGGACTTTTGTCGAAGCACATGCGAGACGTGCCTTGTGAGAGTCAAAGCCCCGGAAGCAATTTTAACTGGGGACGACGCTCCGTCAAGGAGCAAACTGGACGAGCGCTCAGTGGGCGTGCGATTGAGAGCCCGTTCGCGTGCCTTGGCAAGCGCTTGCTGCCGATGAAGAGCCTCTTTTTCCTCCTTGAGGTCCTCCATGCTTTTGGTCATGCTCATCGTCACAGCACCGACAAAGAGACTGAGCATGACAAGCGAAGAGACAAAGACAAAGCTAATAAAGTAGAGGACCGAAAAGAGTTCCTGGGATTTGGGATTCGCGCATGCCCAGAGCTCCCCGGCGCGGCCTGCCCTTGCAGGATCGAGTGACACGTCATCTTTGTAAATGGCTCCGGGATACGTCCTACATGAGTAGTAGTTGGTGTAGAGGACGTCTGTCCAGTCCTCGAATGTAGAGAGCCGCCACAGCGTGAACATGGCACGCCAAATGTCCCCGAACTCGAAGGGATCATTCTCGGCAAAAAGATAATACCCCAACACGGCATACATGTAAAAGATGAGGAGAAGGAGCACGAGAATGTACATGATTGCTCGCATTCCGCCAATGAGACCCATGACAATCATGTAGAGCTGGGGGATGCGCTTGACAAGCTTGATGAGTCGCATCAGGCGCACGAGTCGAAGCAGGCCGATCGAAGAGCCCCAATTAAAGATGGGAAGCGAGAGAAATACAATTGTGAAATCGAATACATTCCACTTCCACTCGGTGCCCGTAAAGTACTTCCATGGCTTGCGATGCTCTGCCACGATTTTGACGAGACACTCAGCAATGAAGACTGACAGAACAAACTTGTCAATGATCAGTACCACGGCGTTTGTTTCCATGGCTGGGTAGCTTTGAAGGCCAACCAGGACGCCCGCAATGAGAATCACAAAAATGACGAAGCCATTAAAGGTGTCATTTTCTGTGAGTTTTTTGCATATGAAAGAGACGCGTCCAAAAATTCCCAAAGATTCATATTCGATGGAGGGCGTGCCCTGTGCTGCGCTGTCGACGGCAAGTTGCTCTGAATCTCCCTTGTTGAGACGCGCCATTGGGTCCTCGTCGACGTTTTCCTCCGCGTAGCCAGCAAGTTGAGTTGCCTCGACCTCGAGGCCGGGCTCAAGACCCATGCGCTCTTTGCGGATGCGTCGTGCATTGCGACGAGCCTCCTTATCAGCCTCCTTTTGCTTTCGTCGCGCATTGCGCTGCGCGGCAGCAATCGCCGCTGCAGATGCCATGCTGCGAGGAGGCTTGTGCGGTAATCAGCTAAGAATTAAGACAACCTTCGCGTTGTTTGGCCAGGCCGAGGTTCGGGCCGGAGCCCGAGCCTGGCCTCGCCTTGCCTCGGTTTTGCCGGCCCTTGTGGCGACTGCCGTGCACGCCTCCGCGCTCCCACCCGAGGGAGAAGATGGCGCGACGCGACAAGCAATCTTGCGCAATCGCGGACGGAGACGATGAGACTCCTCGCTGGTTTGTTGCTGCTAATGCCGCAGCGAAGTTCGGGCCGTCAGACTGAGGGTTGAATGTCAGCTACTACCGACTATGTACTATATGTATGATGCAAGGGAGTAGCTGCTTTTCCCGTCCGCGTTGTACTGGTGGGTTGATCGAGTCAGCACGAAAGGGCCCGGAAGAACATTGGGGGGGGGGGGCCTAGGAGAGAAGGAGCGAGATCCTAGCTTTGTGCGCTCTGTAGACCTAGCTTTTCCAAGGCTTTCTCATCACTTTACCGCTCGTTGCTTCCTACCCTAGCCAAACCGTCTCGAGCTGTGAGGGGTCACCGGTCACTGTATCGAGCTCGTCCTCGCAATTTACTAGGATTTATAAATAAGAGAATAGGATCGCCACGCACACGCACACGCACGCTCCCCGTGACGCGTCTTTGATCGTTTCAGTCGCCAGTTTCTTCGGACGCAAAGAAAGCGTCGAGATTCGCGGCAAGAAGCAAAACACGCAAGCAAGCTATGGCGCTCCTCTTGTGTCCGTTACGATTATTTGGGTTTCGCAGATGGTTCTGCGTCGTTCCAGAATACATCCGTTGAATAATAATTGCAGCGATCACGGGGCGGAGTCCATTGATAAGCGGTAGGCCAGGCTTTGCATGAGCAAGCAGCACAGGCAAGACCAACGAATAAACGAGCCAGGGTCCTCTCCCTCTCGATGGAGAAAGGCGCTACATTGCTCGAGTGCCCGTTTGTTAATTTTGGGCTTCACCCAGCAGCGAGCGGGCGCGCCCGAGGCGTTGGGCAGAATTGGGACGAAGACCTTTTCTTCTAAGCTTTCTTTACCCATACAGCTGACACCGCTGGTCGCGCGAGCGAGGAAATGGGCCTCGTGGTCGCGCGGGAGGCTGCGAGCACCGAGGGCCACGGCAGAGGTGCCAAGGCTGAGAGACAGGAGAGCAAAGCTTGCGTGCCGGAGTCGAAGCCATGGTGCACATGTCTTGCGGGAATGGGCTCCAAGGCCATGTGGAGCCTCGTGGACAGACACCGCGGCTTAGACTTTACTCTCGATGCGAACGACTGTCTACGACTGCTCGGCACATCGGAAGCCTGCGGTGAGCTGTGCCCGTGCGCCAAAACAGATGACATGCTATCCACGGTGGACTGTTTGCAGCTCGTAGGAGCCGCCGTGTGCTTTAGCTCGACGAGTCGCAAGACACGACTCAAGGCGCTCTTTGAGGTCTTCGACTTTGATCGCCGTGGCTCGCTCTCGTTTGATGAGGTATTCCTGCTTCTTGACACGTGTTGCGCAGGCATTGAACGTTTTGGCGGGGGCCGCTTTATCATTCCAAGCGCCGCGGAGCTTGAGCTGGTCGCAGACATTTTGTTTGCGGCGACTCCGCACGAGCGTTTGTCGCGCGCTGGCTTTGTGAACAACTCTTGCCGCCGTGCGCGAGGCTGGCTGCAGGCCTTTGAACAACTCACAGAGCAAGGTGGCGAGAGTATGCCATTTGTCATTCCACAAGGTCGGGCGCGAGCAATGGCAAAACCACCGGCACAGCGTCTCCTCGGCGAGCCGAAAAACGTGTGTGGTGCGCGACAGGCATTTTTTATGGCGGACGGCCAACTGGTGCGCATTGTAGGCCCAATGCTTATTGCAAGCTCTGTCCAGCCGCAAAACGATGGACGCGAGAATCCGGGACGCATTGGATGGTACCATGAAGGTGACATCGTGGCCCAGGCATACAGCTGGACGCACGATCTCATTGCAACCGCCTGCCAGCAGCAAGTTGTGGTCTGGACGTTTCCCAAACTTGAACCTCTTGCCGTTGTGGACACGGCGTTTTCCACGGTGGCCTTGAGTTGGGCGAGCAGTCGTCGCGAGCTTTGCGTGGCCGACGAACGAGGCACCGCTCGTGTGTACTCTTTGGTGAATGTTACCTTGCACAAGGCACGCTGCAGCAACGTTACTGTCGCAGCACCCGAGCAAAAGGACGATGCGGAGCTAGATTCCGAGTACGACAACGATAATGAAAGCTCGGAAGAGGAGGACTCCCTCGATTCTTCGGACAACGACGGGGACTCTGAAGAGGATCGAGAAGACTCGAGAAGACTCATTTCCAAGACGACGCGCGCAAAGAAGACGACCAGGAGGTTTGCACAAACAAGATTGGAAGCAGTCTTTCAACTACCACCAGGCTCGATCAAAGCGTTAACGCACGTCGAGGAAGATCGCATACTGGTGTGCGGACGGCAAGGCTTGGCGGAGATTCTGGATGTTGACGGAGGCGAGAAGCGATGTGTGGGCTTTGATCGAGCTCCCGAGGTTGACTTCGTCTCTGCCGCATTTCATCCGCGATCCACGTTTGCCGTCCTCGGTGCGGATGACGGCAAACTGTACGTGGTCGAGGGATACCGCGTGACGCGCGCTGTGCAAGCCTTTGGCGATGATGATGCAGTGATCGCACTGCATGTATGTTCGCGAGGGTTCACGACGGGCTCCCCCAAGAATGGCTTGCTCAAACTCTGGAGTCTCAATGTTCAGCTCGTTGCAGAGTATGACGAGGTGACGCAGGCACCATCGTTGGATACGGGAGCCGTGAGCGTGTGCTGGTCGCTCGAGGGATCGCGCATTGCCGTCACTACACGCGCTTGCGAAGTGATTTTGGTCCACGGCGTGAGTGGGAGTGTGCTTGGCGAAGGCGGAGTATCGTGCGGTCACCCTGGGATGGAGAGGCAGTTCTGGTTGCCAGAGTCCCGACTATTGACGACGGGCAGCGACGGAACTCTACGTTTGTGGGACATGGAGGGACTTGGACACTTGTGCTCGACGTGCATGGTAGATCGCAAGGTTCTTGTCATGACTGGTCGCGATGTCGTGAAGCCCAAGGTCATGACACTCGTCGCACTCGGCCACGAGGACGGTCTTTCTGTAGTAGCGCGAGATGACGATGCCATGGTGTGGAGGGAAACCTTTACCGTGAGCGAAGAAGGCTTTACGGCACGTTTGCTCACTTGGTCGCCCTGTGGGCAGTATCTCTTTGCGGAGGATCGCGTTTACGATGTATGGGCGCGCGAGGAATTTTGTCGACTCCCGGAACGGGTCCCAATTGTGAAGCCGCAATTCTGGCCAGCGCAAGGCAAAGGAGCATGGCATGTCTCGTTTGACGCGGACAATGCTTTTGAGGCCTCACGCAAGTCTGTTTTGCGCAAAAAAGGATTGCGTCGCATCAAACTCGCAATGCACGCTGAGGAAGACGCTATGGGGGTGGACGAGCCCGCGCCGGTGCATCTTGTGGCCAGCGAGGATGACACGGGGTGCTTTTATTCGACTGCACTGACGGGAGAAGAGGTCATTTTACGCAGTTGCACGAAGGAATTCACGTTTGCGATGCGTGGAAGAGACGAGGCGCCCAAAGATCTTGCATTTTTCAAACACCACGATGCTGACGAGTCAGAGGAAAAGAACAACAAGGACGAAGGCAAGAAGAAGGACAGGAGGGATGATGCCAACAAAGAAGAAGAAGAAGAAGATAACGACGATGAAGACGAAGAAAAGGAGGATGCAGCACCCCGGTCAACTTCTCGTGCAGAGGATCTAAAGATGGTTAAACCAGAACTCGTTCACTACGATCGCACGGTCCAAGGTTGCAAGGGCGCCAAAGGTGAGTGCATTGCAAGTATCGGTGACAAGGGAGTAGTTGCCTACGCTGCTTCGGATATGGTGGTGGTTGCAGCCTCGCGTGATGGCGCAGCGCGATATCTGCGAATGTTCGCTCAAGTCGTTTGCGTGCGTTCGTGTCCTGTCTCTGAAAATGCTGGTTTTTGGTGGCTCGTGGCGTGTGACACGTTGTGTGTTTCGGTTTGGCGAATAAGCGTCAGCGAGGGTGCTTTGGCGTCTAGCGGGGGATGTGCGCTTTGGGCGCGCATACGACTGGAAGGCGCAAGTGAGGTCGATGTGTCAAGTTCTGGCACTGTTGCTGCTGTAGGGGGCGATCATCACGTCCAGGTGTGGCGCTTGCAAATTGACGAAAAGTACTCTTGCGGCGAAGGCTTGTTTGCGTCCTCGAGTCCCATCACGCGTTTTCCTCTTGTGGGCACGAAGAGTCGAATCAGCGTATTGCATGTTTCTGGAGCGCTGGTCTATGTTGCAGAATTAGATGTGGAATCAGGTCACATTTGGGTCCACGAAACGGAGGGTCGCAAGTATCGGCGACAACGTGCTACAGAAACGTCCGAGGTGACGTGTTTGTGGCGAGACTGGTGCGGTGATCGTAGCGGTTCGCTTTGGCGAGTCGACGGTGCGCAAGCAAAGCTTTTTCTGCTGGAGAGCAAGGTACACGAAGGAACGGGTGTTGCACTTCTTCGCGAGGGCGTCTCTGTGAGCGAGAATGGTGTCGTGCGGTTGTGGACAGAGAAGGGCGTTCTCGAGAATGTCGTGGCGAGCGAGGTCATCCCAGGTTCCGTTCATGGGGTATGTCGCGGAGCTATCGTGGTGGACGGGCATCGTGTTGTAAGCCTCGGGAGCACAAACGTCGAGATTGCTTCGGCGCACAAGAAGATCCTGAGTCTTTGTCGATCCCGAAGTGGACTATGGGCAAGCATTGGGGAGATCGATGCCTCCGTATGTCTCTGGACAAGATCGCTGAGCTTGGTAAATGAGGTGAACTTGGACCCCAAGGGCGCGTCGAAGTGCACGTGTGTAGCTTTTTCGCAAGACAGCGACTTGGTTGCAGTGGGAACGAACACAGGCAAGGTTTACATTCGCAGCGTCTCGAGCAAGCTTTGCGAGGATACGAAGACGCTCGCGAGTGGTGGTGCTGCCGCGGGTCCCGAAGCGAGTGCCACTGCAGTACAGTGCCTTGCATGGAGCCCCGCAAGCAGCGATAGCGAGTCTTTTCGGCTCGTTGTTGGCCTTGAGGACGGCACGATGGTATTTTATGACCACACATTTGGGCAGGTGCGCAAGCCGCTGGCGCCAAGAGGCGCAGCGTGGAGATGGCCCCCGCGGCAAGTTGAGTTTGCGGACGATTGTGAGATTGTGCGCATGCTGGATGCAGATGGCAAGGCTTGCTTTGCAGATTCTGTGTCTGCGAATCCGATCCCCGAAGAAACATTGGACAAGACTTGGGTCGCTCCCGAGTCGGTTGCCGGCGTTGACGTGCACGTCTCGGTGCTACGACGCGGGTTTCCGGAGATGAGCCTGGAGGAAAAGGTAGCCTTTGCTTCGGATGCCGTAGGAGCCTTGCAGGCGCGCGGCCGTCGCAGCGTGGTGGGTGTTACACACGGTATGCCGCGCCAGTTCAATGCGCGCGGCGAGCTCTTGCGCGTAGGCGGAGATGGTGCTGTTTCTTTGGACGTGGGTTCGGGTCGGCAGCGCGCTGTGGGGGCTGCTGTGCCCGATGTGGTTGACGCTTGCGCATTTAGTGCAGATGCGCGGCTCGTGGCGCTCGTGTGCCGTGGGCCAGCACGTGTAGCGTTGGTGGTGGACACGGTGACGGGCGAGACCCGCAGTGGGCCGCATAAGCTGGGTGAAAGGCTCGTCGTGGAATCGATTGCGGTCTCGGAAGGGGGCAATCTCGCGATGTTGGCTCGAAGAATGGACAAGGAGCGCGACTGTCGAGGCGACAATGACGATGACGAGGCTGAGGAAGAGGAAGATGCGACGGGCGATGATGATTTTGAAGCCGCGCGCGGGTCGCTCGTAGCCATTTTTATTGAGGCTGACACAAGCGTGCAATTCGAGCACGTTGTCCTCGACGATGTCCGGGATCGAGACGAAGAAGTTGCAACGCGACGTGGCTGCTCCTTTTTAGACGAGCGCTCATTCTTGTGCCTCGGCGTGGCGAGCAATTTGCGTGTCGCTGTTGTGCTAAGTGCTCATGAGGGCGCGCTGCGCGTATCGCGTGCCGATACATTTTTGCACGAATTAACTGTGGTATCGTGCGGTCTCGCGGGCGACGTTGGTGGCCATGTGCACTTTTTGCAGGAGATGGAGCAACATTTGGAAATCCAAGAACTACAGCAAGAGCAAGAGCAAGACAGTGACGCAGAGAAGGAGGACGAGGGGCAGACAAGTGTTGCTCAAGTCCCGCGCGAATATCGTGGCGAAATATGTGCACATCCAGGCGCTGCGGTGAGCGCGATTTCACGTCAAAAGAGCTCACAGGTTTGGGCGAGTGCAGACAGCATGTGCCGCGTACGAGTTTGGCGCAAGCGCATCTGCATTGCAGATGTGCGCGTTGCTGAGGCTGTTAGCATGCCGGATCTGGCGGTGGACTGGGAAGGCATTCGCATAACAACATTTGCGCAGCGTATCGAGTTGGAGGACCCTGACCGACCGCAGCCACTGCCGTTTTTGGGACACAGCAAGCGATGCTCGTGCGCGACGGTGTCATGGTGTGGTCGGTTCGTATTCACGGCTGGCCGGGATCTCGTCATCCGGCGCTGGGATGTGAGCACGGCACAAGTCGGCGCGTCTGCAAGCTTGGACGGAATCGTGGTCTCACTGGCTTACTGCGGTGCGCACATCTATGCGATAACGGAAGACGGAGTCATTCAAGCGCTGGACGCGGAGCATTTGGACCTTGCACACGAGCTCAAGCTTCCCCGCGCAAGCCTTAAGGGCGTTGTCAGCGTACCAGGCACGACATCCGCTGTCACGCTTGTCGACATGGATGCGCAGGAGACCTTTGTGCTGCATACGGACTCGTTCAACACAGTCGGACCTTATCCATTTCCTTCGCAGGGGGCTCCAAAGGATATTTGTGTGCAACGGGCGCTCGTGCGCGGCACAGCCTGCATTGTCTTGCCTTGACAATCAACTAGTAGCATTGTATTGCCTTGACAATCAATGAGCAGCATTGTATTGCCTTGAGAATGAGCAATGAAGAGAGAGGACGTGGGCTGACCAAGCAAGATGGCTCACACAGGAAATAAATATATGCAAAAATGAAGTTCTTTCACTTTATCGTTGTTACGCGTTGCATACTTTGAATTCAGATGTACAGATGTCTGTTTGTTTTTGAAATCTGAAATTTTGCACCCGACGCTTTATTTTCAGAAATGTAGCAAACTAGATTTGGACGGCTTTGATCCGTATCGTCAACCATGAAAAACTTCGTGTTGATTCGTTGGACCTAAAATGCGGCAATACCTCTGATTTGCATATCAGAACGGGTTGACTATACATGCTTGGAGCCCGTGGAATCATTGTAAGGGGATTCTTTTGAGTCCTGTTCGGAGTCCATATCAGAACACACGTGAATTCTTTACTTGTATCGCTTCTGCAACTGCGTTCTGATTCTTTGACTCTGAAAAGAAAGAATAAGCCGCAGGAGTGTGAATTTTTCCTTTTACACTCGTTCGAAGAGCTATTTTATTCGAGCAAGACGCGGTCTCCGGTGCCCAACAGACGCGCACTCACCCGTTAGTACATGCGCTTTTCGAGTATATGAAGAAGAATGCCCTGCCCCGTTGGTGGCTGCAGAAATTTCTTTCTCTCTCGGTCAAAGTGCGACAATGGACCTCCTCTCGGTGATTTTCCCATGCCATGCCTCCCACTGCACTCATTCCTCGACCTCGTCGCGACGCAAGGACGTGCTGGGGTTGGTCAGTCAGTCGCGTATGCGTTCGCCGATTTGTGCGCTGCCGCGCCGAGTATTGATCCTACCTCAAGCGCCACCTCGTCTACCGCAATCCTCGTGGCTGGCTGCACGCAGCTGCAGACGGCGGCACGACGACCGCGACCGCACCTGTGATTGGCAGCGCCTGGAGCGGGCCGTCTGGCTCCCTCCTGCCCGCCCGTAAGGTCCTGCCGGCAGGAAGCGGGGAAAAACGGCACCCACCCGGCCGACTCAGCACGCATTCGTGCAGGTACGTACATGAGTATCCATGCACGCGGTCGACACGGGTCAGGCGCGGTCGACACTCGACTTGCTTCCGCTCGCATTTCGCGCGTGCATTCATTTCGCAGTCGCAGCAGCAGCAGCAGCTGCAGCTATTCTCTCTCTCCTCCTCCCCCCGAGTCCGGTCCCCCAAGCTCACACGCGGGGAAGCCTGTGGGGGAAGAACGAGTGCGCGGCCGGATCGTTCAGCTGGCAGAAAACAGCGCGAGACACAATCTCGCACGGCTTGACGTTGAGTTGGCTTGGCTTGGCTTGGATTTGATTGGCTGCGCACGGGAGAGACGGGCAGGAGTCCAGGCCTGGCGCGCGGCGGCCCGCTTGCAAGCTGCTGGCTGCGGCCCTGCTGCCGGCGAGTTTTCCTTTCTTCTCTTTCCTGTCAGGGGCGGAGACGCGAGGACAAGACGAGGTCGTCGATCTTTGGCAAACGAAGCGCTCGCTCAATCGCCAGGCCCTCGCATCGCTGCGCGGAGCGCGCACGGGCGCGAGCTGCTGCTGCTGCTGCTGCTGCTGCTGCTACTGACGCCGCAGCTGTTCCGACTCCGCGCGGACGGGCGGGCGGGCGGGAGGGAGGGAGAGAAGAAGCACGCGGGACAGCGGCACCGACCGAGCGCTGCTTGCTGATGCTGCAGCTGTACCGCTGCGTCCACCCCGAACGCTTGCGCCCGCGCTCCAGGCTCGGCGCCGCGCCGCGCCTGGAGCGGAGGCAGGGAGGCGGCCGGAGCGAGGAAGGAGGGGCTCCGCGGCTGGGGAGAGCGAGGAGAGGCGTCTGTCGCTCGACTTGCGCTCCGCAGCCGCTCGCGAGATGAGTTGGATCGAAGCGAGAGGAGGCGAGAGAGGACGAGACGCGAGGACACGAGAGGACATGAAATGAGATGAGATGCGATGAACCGCGAAAGCGACACGACACGACACGACACGGCGCCGTCGCCTGCCTCTTTCTCCAGCGCCCGCGACCTGCGCGCGCGCAGCTTCTTCTCTCCGAGAGAGTCCCTGCGTCTCTCACTCTCTTTTCCGCTCGCTCGCGCGCAAGATCGGCCCCTCACCTTCCCTCACCTCGGCCCGGCGCGCACTGCGAGCCAGCCGTCACAGTGCGGCCGCGGCCCGCGCTCCGACGCTGCGCCGGTCGGGGCTTCGGGGCGGCGCCGCGGCCGCCGGGGCGGATCGCGGCGCCGCGGCAGGAACCTGGAGGGAGAGAGGGTGGGCGGAGGAGCCGAGGCAGTGGCTCCAGGCTTTAGGTCTGTTTGTTTGTTTGTTTGTTTGTTTCTTTTACGAGGGGAAGCGCTGGAGGAGCGTGTGTGTACAGGTGTCTACAGCTATACGTGTGTTTGTTTCTTAGTGTGCGCTACTGGAGAGGAGCCCATTCTCGGCTCCACCTTGCTGCAGTGACGATGGGTCGGCGGGCCGATCGTTTGTTTTCTCGAAGACAGGCGAGCGGCGTGGCTGGCGACGTGATAATGCGACTCCAGGCTTGCGGATTTCAAATTTTCTGATCTTTTTGTTTTGATCATTTTTGTTTTTTGTTTTTTGATTTGATTTGATTTGATTTGATTTGATTTGATTTTTTATCATTTACGATTGCATTTTTCTTTTTCGACCTGCACCTCGTGCTACATTTAATCCTGATCCTCGCGGGTGTATCGCGTCGCGTTGCGTTGCGATAGGATCTTCGTGGAAGCACGAAACGGCAGCTGCCGCAACGTGGAAGAGACAGCTACACGCACGCGTTCACGGCTGTGCGTGGCAACGAGATTGATGAAGCCCACCGACTGCGACCGACCGACCAATCTACCGATTGTCCGAGGGCCAGGCGTTCGATCGCCATGGCTTCGCTCGCGCAGCAGGGCACGCACTCCATAGAAAATAAATCCGTAGAGCAGCTCTTTTCTCTCACTCTCCGCGGTTGGCTGGCTGGCTGGGTGGCCTGGCTGGCTGGGTGGCCTGGCCGGCCTCGCAGGCAAGAAACGAAGGCACAGCTAGACATACCGACAGACAGGAGGCACTCGTGGCGGATGCTCGAGATTCACGCCACGAGCCGAATCCATTCTCCAGCCTACTGGCCACTTCCAGTGAGTGATCCTCAACCGACCATCCGATCAGCCCAGGAAGGCGCGCTCCGCAAGACCGGGAACAGGAGGAAGAAAAAGACTGACGGTGAAACATAGCAAGCAATAGCATTCTGGCAATCAATCTCGCGCGCAGCCTGTTTGCGGGTGCGGGGCGCGCCAGGTGTGGGTGGTGTGGGTGGGTGGCCTTCGCATCGCGTGCGCCCAATCTTCTTCTGCTTCTTCTGGATTTTGACGAAGCGAGGAGGTAGAAAGAAGGTCGTCCACCGGCTCGTCCATCCGCCTCGTCGTGCCTCGCGCTGCTGCGACACGCATGCATGCACGCACGCACGCACGCACGAGGAACCAACTTCTCGTGGGCTCGTTCGCCGCCTGCGTTCTGCGTCCTGCGAGACCCGTTCGCCTGCACCGATTCGATTCGGTTCAATCCGATTCACATCGATTCGATTCAATCCTGAGATTGAGATCGTTCTTCGGCGAGCGCCAATCAATCAGCCCATCCCTCGCTAGGAATAACGGGCCTGCACAGCAAAGCGAGCGAGCGAGAAACAAAAAAAGTGCAGCCCGGGGCCTCGCGCACGCGAGCCTGGATTCGCGAGGCCCGGTCGCGGCCCGCTCGTGCTCCAGGCTCGCGGCTCCGCTTCCTCTTTCTCTCCCCGTTCCTAGTCCTCTTTCCTTGCTTCCTAATAAAAGCCACACGCCAGCAGCAGGCCGCGGACCATGGACCTCGCTCGTTTCGTGACCGAGGGCGGTCGGCTACTTCGCCTTCGCGCGGATGTCGTGCACGTTCATTGCGCCCAAGAATCTCGCTCGCTGCCTTCCCCTTGCCGGCCCGCCGCGACTGCTCGAAGTCCGCCCACCCATGCGTGCATCTTTCCATCCATCCGTCCATCCATGCCACTGGTGGCGACGAAGACGCAGCATACGACGCACAGGAGCGACTGCGCCTGCGTTTGCGAGCGGGGGAACTTGAGTTGAGCCTGGCTGGGGTGGAGCGATGCCTCGCGTGATGGATGGATGGCCGCGCCTCTCTTTCGTTCGGCCAGGCGCATTGCAGTGCATTGCAGGGCAGGGCAAGGTAGTGCGTGCTGCGCCTAGTTGCTTGCGTGAGATCGACTCGTACGGGTGCTGGGCGTGATGAACGAATGAGAGAAAACCTAACGAGCGAATGAGAGCGACACGAATGGAGGGAGGAGACGGGAGCGGGGGCAAGCCTAAGACGCGTCGCGGGCTTCGGGCTGGGCGGCGTGACGATGAGTGTTGGGATCGCGACGGCGGCGGAGGAGGCTGAGATGGGAGGGTAAAAAGGAAAGAAGGAAAGAGAGACTTGCTTGCTTGACCCGATCAGAATTTTAATTTCTCTTTTCTTTATGAGGC